>LPNX010555823.1:582400-912793 GCA_001517045.1 Pseudotsuga menziesii | reverse complement strand
TTCAGTAGCAGGTGACGGGGGTGGAATAGATGGGAAGGTTGAGGTCATTGGTGCGTCAGAGTAAACGCCCGTCCCCAAAGAAGAAACAAATGAGGTGGTGGAATTTGAAACAGGTTGTTCAATCATGGGGAGAACATTTTCGGGTGCCGCGGGGGCATTGGGATCATGGTAAGTGAGTTGGTCAACCTTAAACACATGTCCCTCATGAGGGAACATCATGGTACGAAAAACAGTAGAAGTAACTGCCCGCATGGCATACATGTAGCTGCGGCCAAGTAAAAGGTTATAATCAAGCTGTGCATTGATAACCTCGATGTTTATGAGGACAGTTTTTCCAGCCAGCTGGAGGGGGACGTTAGTTAATAGGCCTTGTGGTTGAGCTGAACGGCCGTCGTAGGCTCGCAACGCAGTAGAGGACTGCTAGAGAGGGGGGGATCCCATTTTCTGCCAGATGGAGGTGGGAATGACACATGTAGAAGCACCTTCATCAATAATGCATCGATGGACGATAAAATTCCGAATGGAAACATAAACTTGGAATGCCAAAGTGGAAGGCAGGCGAGGTTCGGATTGGTCCAAATCAAATGCCATTAACTGCTAATCATTTGGATCGATAGCCCCAATGGCTGAGAGTAAAGTCTTGCGCTGCGAAGGGCAGTTTTTTAAGACTTCTAACGCAGACATGGCTGCGGGAGATTGGGCTAAGTCATCGACAATGTTGTAGTTTGACGCAGCCCGCGCATTGGGGTTATTGTTGATACGACGAAGTGGGAAACAGGGCGCTTTGGGAGCACCATCTAGTGGAGGTGGAGGTATACGTAATGCCTGATCAGTGGGATGAGCGTTAGTAGGTGTATCGGCGGGAGGGGCTTCAGGGGTGGATCCATATTGGTTCCGCCGGGTCTGGAGGTTGATCTCACTGGAGGACATCATCAACAAGTGGTGGGTACCTGAGTCAAGCGTGGGTTGATCAGGAGCAGCGTAAGTGATTAGTTGTTGGGTTGGCGCATTGGCTTGAGGAGGAGCCAACGGTTGGGTGTTCACTACGCCTTGGGTTGGTAAGGGGTTTTGCAGCACCAAAGGTGGCTGCTGAGGTTGTGGCGGGTTGGGCGGTGCTTGAGGAGCCGTCTGCCCTTGGCGTTGTACATCAGCAGCCCAAAGTTGCCGAACCCGCTCCATATGTGGACAAAAATGTGTGTAGTGGCCATAGACCCCACAAACAGAACAAGGGAAGTTTGTTCACAAATTAGGGTTTTTAGCCTGCTTGGGCGGGCGATCAGGGTTTTGGTTAGGAGGGGCCACATTATTATTAGCCGGGGGAATAGGGTGTTGGCCAGATTGCTCGGTCGGTTGGTTGTTCCCACGATTTCGGCCTCTGCCACGGTTTTGTTGGCCCTGGTTGCGTTGGTTGTTCTGGTTTTGCTGCGGGTTTTGTTGAGCGTAAACTTTCCCTTGGACAACAGGTGGATTCTGAGGTTGCGCAGGGGATGGAGCAGGCTGCGGTGGATGATATGTAGGTGGAGGCTGCGCAGGTGCAACAACCTGAGGGTGTTGCTGATAGTGCTGTGGAGCGGGTTGTGGGTTTTCCGCAGGGGTTGGATATGGCGGGTAGTAAACGGGTTGGGCTTGTGATGGCGCAGGAGCTGGTGCAGTCTGCTGGTGATAGTAAGGCTGAGGTGCGACCGGGGGGGCGTAAGCGGGAGTCATATAATCGAAACACTGAGGTGGACATGAGGGTCCATGGGAATGGTGGTGATGTGTCATGGGAGCATACATGTTGGTTGCTCTAGACTGTGAGGTAGCTCGCGAAGGGTCAGGGCCAGGGGTAGGACGGGCTATGGAAAACGGTTGAGGCTGCGAAGAGACACGGCCAATGATACCGTCGGCAGCGTGGGATGCCCCTGGCGCATCGTGCTAGGATGAATTGTCGCGAGGGGCGTCAGGTATAATGGTATAGAGATAACCTGACTGGGCGTAAATGAGATCGAATTGCTGGGCCTTAAGGATGGCCTCTTCTTCAGACTGGGGTCGTTCAGATGCTACATCCTTAGCAATGATAGGAAGGAGGGATTTGAGGAACCAGTCTAGGAAGATCCGGTCGTCTAACTTGATCTTGCATAAACTACGGCGTCGACGCCATTCATGGATGTGGGCCGTGATGTGGGTAGCCGTGTTTTGTCTGCATGATAGTAGGATCTCAACGCCTGCATCATAGCGGACAGGTAACTGGAAGAACTGCAGGTAGGTCGAGGCAAGGGAAGTAAAGGTGGCATGGGTTCCATGGGGTTATTTGATATACCACTTGGCAGCAGAGCCAGTGAAAGTGCGCTGTAATAAATGAAGGCGAATAGAGTCGTCTACTATGGAGTTGGAGGAACACCATAGATGGAAGGACATGATATGGTTTTGTGGGTCCTCACCTGCCTTTCCCTCGAACTTAGGGATGTCAGAGGGGAGCTTGGTGGGAATGTGAGGCCACGTAGGGTCGTGTTGGATGGGTTCGTTGGTTAATCTGGCTAGGTCAGGCAGGTTGAGGCTAGCCATGAATGGCAAACTGGACGAAGAATGTGACACGGTAGTGGGTTGGATTAAGTTGGGGCCGATGCCCCCAAGTGGAGGGGTAATGTGAGGGAGGTTGCCCCCAAGCGGGGGAACTAAGGTGGTATAGGACGGACCTGCACCACCATGGGTGGTATGAGTCATTGATGGGGTGGGAATAGGTATTCCTACTGTGGGAATAGGTGCTGTGAGGGGAACGGTAAATGGGGGCCCCGTGGAGGGCATACCCATAGCCTGTGTGGTAACTAGTGTAGTGGTGGATGTGCCACCAACGGTCCCGACCAAGATGGGAGTGGGAGTCACGCCAGCCATGGGGCTAGTAGGGGCAGTGTAAAGGGGGTTCTCAGACTCTGGCTCAGAATCAGAGGTGAAATAAGGGGCGTCAGTATTTGGTGACGGAGTCCTATGCTGCTGACGAGTGGAGTCAAGTGACAAGGCTCGAGATCTATGATAAGTGGTATCAAGTGGTGATGATCTGCGTCGAGGACGGGTGGTGTCAAGTGAACCGTGTTATGGGGGCTCGCCTCTGAGGCGCCGAGAATGTCTCGGGGACTCAATGGTGACAAATGGTATCAAATCTCTGTGGGTTGAGGTAACTACAAAACAGCTCAAAAAACCTAATGCAACCGAGTGTGCAGAAGGAGAGCTCGAAAAATAGGGCACTTAGGCCAACAATCAACTCAAAACACCCACTGTAACAGCTGTGTTACAATAGGAAGAGTGTCAACAAAAATGGTCAGAATACCAACAAGCAGCAGGTTTTCTAAAAATAAAAAAACGGTGGACTCACTAGACCAAAAGGAGGTAAGGGAGCATGCAAACACCTAACTAGTAGTATTATGACTCAACTAGACATATCCTCTGCAAGGTGATGAAATCCAAGTCAGACAATATGAATAGGAAAGCCAAGTGGCTAAGGTATCCCCCTACCGGGAGGGACACCGGGTAGTCAAATCCTAGAAGAATGGAAACTAAGATACCCCGTTCATGACACGTCCAGAAAGGTAAATCTGCCGCTTGGTCCTTTAACCGCAATACCCCTATACAGGGATATCCCGAGAACTGTGAAAGGTAGCCCTTCAGTTACTGAATGGAGTTCGGTATTCCACTCAGACTTCCGGAACCAATCTCACGACTTCAACCCTCCTAAGGGAGAGGCCCTCTGATAAACCGGTTATGACCGTGTCAAAAAATACTAGGGGATTTTGGTTCCCTAATGGAAAACAACTATGTCTCAAATGTAAGTAACTGAGGGGTGTTTTTGGAAGCCTATCCCCCCGATCCTACCTAACTACAAAAATTATTTTGTGTTCCCCAAGTGGGGTTAGAATGTTGGTTGAGTTAAGTAATTTTTTAAGTCTCACTTGAATTAGGTGACAGATTGTGTGCTTGTGAGGTTATGAACCCAGAAGAGAAGTGCCAGGGAAACTTCCTAAATATCAATAATACTGAAATGAAAAAACTTTTACCATGCAAAATTATCTAAATAAACAATGCTGATTTTTTTTTTTTTTTTTTTAAAATTCGGTAAAGGGGGACAAAAGTGCAGGTAGAACAGATGGCTGTGCAGGTGGAGAAAAAATGGCAGCAAAGGGGCTGGTTTCAAAAGCAGGAACAAGTGCAAAAGTCAGATCGGATCGGCGGTCGGACCGCGGGTTGGAAAGAAACAGGCGTGAACGGATCGTGGGTTTTCGAAGAACACAAGCGGGCGGACCGCGGGTTTAGGGTGAAATCGTGCGGTTGGACCGCGGGTTTAGGGTGAAATCGTGCGGTTGGACTGCGGGTTTGAAGGAAACAGGTGCGCTCAGATCGTGGCTTTCGTATTAAAAAAAAAAAAAAAAAAAAAAAAAAAAAACAGACCGCGGGTTTGTGGCGGAATCGTGCGGTCAGACCGTGGGTTTGAGGCAAAAAAGTGCGGTCAGACCGCGGGTTTGAAGGAAATAGGCGCGGTTAGGTCGCGGGTTTCTGGACGGCAGACGCGGTCGGGTCGCAGCAAAAATCTGGAAAGGCGCGGTCGGGTCGCAGGAAAGGGCCTAAAAAACGCGGTTGGGACGCGATTGTGGAGGAAAAAACTGCGGTTTACGGCGGCCGAAAGGACAAAACGGGAAATACAAATAAAATAAAAACCAGCGGAGTCGCCAAAACTGTAGCTAGGGTTTTAGCCCTAGCTTGTGCGAATGAGCACCTACTAAGGACAATGGATTCCTTAGTAGCAGTTCAATAATATGTGAAATAAAAGATGCTAAACAATAATGAAAATTAATCTAAACATGTTCATGAAGCAAAACAGTAAAACGTAAATAATGAATTTTATTGATTTGACCTCCAATGTGGAGGTTGGTGAAGCTCGTTGTGCTGATCCGAAAGGTTGCTCCGAGCTCCAGCTGTTCCTTCTCTTTCTCCAATGGTGGAAATGGGCCAAAAGGGGCTCTCACGGTGAAAGTAGCTCAATGGTGAGCTAGGGTTTCACGAGCAATTTTGGCAGAGGCAGGATACTTGTGATTGTGGATATGAAATGAGGGGTCTCCATCACTTATTTATAGTGGTGGAGTGCCGGTTTAGGGTTAGGGTTTCAGCTGTTTAGGGTTTTTTCCTCCTTTTCCTCATTATTTTATATTTTTTCTTCCTTTTTGGAGATTTTTTGCTTTTTTGGAGGAATTTTGGATATTTTTTGGAGGAAAAGAGGGTTTTATGGCCTTTTGGAGGCATTTTAAGCCTTTTGGAGGTTTTTGATGGAAATATGGTAGGAAAATGGACAAATGAGCCATGTAATGGGGTAGATGAGGTAGTGAACCTTTTTTGGGTGTTAACAAGGCTGGTGTTGTTATCTACAGTATTTTGTTTGCAGAAGAAAGTTACAGACAACCTTATGGCTTAATATTAAATAATTGTGAAACAATATTATTAGCTAAACCAAGTTTAAATTCTTTTAAACAGAGGTTCTACTTTGCTTTAATGGAAGTTTACCTACAGTCTCATGGCCTATTTATATTATATAAACAAATTTAAATGCTCAAAGTAAAAACCCTCACAAGATCTCACCAAAACACTTGTAAATTGTAAAGGAAATAGACAGAGCCAAGAATTGGGGAATTTCTATTGCAACACAGATTTTAATATAAGCGAGGCTTTAATAGCGTTATAACCATGACCTCATCTTAAGAACAAAAACCTAAAAATGATAAGATTGATAGTCCAGTAGAATGATAGTACAACCTACAAACTGTAACCAAATAAAGTTAAGAAGGAAATCAATGCAGTGATTTATATAATTGAACTTTGTATTCACAGAGAGTTATATAAACCCTCGCAGAAACCCCTTCAAGAAGTAAGTCTAAACAATAGCTAACAGAGGCCTTACGACCCTTGTCTCAAAGCTTACATGGAAAGGCAAAGACTCCACGACCGAATCTCTTCGGTTGATATGTTAACTACAAACAACTATGAACAGTAAAATAACCATGTATGTTATTAATAACATCAAGCTCTTTTACAAATACATTATAGCTTCACCGTTAGAATAGCAATACAACCTGCAAACAAACTGGAGGACTTGATAAACGAAATGTAATTCATGTTAAAACACAACATTCATTTTGTTAAATAAAGCAATGAGTTTACACGGAAACCCTCACAGGCATTGTTCCATAATATATCCATTATATTATCAAAAACAGTAAAGAATATATGATGGTGGATTTTTAGCCTAAGAACAAGAATCAACGGTAAGAACCTCATGGCCTTATTAGTTTCCAAAGTTTTACCACAAATGTAAACAAGGATGAAGATTCATTCAGATCCGTCCATTATCAAAATAGAAAACTACATTTAGAGTAGCAAAAGTGGCTCCTAAGCCCAAAAACAAATCTACAGAGTAAAGGCTCATGCCCACAATTTTTAAGCACTGTAAATAAACTAAACCACGAAGCCCTCACAGGGTTAGACAAGCTGAAGGTCTGTACTACATAAATACAATTGACATAATTGAAATAGAAGTGATTTTAAATACCATGTCTCTCAAAAAGAAAGCGACATAGTTGTAAGACTCCACATACAACGATTCTTTACATCTCTGGAAAATACACACTTACTTAAATAGTGAAATAAACGGAGTTACAGTATCGAAACCCTCACGGGTTCTTATAGTATTAAAACCAGTTTAGAACAAAAAATAATATACAGAGTGGCATAGTCATTTTAAAGACTCCACGGGTGATAAATACACCATTACAGTAACAATACATATTATACCAAAGTAAATATATCACTTCCACATCACCAACCCAACACAGAGTGGAAAAACCCAACGCAATAAAAACACACCACAAGACCCAACTTGGTTCCATAGAGCCATGCAAGGAAAGACATGTGTCTTACCAGGTAAAAGGGTCTTCTCAGCGAGAATCCAAACCACACCCTTGTCGCAGAGGATCACCCTACACATGCATTACACAGGCTGGAGTTTAAATTACAGTTTTTACCCTTATGCAAAGAAATAAAACAAAGAAAGTAAATGCAGTTAACTGTTACCCTTCTCGGTGTTCAGAAATATCCAGTCACCATTAAAACAAGATTTGCAAGCTCCATTGACGAACGAATCGAACATAGACTAGTGCAGAAGGTGGTGATGGCCGAGTATTATGGATCCCCCCTCTCGGTTTACAGACAAGGGATCAAACAGCCGAAGGCCAAATGCAATGGAAAAGAAACAAATCACAACAAAAAAAACCCCATCCAAATGACGGATGCAGCCTCCAATGTGCATTAAACCCTTAGAGTTTAGCAATATGCTCAAATGCCACCACCTGTTAACTTTTATTCCATCTCAGGGTCCGAAAGGGAGCAATTTTATTGCTTGTACCTTACCCTTCGCCATCACATTTAAGTCAACCAACATGTCAGTGTAAATATCAGGTACCTTGTGTATTTTTCCCACAAATGGTTATTCGTATCATACTAAAACACATAAAATATAGTTCCAACCTCATAAATAATCATTCTTGCAGTTTGATTCTTATAACCTATGGTACATCCTTTCCTGCTTAGATTATATCTTAACCTCCATAAAATGTTGAGTAGTTAGAATTTGCCTTTGGTTAGGACCTTTATTTGTTATATTTAAAAGGATAATTATGGTTTATGTACATCATCATAATTAGGTTAAGGTTTAGATCCTTGTCCAAAACTTTAGGTTTACCTTTTTGTCACTTGTGGCGTTATAGTTTAAAACTGTTTCTCTAGCTGTGATGCTGGGTGGCCTCAACCACTTGCATATGAGTAAAACATAAATTCATGCATTAGCCGTAACGAAAAAGTAAGACCATGAGCTATCTCTTGTGCAGCTCAAGAGTGAAATCAAACAGAAGGCAACGACAAACTGTTTTACGACAACTAGTTCAACAGAGTCCTTTAAGACAGATTTTTATGCCACAAAGTAATGCCACGTCGACAGATCACAAAATAAAGCAAGTTATTAATAACATAGGTACATGACTCTTGCAATTAGTTAATAACACCAGTAACGCTTGGCAAAAGAATTATGAATTATAACATCTCTCATAATTATTTCCTAGGAACTTCTAAGTTACTTACAGTAAATAATTTATTTATTTATTTATGAATTTTATTTATTTATTTATGAATTTTTAAGGATGTTACAAAACAAATATAAATTTTTTATAAATGGGAATAGATTCAATGTTGTAACATCCCCTTAGAGTAAGTAAAAAAGTAAGATAAAATTTGTTTTATCTACTAAAAAGTCATGAGAATCATACACTTAGAATATATATTTTAAATGCCTTTAGTATAGAGGAAAAGGTTATTACTAAAAAGAAAGAAATAATATATTTGTGTTTGCAAATGATTAAAAATAGTTGGAAATAAGGTTGTGAAATTTATGATAGACATTTCCTTGCGATTTGTTCTCTCGTTAAGGGTATCTCAAGATCTAGAGTATCGAGCCATTTGTCGTCTTGATGGAAGAAGGCGCCAGCTCCCATTTTTGGGATTGCCACTTGTCCTTACTAATATACACATGTCAAGCAAAACACCGCCACTTGGCGTCCTTGGTAAGCAGAGGTTTCGACCCCCAAAATATTACATAAGGAAGAGAAGGGACTCTTCTTCGTTGGAGGGGGGGGGGGTGTTATATCCTCTCTTTTCCTCTATGATCTTGATTGCTGCATGGTTCTTGGTATGCGACTTCGATGAAATTTACAAATCCGGAGAGTCCTGATCCGAACTTGGTGCATGTGGATAATCTTTTCTGGTATGCATTTTTTCTAACTTATCCACATTTCTGATATGTAGAATGTGTTATTTGAACTATCAGATCTTATCTCTTGATTTGTAGTATGTGTTTTAACTATCATATTTGATTTATGTACATGAGTTTTATTTTCCTGCATTTTTAACTTACCTGTGTTTTGATTTGTGGCATATGAAGAATTTTAGATATGATCTAAGCATGCGTTTCCTTTGACTAGGTTTGACTATAAAATTGTAGATCTGAACCTATTCATAGGTTTCCATGGTCTGAGTTTGACCGGTAGTATGCAAATTTGATCGATAATTTGTTTATTCCGCTAAGTGAATACTTGAAGAGGAACGACACTGAAGCCAAGTCAAAGTATTTGTTTTATTAATTTATAATTCATTCTTTTTGTGTGATTCGCAAAGGAAGGATAGTTTTGAAACCCATCCCCAAATCATAGTATTTATTTATTTGTAAGCCCATGCACAGGAATGTATGTTTTTATTTTTTATTTTGTTCTTCTCTACTGATAAGGAGCTGAATCTCAGTATTATTATGTTCCCATATATAACCCATTTCTTTATATACTCGAGTATATGACTCGGTTCGGTGGTGATGAAGGTTTGGCGATCTCAGTCAATCAAATAAGGTTTTCTACTTTGATTGTTAAAAACCTTTACCCAACTTTTTCGATTGGGATCTAGTCCTTTACATCTGGCAATTGTAGATCTACGTTTTTTTGTTGGACAATATCCAGTTTTGTACACCCGCAATAGTATGCCCGCGAGTTTATTTTATTCACCTGTGATTTTGGTTTAGATTCAGCGTTTTATACCTGCAATATCGTACTCATGATTTTATTTTTCTCGAACCGAGTGGTTGGGTCGTATCCAGTGTTTTATATCCTTATCTTTTCTATTGTATTTTCTGATCTACGATTTTGGATGGTGTCCAGTCTTTTTACCTTCTAATTCTTTGACTCCCTTTTAGTTGCTTCGTGTGCTATAGTATTTCCTTGATCCGACGAAGGTTTAACTTGGCTGCTATTGTATTGAACATAGACCGTAAATCATAACTTTTTCATAAAATTTGTTATGATCATAACCTTGATTTATATCCTTTAAAGAATTCTTCTTTTGTCTTTTAACTAAAAAATTTCAACAAACTTTGAGGATATATATATATATATATATGTGTGTGTGTGTGTGTGTGTTTCCCTTTTTAGAAAAGATATTTCTCTTCCTCGTAAATATGCACTTTTATTCATGTATGTTTCATTAATTATATGTATATATATTTTACTTTTAAATCCATATACCTCGTAAATATGCACTTTTATTCATGTACATTTCATTAATTATATATATATATTTTACTTTATAATCCATATACAAGAAAATCCCCATTATTTATCCAATTCATTATAAATAATATATATATTTTACTTTTATATATTATGATGCTTCATTTAAGTAAAATATTACAATGCTTCGGATAGAATGGAAGTAAGTGGATATATATATATATATATATTACTTTTAAAAGTTTTTTTTTTCAGAGGAAAATACTAGTCTTTGTTATTCAATTGAATCAAAATACATCATTTACAATCCAATATGATGACTGATAAAAACAGTAGTACCATCTCATGCAAGACATAAATGACAAGTCAAAACAACAGTACAAAAAAAGTCTGATCGTAGCAGACTTTTCTCATCATCCCTGAATAATCAGGTCAGAAATGCTGATAATAATCTGAAGTGAACTTTAAACTGGACAATTCCGAGCAATAACAGGCTGGCAGAATGGACTCGGACTGAACAATAGAGAAATATCATCAACTGCTGAAATCAAAAGCTGAAAAAATATAAGAATCAACTTCTCTTAAAAAAGATCAAGACTGTCTTGGTTGATAACCAAACCATCCAGAGTTTCTGAAAAAGATACACATCCCATATCCAAATGCAAAGCTTTTTTTGAGAGTTCATCTACCAGCGTATTATGCTCACGAAATGTGTGTTTAAAGATCACAAAAGGGGCCAAATGAATCATATGTCTTATGTCGGAACGCCAATGCATCAGAGATGGAAAATCAAGTGCTGAAATTCTGTTAAGCCAAGAAATAACAACCTTGGAATCACCATAAATCAACTTCATAGGAATTTCCATCAAGATACCAACTCTTAGAATTGCCCAAAGAGCTAACAATTCTGCTCTGGTATTCGTACTTCTTCCAACTCCCATAGAAAAACTGAAGAATTGAGAGTCACTGATGAAGATCACAAAGCCTGAACCACCTAGATTATCCGCAGCAGCTCCATCAAAAAATCCACAAGGAAAGCTTTTTAGAGGAACAGGGCCAGGATTACGGGATTTATGAATAATAATTGGCACAGGGTGAGAATTGACCAATCCTTCAATTCTGGAAATCAAAGCTAAGAAGGACGGTTTCATATTTTCAAATAAACAACAATTTCAGAGTAGCCAAATGCCCCAGAGAATAAACAAAGGAAGGAATTTGAAGGGAGCAAATCGCGCAGTAGAGCAGAACCATTGAGCCAAATAAGAATGGACAGAGGTAGAAACTGGGAAAGAGCAATTTGATTTAATCGCAAAATAGTTGAAAATACTAACAGAGAAAGGGCATCCAAAAAATAAGTGATGAATGTCTTCCAAGTTACCTTCACACAGGACACAACGGCTGGGGCCCATGAATCCTCTGCGTTGCAATTGATACCAGGTTAAAATCTTACCTCTAAGCATTAACCAAATGAAACACTTTAATTTCAGAGGAATGTTCAAAGTCCATAAAATTTTTAAAACTGAATCATTATCCTTTGAACATATATCAGATAAAATGCATTTATATCCTTCAGTAGCGCTTATTGGACCTGAATAGTTATTATAGGACCAAGAAATAGTATCAATATGATCACTAAGACGAATGCGACCATAATCCAATCCCATAATAAAATTGTCCTAGGCTATTTTCCATTCACTGATGAGATCCAGATCTTCAGATGAGAACCAATAGCCATTGGCAAAGGGAGTTTGGCTACGGGCTTGAGCAAGGGTGCTGATGCCATAGTCTTCTAAGTAATCCCTTAAATCTCTTGGAAATACAAAAGGAGAACCCATACCAATGAATGGATCTGCACCCAAACTGATGGATTCACCATTTCCTACTTTCCAGATGATTCCTTTGCCAATCCAGGAAATGGTTGAGATGAAGCCCCTCCAGACAATTGAGGCGTTCCTAGAAATGAATTTCTTTTCCTTGAACCACAAATGCAGCGGTCTATTTCTCAGATATTTGACTGCAATAAGAAGATTCCAAATGCCCTTGCTATTTAAAGCAAGCCAAAAGCTTTTCATTCTCAAGGAAAGACTGAAGCTAGGAAGATGTTTAATACCCCAGCCACCATGAGAGGTAGGATGAGCCAAAAGTTGCCATTCCACAAGATGGAATTTTTTAGTCTTTGATGAAGAGCCCCACAAAAATGAAAAAATCATCTTTCTGAGCTTGTCTAAAATAGAGGATGGAATCGGAACCAAAGCCATCCAATAAATTGGCATGCTAGATAAAACAGAACGAATGAGGACAAGTCGACCTCCCATGGAAAGGAATCTATTTGTCCAATGAGAAATTTTCCTTTCAAATTTTGATACCATCCAGAGCCAATCCTTTACCAAATAACCAGATGGCTTAAGAAAGTAGCCAAGATAGCCAAACCCTTTTCAAATATCATCCACTCTGAAAGGGAGAATATCTGTAATTCTTTGGAGAATGTCCACACTCAGATCATTGTGGAGAAAAATTGATTTATTCACATTAATACTCATACCTGAGGCCTCATAGAAAATATCAAGTATGGCTTTGAAGGCTAACCATTCCTCAAATGTACCCAGGCCGAATAAGATCACGTCATCTACAAAAAGTAGATGAGTGAGAGAAAGCTTATAAGAAATTTTAATGCCTTTAAACTTACCACTCCACTTTGCATCCTCTATTAACAGACTAAGCCCTTCTATAACCAGTATGAACAAGAGGGGGGATAGAGGGAAACCCTGCCTGATTTCCCAAGAGGCAGAAAAGAAAGGATAAGGAGAACCATTAACAAGGACAACAAAGTTGGCTGAAGAAATGCATCCCAAAATCCAGTTTACCCCAACAAGGGGAACCCCAATTTCAATAAGAAGGAGACGGATGAAAGTCCAATTAACTCTGTCAAAGGATTTAGATAAATCCAATTTAAGAATAAGAGCACACCTTTTTCTGGAATTGACAGTATGCAGAACCTCTTGAGAAATGGCTATGGGCTCAAGAATTTGGCGATTTTTTAAAAAACCAAATTGTTAAGGAGAAATATAATCATCAAGGAAGGGTTTAAGTCTCATAGCAGCAATTTTAAAAATGAGTTTATAACAGAGGTTACAGAGAGAAATAGGATGAAATTCTGCAAAAGAAACAGGCATATCAACCTTGGGTATGAGAGCAAGGAAAGTTGAGTTAAGAGCATGAGACACTCTGCCAGAAATTCTGGAAGTTTCCACTACATTGACAAGAATTGGGCCCAAAAGATTGAATAAAGTCAAATACAACTCAACCGGCCATCCATCCGGGCTAGGAGCCTTATCTTTTTTAAAGAGTTTTAAAGATTTTTCTACTTCCAAAATAGTGACAGGTTTAGTAAAGGCCGTAATATTTTCAAGACTGATAAATGAAGGAAAAAGATGGATAACCTTAAGCTGAGCTTCCAGATTAGTCAAATGATCATCTTCAAACATGGTCTTAAAATGACGAGTGCCAAGATCTTTAAGATTTTTGTCATCTGATACCCAATTGCCCAACTCATCTTGTAGGCTCCAAATTGCATTATGATTTTTTCGGGCTGAAGCCACAGCATGAAAATACTTAGTATTAGCATCCCCTTTTTGAGCCCAGGTAATTCTGCTTTGAAGTCTGGCAGAATTAATCTCATGATCAATCAGCTTTTGAAGATCATTTTTAATAGAATTCAATTTCAACTGCTGATCTTGATTTAAAATTGTTGAATAAGAGGAAAGAAGAATAGAGCTTATTTCCTTTTCCAGCTCAACATACTTTTCTTTGATTTTTAAAGCTTCTACTTTAGTCCAAGACTTAACCTTCTCCTTTAAGATTCTAAGTCTATCATGAAAATCCTGCATTGCATCCAGAGAAGGGTTTGATGGAATATGAGGCCATTCAGAACGAACCATATGAATAAAATCATTATTTTCTAACCAAGATTGGTTAAACTTAAAAGGATAGGCGCAATGATTTTGCTGATCAGTCCATTCCAGAATTACAGGGAAATGATCAGAAATCCCACATCTGTGAGTCTATACTCGATACCTTTGAAGGGAACTGACGAGCTGATCTGATAGTAAAAATTGATCCAATATTTTTGAAATACCATCTTCCCCAATCCTTCCATTCCTCTAGGTAGGACCAGCACAAGGAGGAGCCACATCCACTAAATGATGGTCAGAGAACAGTTGAGAAAAAAAAGGACCCAAAGGATCAGGATGAGCTTTGGATCCCCAGATCTCAGAGGCATTCAGAGTCATATTAAGATCTCCGACTAAAATAAGATTAGGGAGTGATAGAAGACCACCCGAAGCCACAACATTCCAGAAGGTGTCCCGGTTGAGGCAAGGACCATAGCAGTTTAAAATTGAGAGATTGAGGGAAGAACCCCGGATCGAAGCTTTTAGCAGAACACCAGCAACAGTATGAAAGGCTTTACATTTAATGATTTTTGGATTCCATCCAGAAAGAATGCCTCCAGAAAGACCATTAGAGCTAAGAGCACAAAACTCCCATCCCGGACAAAGTTTAGAGAAGGCAAATAAAGCAGGATAAGGACTAGTCATAGTTTCCTGAAAAAGAACAACATCAGGCGAGAGAGCAAACAACAAATGTCGGAGGCTCTTTTGCTTGGCTAGACCCCCTAGGCCACGAACATTCAAAGATAAGATGTGCATTAAGAATCCGAAAAATCAGGGGTCGAAGCTCTAAGGACCCGTTGGGAAGTGTGAGAACACTCTGCTGCTTTTAATCTCTCAGAAAGAGGAGTATAAGGAGCCTGGACTAAATCAGATGAATCATGAGGGGGCTTGGTGGAATTTTTCTTCCGCCTAATGGTAACATTCTCAAACCGAATTGAGTCTAGAGGGAGAACTGAAGGGGAAAGAGGCGTTCGATCCGAGAAAATACTCAAAGATTTTTGCAGAGAGGGATCAACAAAGGAAGGGGAAACAGTGGGGCTAAGCGGAGGAGTACCTAAATTATGAGCCCCTGACTGGCCAAAAGTGGTGAGGGGAGGGAAATCGGCTTCAGAGAACAGTGGAGTGGGGGAGTTATCAATCGAAGGGTTCGAAGAATGAACAGCTTTTAAAGGAGCAGCATCAAAAATTGTAGAGGGAATTGGAGCTGAGAGAGGGCAAGGAGCAAGGGTTGAAGAGGTAGGCTCCTGAACCAAAGAATCAATCTTAGGAGGGATCAACTGGTCAGGTTCCCTTGGAGGAATACCGGAAGGTGGGGAGGAGACACCTAGGGAATGATCAAAGCCCGAAGGTGAAGTAACTTTTCTGCTGCTAATAACTGAGTCAATTAGGGCCAAATCAAGGTCTAACACTTCCCCATATAAAGAAACAACATTATGCACCTGACCAGAAGAAGAGACCTTTTGAAACAGAGTAGAACAATCCTTTGAGGGTGAAAGTAGAGGAGAGTTAACAAAGGAATTAGACAAAGAGCGCTTAACATACCCACGATGAAAAGACGGACAGGCTCGGCGCAGATGACCTGTCTCTCGGCACACACTGCATCTAAAGGGGATTCCTTGAAAATCCAAGCATTGTATAAACAATCGCTCATGACAAAGAATCTCCACTTCAGCAGGCAGACCTTTGTTGATATCCAGTTCAACAAGAATTTTCGCCTTCCTTTTATCAAAGGAATTCATGAAATCATCCTCTAATGCCACAAACCGCCCTATAGTATTACCAACTCCTTCCAATAAGGATCGATTCTAGAGGGGGAACGGAAGCCCTGGGAGAATTTCCCACATATGGCGTTTTTTCACTCTTTCTCGCGCAGGATCAAAGTTAACATGCCAATGATCTAGCACTGACGAACCATTGCCCACTCTCCACATACAGCTAAGAACCTCTGAGGCATGCGAATCTTCTAGAAAAACAAAAACAATCCAGCCTCGAACCAGCAAGCTAATAGCTGGAACATAGGACAGAAACGGTTTCCAATGCTCAGAAGCCCACTGAAACCAATCTTTTTTTTCCAAGGAAACATATTCCAGCCTACCAATTAATGCCCAACGACTCAACGCTTCCACCCTGTCCATATAGATATCCCTGCCAACCACATAGCGAAGCTTACCTTCCAAAGTTTTGTAAGCCTTTGCCTTTCTACGTCTCTAGTATCAGGTGGTATCATGGTCCACTCTCGAGTCGGGAGACCCAGCTTGGGTCTCCACCATTGGAACCAAGGATAATACTTTCCAATAATCGGTCAATAAAGACAGAACAAAATCTCAATCAAAGCAGATATCCTAGGAACAATCCCCGACAGATAGAAGGCAACAGAAGAAAAAGGTTATACTGTCTAATAACCTTTATGAAAACCGTAGAAATAAAAAACAAGCCTAGAAACGATCACAACATCATATAATAGAACGACAGTCAAAGCCCCAAATATACTGCCTGCTATTCCAAATATATTGAGTCATGGAAATGAAAGAGCAGTCAACCAGGGACGCAAACCTCATACATTAAAAAGAGACAGACGCCAAGATGGGAGCAAGAAATGAGCAGAATCCAAGTCGAAACACTCAAGCCTTTGACCAGTCAAAAACCAATCCTCAATCATAGCCAGAACAATAAAAAAAAGGACAGACCCCAATAATAGAGACTGAGTTGAAGAAAGAGGAGATAAACCCTCCTCATAAAACCTTATCTTTCAGACGGGGAGGCAACAAAGCAAAGAAATCATCTCAGAACGCAATATTCAATCTCTACCAGCCAATAATCGAAGCAGACCAAACTTACTAATGCCAAGACTCGATCACAACATCAAATATTCCAAACAAACCGAGTCAAAGAAAATGTAAGGGCAATCTACCGAGGGCACAAACCTTAAAAATGAAAAAAGAGACAGACGCCGATATGGGAGTAATAAACGAGAAAAAACTTAGTCGAAACCCTCAAACCTTCGACAAATAATATACCAACCCTCAACCACTGCCAGAACAATCAAAATAAGGACAGACCCCAAATATAGAGACTTAGTCGAAGAAAGAAGGGATAATCCTTTCTGAATAAACCTTAGCATACAGACAGGGAGGCGACCAGCGTAGTAATCAATGCTGAACGCAATAATCAATCTCTAATAGCCAATAGTCCTAGTAGTCGAAGCCTACTAATGTCAAGACTTGACGGTGAGGACGCAGAACCAAATACCACAAATCAAAAACCAACCCATAAAAATCGCCAGAACAAACAGCAAAAGAAATAATTAGCCGAAGGACAATACCCAGTTAAAGAGACCGAAACGAAGCGGTATGGTTAAAATGCAGGGTTAAGCCCTCATCATTAATCTTTGAGGATTTGGATAGGTAGATAACAAGGCGAAGAAATCATCACTGAGAGCAAAGGTCAATCTCAAACAGCCAAAAACTTGGCAGTCAAACCCAGTAATGCCAAAAACTGACGGTCTCTTACAAGAGGACAGTTTCAGCTGTGCAAGGACAGCCCTCTCCTCCAAATGCGGAAAAGGCGATACTCAACCCAAACGACGTTAAAAAAGGTGACAGAAAACCAAAAACAAAAGCCATCAAGCAAGACCGAGCCTATACCGACTAAAATGATAATGAAGACAAAAACTTCCCACTTCTTTTAAACTGGTTGGTACTAGTCCTCGATTATGAGGAGGGTCTCTAGACGCCGGTATCGGCTAAAACAAAAGGTCCAGCCATCCAACAATACCCAAGACAAACCCCAAAGGTAGGGTGACGAAAAAAGAGGCACAACCAAACAAAAACGAAACCCAGAACGCAAATAACCTAGTAAAAAGCCAATTCGTGCCTGAGCCCCAGAACGGACTTATCAAACCATTCCCGAAACAAACCAATAGGAAAAAGATGAAAGCAGTAAAATAACAGAAAAGCTTATCAGCAGGAAGCTGAAAAGATAAAAACCTACCAGAAGGAAACCGATTAATGGAGCGACCCGAACCATGAAGGCGAGCGGATGCCAGCGCCATCCTTCCTGAAGCCAAAGAAGCCTTCTACTTGCGGTCTGCATAGAACAAACCCTCGATCACCCATTCTCCAATCATATATGTCTAGTTTACGCTCTTAATAACACTTCACAATAATACTTTTAAAAGTTTGAAACGGAAGAGTAGCATAATTGATTAGGTTACAACAACTTGTTTAAGTGCTCGTATTCCTACACCTCCCATTTCATGGTAAATGGTATATATGCGATAATAATAGGAATGTTTACAAACAGGCCTAAGTTTGACTTAGTATGCCTAGGTTGGCCTCAAACCATAAGTCGCAAACAATTAACTTTGTTTTTCATATTTATATTTGTGCTGTGATTTCATTGATAAAATTTTTCTACGCTTTCATATCCGAAAGCTTTACATGTTAAACCTGCCATTAGATCTATAGCCATGTAGATGTTTATTTTGAAAGCATTTAATTTTTATGTGTTCGGTATTGGTATAATCAACGACCTTGTGATAATGGGTAAGATATGGAAATTGTATTGCAGCATGCGTTTAAGTATATATGTAAAGAATGCATGGATATTTGTGCTTTTTTATTGTCTTTGTTTATGAATTTATGTTTATAAATTTTGGATCTCATTGTTGATGGGTAGATGATATTTGTTGCTGTTTATGGATATATTAGTGATCTTATAGTTGATGGGTGGTAGAAGCATAGCTTTGATTTATGAAATTCATGTATTGAAGATATTGAACTCAACATTGTTGATATTGATCTATGGTGGTTTCCATTTCCTGTGACTGTGCTTATTATGATTTCTATGTGTCTACGATTTACTAAAATCTAGACCGTGTATTTTTAGTAGTTTCCAATGCTGCCAGTTGGACCTAGTATGCATCTGGATTAGTATTAGTTATTGTTCTATGATTGTTAAAGAGTATAGACCTCTTCTAATTTTGGAATATGTTTACGTGAAAAGGTTTTCCATTTAAATGGAAAACCTTACAAAGAAGGAAAATAGTAATTGGAGAGTATTCTCGGTGAAAGAGATTGAAGGTAAAGAGAATGGCAGTGGATGTGCCATGAAATTGTAAATCTTCTCTTGATAAAAATAATATAAAGACTAACAAGCTTTGGTGGACGTAGCCTCATGGATGGGGTGAACCATATATATGATGTTTCTCTTTTTGTTCTATGTTTTATGTTTGTATATACTCATTTTTCTGATGGTATTTAATGGATGGATGATGCACAATAAATGCTTATGATAGATTATATTTATTGGTACAATGGTCTATGAAAAACACTCGCAAGCATAGTGTTAAAGGTATATATTTTATGGAGGAAAGCTATTTGGATAGTTAAAATACCCTTGGGTTAACATTTTGATTTCAATATATGGATTTATAGGTAAGTAATTAATAATTTGTAAGACCTTATTACCTTGGCATTAGATTAGGGTAAAGTGTTAGTAATGTTTACATCATGAGAAAGATGAAGCAAGACCAAAGAGTTAAGATAAAATAATAAGAACTTGTAATCTTAGCCTTTTAATGTATGTATTAATTTTTACAATTCTGTGACTTGTTGGTTATAGTAAAAATGAAAAATTAACCCTCATTTTCTCACAATTTACATTGAAGAAATCTAGATATGTTACAAATGTTAAATATAATAATATCATATCTAATCATAAATTTGTAATAGTTCATAAGATTTGCTACTAAAATTTGTAATAATTTAGTAATTCATACGATTTTGCTCCTTCACAAGTTGTTGAAACTTAGACAAAACTTTGACGATATATCAAATCATTTCACAAGTTGGAGAAACTTGGACAAAACATTGATGATATATCAAATCATTTCATATTCATTTGGGGCTGAAATAATTTTCAGATTTTTTTTGGTTGAAAATCTCTTTGATTACAAGGTTTTGAAGTGTGAGACTATTTTGTAATTTCCTTGGGACTTCAAAATTATTTTGCTTTATTTTGAAGTGAAGGGTGTTTCTCTATGAAGTATTGACGCGAGAGACGATACTGTAATTATGTCTTTTGGAATATAAAAATATATTTGCAATTTTTTTTAAGTTTAAGGTTTTATAAAATTTTGAAGTATGAAATTCTTTTTAAGTTTAAGGTCTTGTTACAATTTTGTAGTGTGATATTCTTTTTAGTTTAAGGTTTATAAAAATATTTTTATTTTTTTAAAGTTGATTTAATTTTTATTTTTTATGTTTTCGATAACTTATAGATGGAATAAGTATGATAAATAAAAATTGCATAGACAAAAATATGATCTACTTTGAGTTGATGTATTTGAAAATTGAAAATTTATAATTGATTATGATTATAAAAACACTTTATAATAAATAGATATTAATTTTTATTATCTTTAATATATATATAATTTTTATCATATTTATAATTCATTATGATAATAAAAATACTTCACAATACATAGATATTGATTTACATCTTAATATAGATGATATTAAAAATAATAAATAATAAAATAATATTATATATATCAAGATACGATATTCACAATAAAGAAAAAAACTTAAATTTAAAATAATTTCAATATAAGTTGAAATGAAGACTAATTAAATTACCTTTCATAATGCATGTTTCATATAATTTGTATTTTCTTTTTCATTGATATTTTTTACACTTTAGTTTTCTTTAATATCTCTAATTAGTTGATATAAAGTTGCATCTTGAATATCATCATCAATAACATAATATACTATCTTTCCATAAGTGATAATCTTGTCCTTTAGTGTGCATAAAAGGAAGTGTATACAAGTTAAGTTGGCTTTTGATGTACCTAATTTAAAGGCATTGAACAAGAATTATAAAATTTTGGATCATTTACCACTTCAAAGTGTAATGTTTCCAAATTTCTCATTCCAATACTTTGTTAAACTTGGCATATAGTACCATGCATAATCAATTTAAGTCATGAAAAGGTAATGTAGGGCCATAAGTTTTAAATATTTAGTTATCTAATAATTGTTTTATGAGTTGGAATTGGTCTAGGTGGCCCAAGGGGGCGCATAAAAGGAGGGAAAAGGTCATGTGAGTTGTCTCACTCAAGAAATTTAGCAACAACATTTAAAAGTAGGAACTTGGCAAAAGTAGCTAAAAGCAGGAAAAGTAACACAAAGTAGAAAGGTAGAAGTTTCCTGATTTTTGCACTCAAGAAGGAATAACAATAGTTAAAAAAAGCTACAGGAGCCAAATTTAGCCAGTGAGGGCGCAATTGATGAGGCAAGTGGGTCCAAATGCAAAAGAAACTTGCCAAAGAAGCCTCCACTCATCACTAATTCAAATTTCAAGAAGGAAGGCGAGTCTGGAGAAAGGAAGAAATTCACTAGAGGGTTATAAAAGGAGTATGAGAGTCTCCTTAGGAATCTTTTGGCATTTATATTTTGTGATCTTCATGATCTTGAAAAGATCTTATCTTTTCAGAGGCGTGGGTGGTGTGACCCTTGTCAGAATTGGGTGATGTGCCCCTTTGTAATCAATTAGCTAGTCGTGAGATCTTCTAGCTAGAGAACGTGGAGGACAACACCTAGTTCTCTTCATGGAGGTTTATTGCAGCCATTAAAGTCTTCTTGCGGGTCTGATTTGAGTTCTAGTACAATGTGGTAGAATCCAGTAGTAGCAATGTTCAATTGCATTGTGTTGAAGAGTGAGGTTGATGATTTGCGCCCCTTGTGAGATATAGCAACTTCTCATGCACCTCCAATGAAATATAATATGATGTATTCTTGCTCATAATTTGGATCCAGTAGTAAAAAATTCCTTTGTTACTCTTAGAGGCTCTATTTCTTTCTCTATGTTGCAAAATTCTAGTTATAATTGATATTATGTAAGTTTGGCTCTAATTAACTGTGAAATGTGCTCCTAAAGGTATGATGGAGGCATGTTGTTGTTAGATGTAATGTAGATGATCCCATTTACTAATTTTATCACAAATTTTGTGACCTTTGGACATCAGTTGAAAGTGATTAATCTCACTTTTGGCTCTATCATTAAAGAAATTGTCTATTTTCTAGTTTTAACGAGTCTAACTCTTTTTCATGATTCTAAAATCTAATTTGAAGGTCCTTACAACTAAATTAGAAGTAATCAAGTCCATCCCAAGTCACTTAACGTAATTTAGGAAGCCTTTAATTCCATTAGAATATGTTTGTAAACAGTGCCCTTCACTAAGTTTTGATTACCACTTCCATTGCCTAATCTTTGTTTGTCAAGCCAAGTAGAGTCCATATTAGGTTGGGGGATATTTCATCCAATATATCAGTGGTTTAGGTACTTTCAATGCTACACCAAATGAAGGTTACACATAATTCATGTGGCCATTGCCTTGAAGCTGTTGGTTTAGCCAAAAGAGTCTAATCAGGTGTGATGCACTCCCAAATGTGCAACTGTTGAAGTAAGAACCTTGAGTCCACTTGTATTGAGTCATTCACATGTGGATGGGTTGAAACCAAGCCTTATTTTTTGTTTTGAGAAGTTTTGACAATGTTTGGAGTACAAACTAGTTCAGTGGTGTTTGATATTTTTGAGACAATTTCCTATTTATGCGTAATATTCTAGGAGTGAGTATTAAAATTCCATAGAAAGGTATACGAAGTTAATAGAGATCATCCAAAATTTAAATAGGCGTAATTAAATCAATATAAATTTGTGTTGGCTTCTTCAAAAGGATATCAGGGTATTTGGGATTGTTTGGAACAAGGCATTTTTCTCTTGTCAATACAAACTAGTTTATTGTTTGTGGTGAAATATGTGATGGGTGATAATATGAAGCATATGATACCTTAGTTTTGTGTAAATATCATCCTCTATGTGTCCAAGTAGTCAAATTTGGAGTTAGTGCACCTATACTAGAGTTTGGGTACATTACAATGGTATCAAAGTGCGTTCCTCTACACCTGTGAGAAACAAAGTTCAAAGATCTAAGATCCGAAGTAGAATTTTGTAGCTATGATACTAGCACCAGCTAGTGATGTTTATGAATGGGATGATGAGGAAGCATCATGTTCAGATGATTATATTATTAATTTTGATGGTGGATTGCAGGCGGCACATGAGGATGATGATTCCTTGTGTGATACTGTGTGCATAAATAACAAAAGGCGTAATACACTAGAGTTCAGTATTGTTGATGATAGAGTGTGCTATGGAGGAAAGCCTCTAGGATTCAATCCTTCTACGTACCTCATAGAATACGAAACAATAAGGAAATATATCCATGAGGTTTTTCCTTTCTAAGACATATGCATTTCAAATTTGAAGGTTTGTTTCCGAATGAGGATCCTTACTGCGTACATATCAAGGAAGAGTAAGTCATATTGTCAATAGTGTGTGCAGAGAAGTGGAACATATATTGCAGCAAAGTTCAACCACTTATTCATCACTAGTGCATCATAGTGAAACATAGCACAATCCCTCACCAGTTGGAAATGCACCAATAGAGTTGATGGAAGAGTATGCTACCAAAGATCCACCACTCGAGGAGGAAGACATGATACAAATGTATTATCACATTTCATATTAAAGTATTCCTTTGTGTCATCATGAGGTTGCATCCACTTATAGGGAGAAGTTTGGTCTAGGAATGGTTGAGTCTATTGGCATTGAGACTCAAGTTTCCAGTGTTGAGGATCATTGTAGTGAGAGGGATGGATTGTTGGATGGGAGTCTGTATGATTCTCATATGGTGGATGAGCTCACATGTGAAAACACACCTGATGTTGTAAAGAAGTCATTAATTGATTGGGAGAGATTACTCCTGGTCGCAAAAGAGAGGATGTTGCAAGTGTTGTCCATAACTAATGGCACACATAGATTCATGGAGGATCTTATTGGGAGATTTTAGTTGGAGGAGAGGCAAGGTGGATTTGTTAGGAGAGTATCTAGCTCTGAACTATGCATCATTAAAGTAGAGTTGGAAAAGATGAAGGAATACTACTTGTAGATGTTTATGGATAGAGACACAACTCTCAAATTTGTTGAAGACAAAGGAGTCGCAGAAGGAGAGAAATTTTGTATGGATTTGGGAGATTCTCTTTCCTCTCCCAAGACCTCTAGTGATGTGATGTGTGTGGTTGATTCCACACATTTTGCATTGGAGGAGCGTCATGTGAAAGGTGAGCATGAGGAGTGTTCAGTGATGCAAGTGCTTGATGGTAGCAATGATAAGGGGATTGTTTGCAGAGCACTTGTTTCACACTAGGAGGATCATGAGCTTTCTCTATGTGAGGAAGGCTCATTCCAGTTGGCCCCAACAACAAAGATCCTGAGATCAGTTCCTTGGGGTTAAGAAACATAGAGAACTATCCATTTATGGATAGATGCATTGTAGAGTTGATGAATCTAGGAGGTGAGCACATCTTATGATTCCATTGACATCTCTCACAGTGCCCCATTAGGTGAGAAACAACCTATGCACATTTGGTTTCCATTTGATTCCACTCATCCACATATGGATTAGGTGGAATATTACATGGAACACATGGAGATAGCTCGCAGAAATATTTATACTTATGTTAGGTGAAAGGCAATTGCGTAAGCAAGTTTCCAGGAATTTTGAGGAATTTTCCTTGCAGAAGGAA
Source organism: Pseudotsuga menziesii (assembly GCA_001517045.1). Classification (NCBI taxonomy): domain Eukaryota; kingdom Viridiplantae; phylum Streptophyta; class Pinopsida; order Pinales; family Pinaceae; genus Pseudotsuga; species Pseudotsuga menziesii. The sequence continues at coordinate 888,070 of LPNX010555823.1, read as the reverse complement.
GAACTCAGCTTGCCTCTATGGAGGAAAGTCACAAGTTTGTATGAGGCACACCAATACATTCGTATTGGACCAGCCAACAAAGGAGACCATGCATCTAATATTTTTGTGGATTAATTTTGTAGAGAGTTGACATTGGCCTATTTTCCTTCACTCCTAGCACCTAAGGATGTGAAGGGAAATGCTAATTTGATGGAGGGACCATTTCTGTTGGTGCTTCATGAGAAGCAAGATACACGTGTGTCTTATTCTCAAGTTTATTTTGATGTCTCAAACACACCCTTGATCCTCCTTCAATATGGTGAGCATCAGCGGTATCTGCTTGTGCCACTCCATACTTGTCTCATGAATAACAATGCTTGGGAGTTCCACTCAATATTTTTGGGTAGAACATGTGATAGCAATGTGAGCCATGGGATTAGAGCCTTGTTTTCACATTAGAGATTCATAATTTGTTAGAGAGGCTCATAGATTTACTATTGTGCATTGGGGGTGACAAAATTCCAATATGGTAGATGGATTCTTGAAAACGATGGAGTGAAAGATTGTCACAAGCAGTAGTGATGATGGATGGCATGCAACTTAGACCATGGGATCTAGGCATTTATGGATTATTTCAGATTCCATTGATGTTTGGAGGATATCAACACAAGCATTGGGATCCTGACATTGCTTGGTTCGAGTTTAGTTGTTGGCATTGAAGTAGCAATTAGGTGGCTAGCATAGGAGAGCAATCCAATCCACATTTGCATGAGTCTATCTATGCAGAAAAGTGGTTCAGTTTGCTGTGTGGGAAACCATTTGAGAGATGGACTTAGTTTTCTCATGCTTCATGGTCTTGGAGTATTTAGAAGGATCCTTATGCTGATACTATTCAATGTAGAGGTGGTTGTAGTAGACACCTAACTGTTTTTAGGTTCATTTAGGACCCTGGGATCATTTTTAGATTTGATTATTTTAGTTGGTCTCACCAGATAGCAGCATGGGTAATAGTGCAATATCTAGAATGGATGGTTATAATCAAAGTTACTAGCGCAAAAACAACATAGTGGCACTTTAATGATTTCAGTTGGAATTTGAAATTCCAATATTTGTCGAGTTCAATTGCAAATCTTATGCTTGATAAATCATCATCAATAAAGGAGGAGGTCAAAAAAGGGTTGTACATTAAGTTGGGGGGAAGAAAATGAGCATTCCACTTCGAGATCTTAAATTGCTTATGGAGAATAAATCTTGGGAAAGGAGGACTGTAATGTCCCCAAATTTCTCATTTTAATACTTTGATTAAAATCATCAAATTTGGCTTATAGTACCATGCATAATTAATTTAAGTCATGAAAAGGTAATGTAGGACCACAATTTAAAATATTTGATTATTTAATAATTGTTTTATGAGTTTGAATTGGTCTAGGTGGCCCAAGGGGATGCATACAAGGAGTGATAAGGCCATGTGAGTTGTCTCACACAAAATGTTTGCTAACAACATCTGAAAAGCAGACAAGCCAGCATAAAAGCAGGAACTTGGAAAAAGCACTAAAAGCAGGAAAAACAACACAAAGTGTAATGACCCGTTTTGACTTAACCATCTANTGTGTGTGTGTGTGTGTGTGTGTGTGTGTGTGTGTGTGTGATGTTAATATTATGAATCATGTTCATGTTTTGATTATGTCACTATCATGCAAATTTAATAAAGATTTAAAGTACATGGATACCGATTTAAAGTTATGTTGTCGAATAAGTGGTTGTGATGTTGGATGCATGATAGAGATTGATTACACCATTGTTAGTATTAGCAAAATATGTATACATGTCGATCATTGCATGATATTGCATGACATTTTGTTATGAGACTAATCAACAGATTTAGAAGAGCTAAAGGTAGTTAAGCCCTACAAAATGAAAGTACATTGACGGTATGAATACCGAAATACAAATGATACAAGAATGAATCGTTATTGTTATGTATGACTATTGTTATTATCATGATGCGTGGGTTGGTGTGGGGTTTGAGGAAACTCAACATCCTAAATTGGTTGTTTGATGACAAAACCTAAGTACAATAGTCGCAACACAGTCACTATGTCGATGTAGGCGTAGTCCCTTGTTCCATTAGGGGGGGTGGAGGCATTACCCACCATTTATCCCTGAAACCCGAAGTCATGGGAGGGTTGTGCTGTGACACGCTCCCCAAGGTCTGTGATGATGACTAGTGGGTTCCTGCCGGGGAAGCTTGGTCAATGGTGTCGACACTTTTGCTTACGGGTTCTAAGTGGAGTTAGATAAGGTAGTTGACGTTATAGGGTGGTCCAACAGAGGAAGGATAGGATGTGGAAATTAGTTGTGAATTAGATAGTAGAAAGTAGGTAGAAAATATGAATGCCATAGAAGTTTTAGGGGGGGAAACATAATAATTTCTATGTGCTGAAACTTCTACATGATTATTCTGTTGTATCTAAATATATTATGATTCTTTCATAGGTAATTATGATCTAAGTTAATGAAAACGAATACACATTTTCAAATTCATGTTTAAGTATCCGTCGTCAAATAGCAACTTGTATGCTTATGTGTGAAGTGTGGTTGAGTACTATCAGCGCACCTACACAATGTATGTAAGCACTATATACACTTACAAAGCTCATCTATTTATGTTGTATGAATGATCTATTATACCATTAAAATTGGGCGTTGATGTTTTGCAATTTTAACTAGTTACATTATAATGTTATCTCTTATTAAGTTATGAATTGAAACAATTGTGTATGTTTATTAATGAAAGGTTTAGTTGTGATTAAGGTTAATTATTACTTGTGATCATCACTGAATAAAGGTTAGTTAGTGTTGATGAGACTATTATTAACTTGATTTGTAAATTTTAAATAAGTGTTTTTTTGGTAAATAAAAGCTATATTACTGCTTAAAAACCTGTTATAGAGAGACCATAAAAAAATGCAGGCCCTAGATGGCCCACTTCAGATCTATCCCAACCCAGTTACATTCTGAAACCCCACCCAGAAGTCGGGAGAGTTCCCATTTTGGAGATCTCGATCCTTGACTTTCTTACTGAGACTAACTTCCTACTGACTGATAGCATAAAATAAAACTATCTAAAGCACGTATGGGCCGACTTCGCATCCATTCGAATCATCAACAGACCTCAAAAAGATAAGTCACCATCAAGCTTCAGGGGAGCATCGAGGTGTCTGGAATGAGGCTCCCAGAAAAACCGCGTCTGCTCGGCTGTAGCACCGCCTCCACATTATGCTCCATTGGAGAAGCTCCCACATTTCTCCCTCTAGTGCGTCGCCCAGACCCACCCGACGTAAGCTGCTCCATCCCCGGGTAGTATAGCGCAATCCCCAGACAGGACGCTATCTGGTCCACCTTTCTGTGCATGAGGCGACAATCCATGCTAAGAGCTTCCACCTCGTCGAGGATATTTTTACACTCTTCATTGTGCTCCTTCCAAGCTTTGACCAGCTTCTCATCACCCTCCTTCTTTGCTAGCATCACTGCCATCTTCCCCTCTATTATGGCCATAGACTTGAGATTCACTTGAGAGACTAGGTTCATAAGGACCCAGTAGATCATCACCATATTTTCATAGGCCAATGCACGTCCCACCGTGGATCCTGGATCAGAGACCCACCCATCCATCTCCTCCCAAACCTCCTCAATTGGCTTTGCCTTGACCTGTTCCAAAGCGCCTTTTCGATATTTTCCATTGCAAGCCTGAAGATTAGCAGAATGTGGTCTTTGAAAGCCTCCGCCTCAGCCTGAGCCTGCAATTGGGCCCAGGTCGCAGCCCTCTTCCCCTTCCCACTGCAATCTTTTCCTTTGCCCCGACTACCAGTCACACCGACGCTGCCCCCTGGTTTTCCAAGATGAGGCCAGGCCATTTTCCCCTACTCGTCTTTGTTCTCCTTTCTAGAAAACGTCCCTCCTCCTCTCTTCGACTCCTTGTCTATACTTAGTAGTTGGGCCTGCGTTCTATCCTGATCATATGCACTAGCCTTGGCCACCTTCGTCTGATAAATAAGGAAAAAACCCATTAATGAATTAACGGATCCATCCCAGACAATGATGACCCAAATTCGACCACCTTCCATCCCCGTACCTCACATGGGGTTCAGCATAGGAGTCTTCATCACAACTACATCACCTGCCCATGTGGATACTGTACTTTTGTTCCTCTTCAACACACCTTCATACCTTCTATTAATGAAAAAAGGATACACTCAGATTGCCTTGATCTGAGACCACCTGCTCACCACACATTAACAAAGATGACACATGGGAGGACCTTGCAGCCTCCTCTCCCCTCCATGTTCCTCACTCATATGGCCTATCATCTGCCCCCTATCATCTCCATCATGAGTTGTGAGTTGAAAGCAGCTGGGCATCCACTGTTCTCCCTCGAAATCTTCAAGTCGTCCCCTCCGACTAGCCCTGACGCCAGAGACCCCAACGTTTTCCATTAGGTCCGAAACCCAGTTAGCCTCTCTCCTGATGTGGTGAAAATACAGCACCAAATATGCCATGATTAGCGATCGAAGGTCCTCCATTCTCCCCACAAGACACCAGCTGGAGGCCACCTTCTCTACTGGCTTTCCATTTTCCATCTGTTGAGCCATGTGGATGAGGATTCATGAGTCCCATTCAATTATCGCTGGTAGCCACCCATTCCGGATGACAATTTGGACACCTTGGATCATCCCTTCCAACTCCGCCAAATTTTTGGTATCGTGGCCTAAGTTCCCGAAGAAAGCCTGTAAGATTTCCCCGTTACAGTTTTGGTAGATCCCTCCATATCCCACCTCCCCTGGGTTGCCTTTGGCCACCCCATCAAAATTGACCTTGAAAACCTGACGCAAGGGGGGGACCAATATATTGGGCTCTCTACTCTGCATACCCTGGGTTTCTGGGGTAGTTCCCTGATGAATCCCTTGTCCAGGCCCCAAGCCTCTGCAACTCTTTTTTCCCACCCTGCAAATTCTTTATTGTCGTCCGACCATTGTATGCTGCGAATTGTCTCCATCAAGTTGGAACATATGATTTTCTAGGCCTCCTCTTGAGACTGTCCTTTTCCCCTAAAAATTCTACTATTCTGCTCTTTCCAGATCACCCAGATAACCGTGCCAGGGAAGGATTGCCACAGAAACCAGAGGATGTTATTTTTGAAGGTCTTCGAGTTCCAGCCCCTTAATGTCTGAGCCGAATTCCCCCTGCATCTGTTACTTCTCCTAAATGCTAGCGCTCCTTTGTCCCACAACCTAGTTGCGAAAGGGAACGCATCCAGGAGATGGCCCATACTCTCCTCTTGATTAGCATACAGGACACACTGGGATGGTCCCTGGATCCCTCTTCACCTCAAATTCCCCCCCATGAGAATTCTCCCCCTAACCATCGACCAACAAAAGATGGCCACTTTTGGCCATCGGTTGGAGGTCCACACCTTCTCCCATATATCATCTTCCTCTATTTGCCCCCTACTTTTGATGTTGTTAGCTTCTTTAATACTAAACATACCCTTCTGGGAATAGCCCCATCTGATTCTATCAGCCCCTTCCTTGATCCAAATGAAATGAGTGTTAAGCTCCTCCCCTAAGGCTCTGATGTCAGCTTCCGAGACTTGGTCAGATGGTTCGATCGGTACCACCCATTTGTGCCTATCACTCTGAGAATTTCCTTCCCAGAACTGATTCACCTTTGTCCATCCTTCTTCCAAGCATTTTAGCTTGATGTGAAGCCATTTCGGGTCTTCCCCTAGCTTGGGTTGTTGATTCCATGAATCATCCAGAAGTTTGCCATGATTCCATCCTAAATTTCCCAGAAGCTATGCTCCTGGATCAACCTGCACCCGTCCCTCACTTTTTGCCATATGTGGGACCCCTGGGGCTCCTCGCAGTATCAAAACAACTGCGAGGCTGGCCACCTCCTTGCATACTTAATGTGCCTTAACTTGGACCAGGGCTCCTTCTTGTAATTGCACCACCGCCACCAAATCTTGGCTCTCTGCACCTCTCCCACCACCTCAGGATCACGGAGCCCAAGGGCCCCATTCTTCTTTGGTATGCTCACCTTCTCCCAGTTGAAAAGGGAAAATTTTGCTTCGCTGCCTCTTCCAGCCCATAGGAAGTTGCACTGGAGACTTCTTATTTCCTTCAGCACTGACCTTGGAGCTGACATAACTGATAGGAGATACATGGGCATGGCTTGAATGACGAATTTGACCATTACAAGTCTCCCCAGGAGATTTAAAGGTTTGATTTCCCAACTTGTTAGTCTGGCCTTCACCCTATCTACTAGGTCTTGCTAGGATGCCTACCTAATAAGCTTCTAGCTTAAAGGGATCCCCAAATACTTAGTTGGAAGCCTCCCCTTCTGGAATCCCAAAATCCTTCCAACGTTTCTCTGGGTTATGAGCAGAGAATTGAAAAAGAACATCTATGACTTCTCTGAGTTAACCTCAAGCACCAAATCCTTGGAAAAGGTCACAAGACAAGTTTTGAAGGCTCGTGCCTCTTGGAATGAAGGGTGCCCCATTAGCATCGTGTCATCCATGAATTGCTGGTGAGTTTGCTTTTCCATGCCTTCGTAAAACGATAGACCTCTTATCCTCCCCTTTCCTACCTGAGATTTTATGAGTCTACTAAGCCCCTTCGCTGCCAAAATGAAGAGGAATGGGGAGAGGGGTCTCCTTGTCTAATCCCCCTGGATGGAAAAAAAATCCTAGTCAGTGATCCATTCAGGAGAATGGAGAAAAACGACGAGGACACTAGTCCCATAACCCAATCCACCCAGTCCTGACAGAACCCGAAATCCTGAAGCATTTTCTCTAGGTACTCCCAGCTAAGTTTGTCATAGGCCTTGGCGATATCTAGCTTGATAAGCATACCTGGGATTCTAGTACATTTGAGCGAGTGAATGGCCTCCTGGATCGTAATGATACCATCCAGAATTTTCCTGCCTTCCACAAATCTCGATTACTCAGGGCTGATAATCCCTGGGAGGAGGGGTTTTAGTCTATTTGCTATAACCTTAGAAATTATTTTGTAGATCACATTACAAAGAGCTAGAGGCCTAAACTTACCAGGAGCATCACCCCCCTCACTGTTTGGGATAAGAGCGAGGAAGGTCGCGTTGAAGGCTTTGAGCACCCCTCTGCTAGTCCTGTATTCCTCGACTATGGCCCAGACCTCTCCGTTTATCATGTCCTAGAAATGATGGAAAAAGTTGGCTGTGAACCCATCCGGCCCAGGGGCTTTCCCCTGGGCCATCTGCTGCCACTGGGACTTCACTTAGTGAACCTATTACATAGTACGTATGATCGTGGGATATTAAAGAATACCCTTAATTTCCAAAGATATTGACCCAAAATCTTTTTGTTGAAACCCCCTTCCAATACTTAAAACTCCTACCCACCCCTCTTTATACCTCAATCCTTATAAACCACCCTACCCACCCCCACCTTAAACCCCTCATCCCCCCCAATAGCTGCAATATATTGGTTCAATTTTTGATAATTTTAAAACCCACAATATGAACTAACGTGATAGGATATTGGTCAACAAGTGAAGACCCTGTGTCTGCTGCATGACCTCCTCCACCTCCTGAAGAGAAATCAGCTTGGTGAGGTTCTCATTATCCTCCCCTGTTACAATGCTTGGGATCAAGGATGTGATTCGATCAATGTCCTAGCCCCTCTTATTGTTGTCCTCTGTCATGATTTCCCTGAAATGGTTGACCAGGCCTTCTTCCACCCTAGCCCTAGTCCCCACCTGGGTCCCGTTGGGGAGTTTAAGGTTGTGAATCTTTGACCCAAAATGATTGCTAATAGTGGCATTGTGGAAGAATTTAGTATTCATGTCCCCTTCTTGCAACCACTTCACACGTGACTTTTGTTTCCAGAAGAATTCCTCCTGTCTCTCCCTGACTTCCAGTTGGGCTTCCATGTCTTTCTCCTTTTCCTTTAGATCAAGGTCCCACCCAAATTCCATCCCTCTCTGATGGATGGCAGTCAATTCCAGGACAATCCTTTTCTTGTCCTCAAAAATGTTTCCAAAGTCTGTCTTGTTCCAGGTACGGATTTTAGCCTTCAAAACTTTAAGCTTCTGTTGAAAGCTGTACATCCTTGTCCCCCCTAAGTCAGCCATCTCCTGCCACCACTGTTCAACTAAGCCTTTAAAGTCTTTGTGCTCTAGCCAGAATTGCTCAAAGAAAAAAGGTTTTGGTAACCGATCCGCCGCCCCTTCCCAGCTTAGACACACGGGCCAATGATCAGAGCCCGCTGCTGGGATCACATTTACCCTAATCTCACCTGCCCCCCTCACTATGCTTTCAGCCACCAGGAATCGATCAAGTCTTGAGCCCAACAAGTGATCACCGCCTCTTCTATTGTTCTAGGTGAACCAACTATCCCCCGTTTCTAGATCCACGAGGGTGCTATTGGCAAGGGTTTCCCTAAAGTCCTCCTGATATTTGTCCAGCATCCGTTTACCCCCATTTTTTTCCCGAAGCAAGGTAATCAGATTGAAGTCCCATCCTATTATCCATTTTCCCTCTGATGCCGATGCGCTAAGCCATCTTAGATGGTTGATGAACTCCTGCTTCTACGGGAAGGCACTCGACCCGTAGATGTTCACGATTGTCCCTTTGATCTCTGCACCCAGGATTTGGAAGTCAGCTGCCAGGGAGAAATGCCCCTCTCGCCATCCCATAAGGTCCACCTCACGGTCGTGCCACAAGATAACTATCCCTCCTTTCTTACCATCCACATCTAGCTCCATTACCTTGCTGCCTTTCCAAATCTTTTGCCTAATCTATTACATGGACTCAAAGATGCACTTGGTCTCTTGTAAAAAAAGAATGTCTGGTTTTTCCTGCTTGATCTTCCTTGCTAGAGTACGAATCTTCCTTGGGTGATTACACCCCCTAATATTCCATGTCACTATCTTCATTGGGTAACCCTGCTTACTTCAGAAAAGGCCACCCTGATCGTGGGGTATTGGCCTGACTCAATCAGCTTGACTCCTATTTCTGCTATCCTTTGCTTGTTCGATTTCTGTCCCCGCTTCTGATTTTCTTTTGGTGTTTTCCTCTTACTGCCCTTATACCCCTCCGTGCTTATCCCCAAATCCTTGTGCACTTTAGATTAGATAATTGCTTGCTGTAAGAGCTCGATCTGCTCTTTGGGGACATAGCCTGATCCCTCTTTCCTGCATTCTTGTTCCAAGCCATCTAAATCCAAATCTCCTAAGTCCATGTCTTCAGCTTCGTCCGCTTCCATGGTGACCGGCTGGCTGACGCTGATGTTTGCGTCTTCCACCTCCAGCATCTCGGTTTCCTGGGCTTTGCCCATTCACTTCCCCCTCTTGCGTCTGATCCGCCATGACTTATTCCAAGACCTGGAAGGGATTTGAAACTCCCCCCGTCTTTCTTGCTCCGTCCTTACGCTGTTTTTTCCCTCCATTGCCTCTGCCCCTCCACCTGCTCTTGACCTGAGTGAAACCCTCATTCCCTGGAACATCTTCCAGGGACGGATCAGCCTTCTCCGGATCCCCTCTGTGACAGTTTCTCCCGAAGTTCCCGTACTCATGGTAGATCCTGCACCGGAAGGGCAACTGCTCATAGTCAATTACTGGACCCATTCCTCGTCATCCCAATTCAGACTGATGGCCTCAGGGAGGTCCTTCGAGAGATCCATATACACAAACATCCGAGAAAAGGTTGTATACCTTTGGATCCGATTCTACTTAGTGATTTTCAAAAATTCCCCTATAGATTTCCCTATGTCCCGCAGAATCTCCATGTCCCATAATTCCCCAGGAATCCCAACCAGGCGGATCCAAACCGGGGCAACTGTCAAATCCTCAGAATCAGGGTTAAGTTGTTCCTTCCATGGACGCAGAAAGAGCCCAACAGAGAAGAATAAATATGCCCCCCCTTCCAAGATCTTGTCTCGATCCTCCTGATTGAAAAAAATAATGGTGAAAAAACCCTTAGCCCCCAGCTGCAGATCATAATGCCCCTTTGGGCTCCAGGTGCTCTGAATCTAGCGAACCAGATCTTTCTCCCTCGGCCAGATCCCTACGAATTTCTCGATTAGGGCCTTCTCCTTCCACGACTCTATTTTATTCCGAATAGACTCTGACTGGATCTGGATCGATAAGATTGATTTGGCCCTCGGGAGGCATCCTCCCACCCCAAATCTCTTCCCCTCACCCGAACCTTCCTTGCTCCCATTGATCCCAGCCACCCCTCGATTCCTTACTGGAGCCGCTGTCGTGCTAGATCAGGTGGATCACTGCCCCCACCCCACTTGGGCCAAGCGCGGGGTCTCTCACCTTCCTGCGTGCCCTGCTGAGCCTATCTCCACACCCCTGATTCTCCAATTTTCTACAAAATCACCATAACATTGTGACCTGTGCCAAATTTTAAATAAGTGTTAATAATGCTAATGGTTGTTAATAAGATTATTATTAACTTGAATAATAAATGTTAATTGAGTAAATAATTCCATGAATGACCATTAATATTAATTATAATTAATAAGGATTAAGTATAATTATTAATTAGAATTAATTAACATGCAGTAACAAATAAATAAAAATTATGATTAATTGTAATTAAGTCTCAATTGTTGAATGTGGTATATAGTCGCGTGAATGATCACTAAAGTTAAAAGAGTATTGATTAGTTAATAAATAAGAAATCGTTGAACCTTAATTATAAATACGAATTGACTGTGGAATATGTTAATAATTCAAATAAATCACTCATTATTATTATTATTATTATTTTGAAAATACATTAATGTGCAGTATTAATATTTAATAAATATATTTTAGTGTTGTTGCTTGAATATGGCCCTTGTATCGATCCATGATGGGCTTGAAAAAAATTAATAAAAATGACATGGTAGATGGGTTAGTGGTTGAAACATTTAAGGAAGGGATAAGGCAGTAAAGGATGGAGGGAGATTCGGTGAAAGGAAGGAGTTAGATAAAAGAACTGAGATGGGTTTTGGAAGATGCGGATCTTGGCATTGAGAAAACATAGTAGCGGAGGCTTGTTTTCTATTCGGAAGGAAGGGATTTGAATTGGTTGGACTTGTACTTAGGTTTTGGGCTCGTGTGTCCAAGAACATAGTTCTTGGAGCTAGGAAGTCAGTAAAACTTTCCTAGTTGGAAGGGTGGTAAATCAAGTTGGTTGGTTGAGGTTCCTAAGGGTTTAGTTTTTTCCTACAGGACAAAGCGAAAGCAAGAAGGACTAAGTGGAGCTTGGACAAAATAAGGCTTTACAGGTACTTGGTTGTTATTCCAGTTTTTAAAATTACAAAGAAGCTTAGATGGTTGAATATGTATGGTGTTTTATACATGCACTATTAGTAGTGAAAATGCTACTATTGAAATTGCATTGTTAGTAGTGAAATTGCTAGTATTGAAATTCCTAATGGTAATTTTGTTGAAATATACCTGGAATGTTAAATTGGTTAGTACCCATAATTGGACATAAACCAAATAGAAATAAAATATAACATAATTTTAGCTTAGAAAAGAGAGAAAAAACAATGTTTAGATGCACTAAATTAAACATGTATTAAAGTAATTTACTAAGGACCTGGACAAGCCGCTACACATGGTATCAGAGCCATGGTTCCAAAACTGGGAAGTAAAGGGATTACTACAATTTGGAGGGGACCTTCACTATATGCAAGCTCGAAGGGAAGGTGCGCATAGAAGAGAGAAGACTGCCTTGAGGCTAATGGAATTTTCGAGATAAACAAGTGTAGACTTGTAAACTCTGTCCTCTGTTATAGTAAAAAAACAAGAAAGCACGATTAGAAAACTTTTTACATATTTATGAAAGAAAATTGCATATATTCCCAATCCATTTTATAAATAAAAAGGGAAAAGAAAAAAAATGGCCACCATTTCACTTAAGGCCATTGTAGGAGAAGGCACTAAGGAAGCTAAACTCAGCTTTAAATAAACTTCCTCAAAGATTTTAAAGTTGAAATAACAATCAGATCTTCGCTGTATGGCTAAATCCATTTTAAAGTGTTATATTTTTTGTTTTTACTACGAACCACCAGTTCAAAGGCCTCTACCACAAGTATTTTACTCAAACGACGTTCTCTATTCTATAGAATGTAACACACAAATGTGTACAGCTTGAGAAACTCATAGTACACTTGATGATGTCAAGAAATCGAGAATGGTGTTGAGGGTATGTCAATAGAAACATGAAACTTCTAACAACCATAGCAAGGATGGAAAAACTCATAAATGAAAGATTTTATTTTTATTTTTATTTTTTGCATCCTTCGAAGAAATCAAAATGGAGTGAGATGAATTATTTGAGTTCTTTTTCTTAGACGTTGTTGGAGCTTACCTTGTTGGATGTTATAAGCCCTTGTTAGATTGGACCAGTGGAACCCTGATATTTTTTATGCATGGATAGTTACCCATCTTGCTAGGTTTGTATTTATTTTCAGTTCTGGTTGGTATCGCTAAGTGGGAAACACCGATAAGCATTAACCATCAAGTTGGAAGCAAGGGTAAGCTCGACCATTAGGAAACAAGGCCATCGATGAGTGGTAAGCAATGATTTGGCTATCATGTCTACGATCTCCCATTGTGGTTTATCGCTGGGTTGGACTAGCTTGTGTCTTGCTTGTCATACGTTAGGTGGGGATGTCTTTCCCGTCCCTTTGTAGCTCGCGTTGATCATTGTTTCTCATACTCTTGGGACATACCCCTCTAAACACTCTGGAATTCATAAATTTCCATTCATAAATAACAAAGAAATTAAAAGTTGTATGTTTCAATTCCATTCAGAAATAACAAAGAAATTAAAAGTTGTAATTTTCAATTCCATTCACAAATAACAAAGAAATTAAAATTTGTATGTTTCAATTCCATTCAGAAATAACAAAGAAATTAAAAGTTGTAAGTTTCAATTCCATTCACAAATAACAAAGAAATTAAAAGTTGTATGTTTTAATGGGTTGTGGTGGCGAGTTAAATACACCTCTAAGTGGCGTTTCCTATTCATATACTCGTTGTATTTTGTTTTCAAGAATATTACTTGCAGAACTAATTACAATACTTTTCTTCAAGTCTCAAAGATATGGCAAAACAATGGAAGATTCAATTGTAAAGTAAAGGTGACCCCCAAAGACTACTATTACAATTAGAGAACAAATTGCATTACAATCTTGGGCTTAAGGCTTTTATGATTACCATGTTTAAAACAAAGGCCACATGAAATATTACAAATGTAAAAAAGATTCCTCTTATAATATCCTATAATGTGACGTGTCGAATCGATTTATGGTAACCCTGTAGCCTACATAGTTCATGATAAGTATATATAGTGTATGTACCACTATTGGCACCATTTTAATGAACCATGACTATCTTTGTGTTGGAACTCATCAAGATTTAAACTACCCGATCTGGCAGTGATTGATCATGTTACAATTGGAGATGGAAGAGAAAATACCTAGCTAGCTAGCTAGTATGAATCCTGGGTGATCATTATACTAAGAAACAAGGAATTAAAATCCGGGTGATTAATAGACATGCATGGACACGCGCTGTATGTGACTTATTCCATGACCCATGGATGGCTAACCGATACCAGGCCTAATTTCCTATTGGTATCAATGAGGAGGAAGGTCGAGTGGGGACTTGGAAGGAAGGGAAGTGGTATATGGCATACCACTCTAATACTGATACTCTTGGGCTATCGATATATCTTGTATATCGAGAATGACTCCTTTTCACTTTTCGCTTTTCGCTTTTCGATGTGTGAGGGAATAATGTGTTTCCATTTCCACTCCCAACCGATCAGGTAGAAGTAGAATGACCAACCTTCTCCAACCATCGGTCTTAGTCTTATTTAAATGTGTGGTCCTATCCTGTCCTGTAGGTATGTATGATTTACGGGATATTAGGTCAAACGAATTCCCCAATACCGAAGCAAGAAGGATGATTATAAATCTCTCCTTTTGACTACTGTTGTTGGTTAGGTATGAGGCCATTCTTAAGTCTCTTTTTCCCCATGAAATTGATACTTACCCTACCCTCTTACAGTTGAACCAAACCATGTTAATGATGTGTTGTGTGAAACTCTCTTGGCGTTGACCTATCGATTGCACCATTCGATTTAATCTTTAGTAAAACCATCCTTTTGGTATGTTACACACAAATGGAGCAGCCAAGCCATATGAGAGTCTGGATAATCCCATTACATTACAGGATTAAGAGGAATGCGACCATTTCATATACGGTTCCTGCTACAGGTATGAGGAATGTTTTCATTGGTGTGAACATGAATTGGTGCACTTCTATTTCACTTTTAATGGAGCTATGTAGTACAGGGAACACCTTACAAACTCACTTGGGTAGAAAAATATTGCTTAGGGTATGATTATGGATCTGACTTTTATTTCTCCATTATGGCCACTGAGGATTATTGGCATATCCACCTATTTTTCTATGTCTTTCTCACCTCATGAGTGTTGGTGCTTGGATAGCCTTGAAGAGCCTGTTGGCTGACCGGAAGAATAACAATAGTAAAAAAATATACATGAGCCGAATTTATCCAATGAGGGTGCAATTGATGAGGCAAGTGGGTCTCAATGAAAAAACAACTTTCCAAAGAAGCCTCCACTCATCACTAATTCAAATTTTAAAAAGAAAGGCTCTACAGAAAGGAAGAAAGCCACCAGAGGGTTATAAAAGGAGTATGAGAGTCTCCTTAGGAATATTTAGGAATTTTCACTTTGTGATCTTCATGATCTTGGAAATATTTGATCTTTTCATAGGCTTGGGTGGTGTGCCCCTTGCAAAAATTGGATGATGTGCCCCTTTGCAACTAGTTAGCTAGTTGGGAGATTGTGAGATCTTCCAGCTAGAGATTGAGGAAGATATCACTAAATTCTCTTCATGGAGGTTTATTGTAGCCATTAAAGTCTTCGTGTAGGCCTGATCAGAGTTCCAGTATAGTGTGGCCGAATCTTATATTGATGTGGTAGAATCCAGTAGAAACAATGTTCAATTGTAGTGTGTTGAAGCCAACTGAAGAGTGAGGTTCAAGGAAAATTTTAAGAACCCCCCCAAAATTTCTATGTATATTAATGGGTGAATCCCCATGATATATAGGAAAATATGAAAGCTATTTTATCAATTTTATAGTATGTATATATCATTTTTTAGAAAATCTCTTAGTGAATTATATAATCTTGTAAAATATTGGCAAATCTTTCACTAAATTAAAAAACCATGTAAAATCTTGGCGAATCTTTCACTAAATTATAAAACCTTGTAAAGTCTTGACATATCTTTTACTAATTTTTTACCCTATGTAAATATGGGATACGTTTTGGTCAACCACTGTAATGACCCTATGTGAATATGGGATAAGTTTTGGGCAACCATTGGGTAGTTTGGTTGGTAACTTTTGTGAGACACTTGGCATCATATGTGTTTACACCGTGCTGAAAATCATTGTGCAAGATATGTTTTATTAAGGTTGATTATTTTGTGTAAACTTGAAGTATTTGCTTATGCCGTGCTGAAAATCATTGTGCAAGATATGTTTTATTAAGGTTGATTATTTTGTGTAAATTTAAAGTATTTTCTCCATATATATCTCTCTTGCGATAATAGATGTTTACAAGTTGAAATTAATATATATTTAAGATGGTTTCAAAGATCAAGATTCAAGCATGACCAAAATAATATTCAGATATGATATAAAGAACCAAACATCCTTGTAGGTGAGAGTTTGAAGTATCTCCATAATAAATAGCCACAAGAAGTTCAATATATCAACATTAGAGAGAAGTTTCATTCACAATACAAGAGATAAATACCTTTAGTTTGTAAACTCCTGAAAAAGATTAGCAGTGGGGAAAATTACGTGTAGCAACACATAATTATTTAACTCATGAAAATTGGTATAAAAATAGACACTAAAAACAATAGATACACCCACTTTTTTCCCATACGATTTGGTTGATTTCGAATGGGTAGTAACAATGGAGATCAAGTACAATACATAGTCACTCCTACAGTCAATATATAGGCAACTTGTGTATGCCTATTGTTGGAATGTGCCCTCCATTAAATGGTCACAGTCTGATTCATCTCCTTTTTGGTGCTTCCAACACTATTTGGGGTCGCCCTCTTCATGATAAAACAAATAAGAGACAACCATAGCTCTGGAATGGGGTTTCCTCTACCCTTGGTGCACCAACACTACTCTATGCAGAACACAACTCCACAATCCACAATAATTTCACCCTTACATTTAGATCTGGGCATGAATACTTGGTTAATGGAAATAGATATTAACATGAAAATAATTTTATGGCAATGTAGCGCAACACTGTAGCATCCATACGGGTCACTATAGAAGTCATATAGATAATTGTAGCAGTGGTACAATTCATTGTAGTAGTGGTACATATCAATGTAGTAACTTCCAAAAACTAGTCAAATAAGAACAAGTTTGAATTTTGGAATGAATCCACCCCAATATGCTAAATGGAATTTTGTCCAAACCACTGATCTACCCAAGGGTTTTTGTCCTAGGGCACGTTGAATCTACAGAACAAGCTCTCCAAAATTCTATGATAGAAAAATAGCCAAATTAAGATATTTCAATGACTTGCTCTCATCTCCTTTTAAAGTCTCTGTGGATATGTTTAGAAAGATATAACTTAATCTCCTTAAATATTCTAGAAGAGCAATTTATTTAATAAAGTGACTTTATAATATTATTTTCTTTGAGTCGCTTTAAAATTAAATTATAAATAATTAAATATTAGTTGTCAAGTTTAATTTTGACAACATAATAGAATAATTATTAAATATTTATTTTTCCCAAGCTTGTAAAAGATGGGACATTACAATTGGGGTCTATTTCTAATCTAGGTTAATGGATTAGGCTTTTGGATGATGTAGAATACCTACATATTGTTTTGTTAGTGGTTAATAATAATAATGAGAAAATTGGAGGTGTGGCTCTAAGTTTTGAAAGTTTTCATGGTTAAGGGTTTCCGAGATAAATCTTTTTGGATTATGTGTGAATGTTGTGGTGTAATCTCTATTTTGCTTAAAATAGTATGTATGATTTGCTTCTTTGGACATGTTTAAAACTTACATGTGGTATTAGATCTCAATTATTGGCTTTAGGGGGTGCCCTTGTTGCTAAGGGTTCGACACTATTGAGAGATCTTGGGTCTGTGATAAACACACTACTACATTTCGATCCAAAATCCGACGGAAAAATACGACGGCGCGTGGATTTCTTTTTTTAAACTTACCAAAAATCACAAGGATAATTTTTTTTTTTGTAAATGTGGCCATAAGCGTCGCTTAAGCGACGACTAGTCTCATAAGCGTCGCTTAAGCGACAACGCCTTTAATTGGTCTGTGGATTTTTGGTTTTGAAGTGATGATGTGGTTGAGGAAGAAGTGGGTGGTCGTAAGAGAAGTGTTGACAAATGTTAACATTGATTAAATTAGGTAATGGCCAATAATCTACTTGTGGTCACAATTGGATATAGGGTGACATTCCATAACATTGATCCCTTAGTTGCAAAAAATGTTAATAATGATAATGGGATGTGGAGGAGTAGATTGTGCTTAGGTTTTAGGGGTGAGAATTTGACAATTCTTGCATAGATTAATCTCATGAATGTAGTGATGTGAAAAGAAAGCCAACAAATATCCCACATAAATGATCTTTTGGGTGATGGCCATTCTTGATAAATGGTCATTGTAAGCATCCCATGAAATCTATTGAAAACTTGTTTGACCTCTTTCTGAGTTAGGAATTGACATACAATGATGTCAACTCCTCATTGATACATGTTGCCTTTAAGGAGGAGGTAACAAGGAAACCAATGATGAATGTCTTGATGGTCATCTTGAGAGAGATATGGATCAAAGCTCAGTGTGTAAAGGTAGTTCAAGATAATGTCATAACATGGGTCATTCGATGCTATAACAAAAATATGCTTGTCAGGAGCAATACTATTGAGTGGTCATTGGATTACATGGGTAGGGAATTCAGTGATGAAATCGATGAGGGACAAAGCTTTCTTATGTTTACATGTATAAAATTTAAGGTCAAATTCTTGGAGAAAGGATATCCAATGAGAAAATTTTCCTTTAATGAGCTAACATCCCAAGATACACTTCATGCGATTTGAATTGGTCATGATATTGATGTGGTGAAGAACGATATAGTAGTGGATATTATGTGTTGAATGAGCCATGATCAATGCCATCTTCTTTTCATGCTTTTTATTTTTATTCTAGTCCTCCAATAATTTCTTGTGATAATAAAATACATGCTTGCAATCATCCTCCCTATATTAAATTAACAAATTAATAAAATTTGTAACTAAGCTTGTTTGACATAACTTGGTAATCCACCCAAAATATTAGTGAATATCTTGTTCATATGAGACATGTTAACACTCTATATAATGTAACACCCATAATATTTTTTATGCTACTCCCACCATTACCATAATTTTTAGATACCATACCTCCACCTTGAGTTTCATCATATCATCGATAATGACATAAAAAGTAAAGTGATGTTTCATCTAAGTTAATGCCATGAAAGATAAAGTAATGTTTCAACTAAGCTACCCATCCTAACGAGTTAAAACCATCAAAACTTAATCCACTTCAAAATTAAAACATAAATGAACTTAAATCCATCTTAATCATATCTTATCCCATAAACATCCCATTTTTTATAACAAAAGCAAATAATATATACAGATGAAGACACGAACACGAATCTCATTCCTAAATAGCCCTCAAGCTTTATATGTTTATATAGTTGTCCATATAAATGGAAGAAAAATATTTAAATATTGTCGAAACACAAACCACCCGAATCCTGCTATCTTATCCCTTTTACACCTTATCCTCTCAGTGTTGCGGTACGAAGGTGTGTGTTTTTTGCAGTTTTAGAATTTTTGCAAGGTTTTAGGGCAGGTTTTTTTTGAGTTTTTTGTGAAGATGGTAGCTTCATGCTTTTCAATGGCGACTACCCAAGTGCTTCCTTCATTATAAGCAACAGCAGTAACAGCTTTAGGAGGAGGTTTAGCATGTATGAAGGCTCCTTGTTCAAGGCTTCCTATGATGGCCTTGCCAACGGCTGCCCCTTGTCATTCAGAGATATCCCATGCCCGCAATGGGATTTCTTGTTTGACCCCTGTTTTGGGCAGGAGGCGGGTCCTAAGAATTAGATCATTCTTTTCGATCTAATTTTAGTTTAAAATTGGTGGTGTTCTTTCAAGGATGTTTGAGGAGGAAAAGAAGATGGATCTCTTTCAACTAGTGACAATGGAATAATTGTGTTCCTGCCTCTAATATTTCCAAATGGATAAGATTCTAGGGTCATATGGGTGACCAACTAAGTTTTATGTGGATTCAACTTCTTAGAAATAATTGGTGATGATCTATTAAAAGTGGAGGAGGAAGTTTAGATGACTAGGACGATGCATACTAGTTTAAATTCAATATTCCTAGAATCCATCCCAAAGGTGGATTGGGGCCTATGAAATTCAAATATTTCATACCATTATCACTTTGCAATTGCATATATAAGATAATTTCAAAGGTGATAGTTGTTCATCTCAAGCCTCTTATTTCAATGGTGATATCTATGAAATAGTTTGTGTTCCCCAAGGTAAGATTGATTCGCAAGGCTATCAACTCATACTTGGAAGGTATGCACTTGATTAATACCTCTCATATTCTTGTGACTATCATTAAATTATTATTTATAAATATTATGATTGAATATATTGGCTTTATCCAATACTCCTTATACTCCAAGTGGCATTTATTCTAGATATTGTAAAATGGATAATGGGTTGAATGAATTGTTGGATTGGATCGCCTGCTTGAACAGGTTAGTCCCAGTTAAAGTATCATTCTCAGGAAGTAGTAGTACGAGGGATGGACCCGGACTAGGGTCGTCTCTCTCACGCTAGTCAGCTAGTTTCAGTTTCATTCATCTAGTTTCAGTTTCATTCAGGCAGGTCAGGCTGTTCCAGTTTTAGGTGTATCAATGAGGGTCAACAAGACAAGCCAAGACCCGTACGCCAGGTTGTTGTCTCAGATTCATTCTGCAAAAAACCCCAGCGGGGGTGGAAAGCGCCTTTGCTACATGACATATGTGCGACAACAAGGATGTTGCTTGTTGAGGGGCGATTTGAAATGCAACTGAGGGTTTGGAGACTTGGAGTTATTGTCTGGATCTGCACGTTGATAAAACGATCTGGGTTTTCCTCTCTATCTCTGTTTGATATATTAAATATATTTTATTTATTGTCTTGCTCATATGATAATCCTTGTGGGTTTGCTTACTGAATCCATATGATGTTGAAACCATTAATAAAATTAATTTGGCATTAGTATTTGATGGAAACCCCATTTTGTTTCTCTTGCTCTATGGGCTATACTTAAACTTTTGGACTAAAATATTGGAGGTCAAAATTACAATTAAGTTTCAGTAAAATTGTTTGTGTTCGTTGCAAACAGTCTTGGGTTTTGAACCTCCGACGTTATTCACAGATGCACAAGTTACCAACACAACCCTGAAAAATCTACAGTATTTTGTTGAAAAGAGAGTAAGAGGTGGGTTCTGCTGTAGAAAAGGGCATAGATCTGCAAAAAAATCCCCTTAAATCTGCTGAAAAAACAAAAAAAATTGCCAAAGCAGGAGGGCACTGGTGAAAGAAAGGGTAAAAACCCTAGAACCTATTTGCTGTTGAAATAGGAGCGCTAAAACCCTAGTTTAAGACTTGAAACAGTCCTGAAACAATGCTAGACAGAGAAAGAAGAGTACACGCTGGAACTGATACCATTTTGATATCAGAAGATAGTGGGATCTATTGTGAAATCTCCAATAAGCCCTAATCCAGCCAAGCAAAATTACAACAGAAATGAAACATCACTTAAACGAGGAACGAGAGAGAGATTGCATACCCAACCACATGAACAAGAGAAGCACTATCCCAAGAGGGTGACTAGGTAGATTTAGTCAAATATATAGAAATACAATAAATTGGGTTAATTACTCATATGTAGGCTTCACAAATTCCACCAATACATCAGAGGGTTTGCATGTGGCCTCAAGTGAAGATTAAACATAATCTCAACATGAACAATTCACTGATGATGTATAAATAAGCCATTCAGTGCTATGCATGCATGTGCATTGGCCCTCCTCTGGTGCTATCTATGCACCTATGTTTTCCCTTCATCTGCAGAAGCGTTGGCCTTTTTATGGCCCTTGCAAGTGTGTTGGCCCTCATGGAAAAAGGGAAATTTGTAGGGTCAGGGGCTTTTTGCAGGGCAGTGTTTTACACGTGCCAACCTTCCTTCAAAAGGGTAACAACAGCACTTGCAGGAGGGTTGCGAGAGGAGTATATGCACATAACGATAAGAAATAGAGACCTTAACAAATTCATGGTACATGCTGTAGTTTTGTTCAAATCAACAACTTATCCATGGACATTAATATATTTTTGTCTTTTTCTCAATCTTGTCCTTATACTGTGCTGCTTCATCTGCATTATATGTTTGAAATGTCATCAAAAGTAAATTAAAGCTTAATTATTTATTTCTGATTCTTAGCTGAATCAAACATGCAATGCTCCCTAGCAATTTTCATGTGCTTACATACCATTGCTCGTCATTTTGCAGATTATGTACTAGAGGGAAGTGAGGGCACACCATTTGCAGGTAAGGCCTTACATATTACATGAAACAATCCAAACTAAAAAACATCTGTGATTTTAGGATACAAAATTGGAGTTGGGTGGGATTTTGTTTAGTGGACACCTATTTCCTATGGAGTCTTGGTTCCTATACTTGCATCTGTAGATTCCCGTCTAGGATATGGACAAATGGACAGATGCATAAGATTTTCGGGTTTCTAGAAAGTGGGCATCTTAGAAATTAGGAATTTTACATTCAACTTTTACCTTAGTATCTAGCTGTATATACACACACACACACACACACACACACACACATATGTTGTAGATTATGATGATAAATGGTTTACTTCATTGTTTTTCAATCTCTATTCAGGCGGACTTTATCATGGGAAAGTTAAGTTTCCTCCGGAGTATCCATACAAGCCTCCAGGGATCAGGTATCTTTAATATCTTACCTTATCAAATCAATGGTGACATTTCTTTGTTAGATTTATTTGTAAAATTTCTCAAATTATAATTAATTTTTCTATCTGTTAAATAGTTAGCCTGTTCTATCTTGTAAAGAGACTACAGAAACTACTAGTACACATTTTAAACTAAAGTTGGAAATCTCAATACAATTGGGAATCCAACCGATCCTTGCATCATATTCAAATGCTTTTTCATCTTTTGGAATTTTCTCTATTTTACCACTCGCATTCCTCAAAGGAAGATGGATACTTCTTGCGATATTTTTTGTTTTTGAAGCCAATCCTTTCATCTGCAAAATTTAGGATTACAAGCAAAGCAACTTCAATATCATGTTAGACATCCACTGTTCATAATCATGTCCAGAGAGAGAGGTGCATATGTAAGAATAATTTCTTCTACCAGCAAGGATAGGATTTCATTTAAACAAATCAAATGCAAGTATATAGAGGGAAATTAAACTCCACATCTTTAGAAAAATGCCATTTCAAGACTTTATAGATGACAATATATCATATTAAAGGAAAGTACAATACTAGTGTGACTGACAACACTTTACTAAGATGGCATATTCCAAATGAGAAATATCATGGTTAACACTTGCAGTTACATGTTTGCAGTTTCAGTATTGCACTTGAGAGATTTTCATAGCAGCTGTCAGTGGACATATATTTTGCACTAATGGATGCATAACAAAAAGAGGAATAACTGTTTATCCATTAATTAGTTAATATGTTTACTATACTTTAGTTAGACTGCATGCATTTTTCCTATTATATCCTTGCTTATATTAACTGTCTCCATCTTTAAATTTTCTCTCTTCATGTTCTCCAACTCTTGACACTTATCAGTATTGTCCAAATATATTGTATTGATGTATTATTAGTCTGATGAACAAACAAGCATCAAAATAAATGTCTGAGAATCTTGGTCTATTACTTGAAATTGTTGATGCCAAGATTCTTGAAACACCCCAATGGTAAAATTGCTGACATGTTCTCTCAATAAACAAGATATAGTTTTCAGATTATAATCACCACTATTTGACATGGCATATCCCGAAGGCATTGTTGTTAGCATCTACTTATCTGAAAAGCTTCTCTTATCATGTCATGGAAAATATTCTTTTTATAGAGAAAAACCACATGTGATGATTTACAAGTGTATTCTCATAACTCTTAACCAACAACTTTCAGTTACCAAATAAACTGAAACCATTACAAACAGTTAGTAATTTTTTCTTTATATCACGTTATGCTCAATGAACATTTTTGTCACGGATTTTCTTTTCTTGTGGCATCAAATCTGTCAACTCTATTAGCCCTACTTTCATTGGATTTATGTACCTTCTAGGTCAAAAAACTGAGGGATTCTATGCTCAATGTTTGATGGGGCTTAGTGTTGTTTTTTGGCTTGCTGAAAGGCTAGGGGAACTATATGTTATTGATTGTTTATATAGGTTATTGTGAAGATGTTGACATTGAGGGAAAAATGCAACAGGGAAATGACACTAAAAATATCAACAATAGCATAACGAATGTGGATGGTTCAATGGTGGGGGTAGTATTGTTGAGTGGGTGAAAGGTAGCAACCTTGACTATGTGGAGGGGTTGCATGGTCAACCGCACAGTTATGAGGGCCATTTGAGCAACATAGAGGTTTGGGAAGGGATACAAAAAAATACAAGAGATGTTTAGTTGGTTAGGAACTTAGGACAGCTAGCATTGGCTGTAAAAGACATGGCAAAGAATAGATGTTGTCACTGCTTCACAGGTGAGGGCATAATTATTTTATGTTTATTACGTGCTTTTCAATTGAGCACATCATATTTTTTAGCTTGTGCTTTACAGTACAGGAAATCATTAATATAGGAAGACATCATAACCTTGAGCAACTATGAGCAACTATGAAGATTCCTGTAATTTCCAAAGATTGGCCTGCATTTGTTTCTCATGGTTGGCTGCATTTGCCTGAATGAATCATTGATATTTTCAGCACCAACTCATTGCTTTGCTAAACAACCAGCTGACAACAACCAATTTTCACTCCTCTCTTCATTGTTGAGTGAATCGAGCTCTCTCCTTTTTGTTAGGGTGGAGGTAACTTCACAGAAGAAAAGAATGCGGACTCAATGCTTTGCAAAACAGTCAGTTGACAATAACCATTTTTCACTCACCTCTTCATTGTTGAGTGAATCGAGTTCTCTCCTTTGTGTGAGGGTGGTGAATGCCCTCTCAATTGTTGCGTGAAACGAAGAATTCTAGTTGGAGACTTGCGTGAGGTTCTCAACTTTTGCATCTCTGTGTGAGGCTCTTAGTTTTTTGCATCTCCACTGTAACCTCCCTCAATTGAAACACTACTCCTTTTAAGGAGGAAACCTTGATACGCTTGCTGCAACGTAAAGGATATTGAAGCGCTGAGATTGATATCCGTATATGTTGGGATGAGATAGCGCAATATCCCCCATCAGATAGTAAGCTCTACTGTTTCTTTCATAACTGCACAGTCTTGAAAATTAATGCTTTCATGTCAAAGGAATTGGTGTGGAAGGACGAAGCCAATGTGTAGGAGAGATGTAGATCTTGAGCCACATTGGTCTGGCCTGAAGAAGATAACTTAGATAATGGAATTAGGGCTTGTTTCGATGTGTCTTGGTGATTGCTCTCTTGAACATGGAGTTGGTCGAGTGTCGAGGGTTACCTTGAACCCTAAGTTGGTGTGACCTTTGTGTTAAGACTGCGTGGAGAATCCCTTGAGTTGCCTCTGTGTGCAGATTGCGATGGTATCCCGTGAAGTTGCAAATAAAGCTCTACTTACACGAGCTGTCATCCACAAAACCTAATCCGGAGGACCATGTCTTGTGAGGTGTCAATAGGTATGTATGTGGATTTGCAGGTCAGAGACCTCAAACTCCTGGTGGCCTCGGCTTAATATGGTTACCACTTACTCTTTTTTTTTTGCTTTTCACCCTCTTGGGGATCTTTAGGGGTTACAAGTGTTTCTTCAAGCGAGCTATGCTGGAATCATCAGATTTTGTGAAGGACGATACTCTGAAAATATGTTGTACAGTTGGGGTTGTGGTTTCTGCTATTCAAGGCCCTAGATTGCACTATATTCACATCCCTGAATCAAACTTGGGTCAACAATTTGGGGAACTGCTTGAAGATGTTGAAAATGCGGATGTCACACTTGATGTATCAGGGGAAAAATTTCATTCCCACAGAGTTGTTCTGGCAGCACGTTCCCCTGTATTTAAATCCATGTTTTTTGAGTCCTCTAGGGAGTGGAATGACAAAGAAATTAGCATCGAAGGCACAAGGCCAGAGGTGTTTAAGGTGAGCTTTCATTCTTCCTATGATTATGGAATTGTGCTTTCTCTTTATTTTAATTTTGGAAGATTGGGTATTTTCCTTGAGCTTGAAATTTTTTTCCTTTAAAGGCATTCTTGGATGAATGGAAATTATTTTGCATTATATGTATATACTGTAGTGTATGGGAGAGGCTTATGTTTACAGGTTATGCAGAAACTTGTGGAAATTATTTTCTGCATTAAATGCATTTATTGTAGTCTGCAGAAGAGGCTTATGTTTGCAGGTTATGTAGAAACTTGTGTAGTTCTTGTTTGGTCTTTGCTGATGGTTGAACACAAATTCTTTTTTTCTTTTGTTCTTATCGGCTAACTTATTATAGATGGGAATGGAACAGAGCTTAAGTTAAAGGTTTCCAGGGCTGGGACTTTATTTAGCCACTTGATTATATTATTCTAGGTAATTGGGATTAAAGGGATGGCATAACAGCAGAGTTATCTTGAAATACGGTAAAACATCTGCCTTTTCTGTAGCAGCAGATTTAAAATGAGATATTCAGACATAGGACCTTTCTGTGGCACTTCTCTACTCTTGGTACTATGTTTTCCTGGTGTAAGTAGAGTTCAAATTAAATGTATTTATTCTCTGGGGATAATGTCAAGAAAGCATACTTATTTTAAGGGTACAATGGAATTTAAAATTTAAAGGCAAATTTTCTAAGACTTTTTTGACCTGCTATAAAATCTTGGAAATTTGGGATGAATGTCCTAATGTTCAACATTGCCCAGGCAAACCAAATGATTGTATGAGTATATTTTTGAGAAAATGGTAAAAAAATGACCAATTCAGGAAAATTATTCCTTAATGATTTTGCTGGATTATCTCTGTAACATTTCTATATTTTCATAGGTTATAATGGCCCTTGTTGCTTCAGATATTTAGATTAAATGAATGGTACTTTCCACTTAGTTGGATTTTTGTCTGGTTATTTGATTAGACTCTTGAGCATAAGTTATAAATTATTAGTCAAATGCAAGGTATCTTTCAGAATGCTTGTTGAAACTTTGAAATACCATGTGATTAGCAACTTGTTTCTCATTTATACTTCATCGATAACTTAGCTGGATTGTTTTCTAGCCAACCTTATGCTAGATAGAGTCATTCTATCTGGAAGAATGATATGATCCAACATCAGAAATTTGTTGCTTGCAAACTATCTAGTAAAACTCTGATATTGGTTTAATAATCATGGACCTTGGCCCGTCTCTAAAATCACTTCAGGCTAATGCTTCATGAATCATTTTTTGTATTGACCAACAGAAACAAAAAAATATAGTACAACAGGAAAACAATTTCAGATTAGGAAATTTGGCTTTTCGTTTGACTTCTTATCTGTTTGTGCTCTGTCTCTTTCTCTGCAATTAAGACTCAGGACCATTCTTTTGTCTGAAATTCAACATGTTTTTTCCAATTATTAGCTTTAGTTGGAACAATTGAGCTTTCTGCTCTTGGCTGTGAATTTTCCTTTTTGGAGTACTTACAGTTCTAAAAGTTGCAGACTTGTAATGACTGAGAAGATGGAAATTACACTTGTATGTTTTGGATAAGGATAGTTTGTGCAAGGTTTCAAATAGGATATAGATTTTTCTTCAAAACGAGCATTTAGCAACTATTTGGAGATCAAGCTTTAGTATCGCCAGTGTGTTTTGATCAAGAATGGTATGCCCCCCACTAGGTGGAACCTAGTAGAGTGCCCACTTATTGTTATATTTACATAAGCACAAATACTAATGGTGTTTTTTAGTAATGATCCAAAAGATAATGTTCTGTACAAGAGAATTCAAATACTTTAGGTGCTAAGGTTTGTTCTTCCATGATTTTCACTGAACAGCAACTCTGAAGCTATAGACATTTAGACAAGGTACTAACTAAAATATGATCCAAGTGTCAGGAACATCTAAAAATATGGCCATCCAAACTTAGCTACTTGGTTGTGGAAGCAGCCTTAGTCTTACAACATCATTAGATTTCTTGCAGTGATTAGAATGTTGTCTGGAGCTGCAAGGTATGCACATCCCAACCAGTATTCTCTATGGGCCAACATGAGGCCACGTTGCAAACTCAGAGAGGGAATATCTTCACAAGATCCAAGGATTGGGCCACCTTAAATGTGATAGGCCGGTCTTAGGAAAGTTTATTAGTTGGCATAAACTCTGTTTAGATTTGCTTTGAGAATTCAACCAGGGACAGAATGGTGATCCTTCTGGAGGCAAGTGTGCATTCAAGAGACCTTCATCACTAGGCATCTTCCACTGTAATAATACTCCAATAGCTTGTATTTAGTATCAATGTGGAACTGTAGGAGTGGAATGAAATCCCAGTAATATGCCACTGCAGTATTGGAGTGCTGGTGATGTTAGTAGTGGAGTGCGGGAGGATGCTATCAGATCAATCCAGGGACTTATTCCTCGAAGTTAGTTTCCAGATAAATAAAAAATTTGGTGTGGGTAATGCCTCATAAACCACCTGCGTCTCACAATTGTTATCCACGTTAGAATATTCACAACACACACATGGCAAGAGGAAATATTAATGTAGATTATTCAGAATAATGAAAACATTTACTAGAAATATTATATTCAAGTTGGTTACATTGAGTATTCAAGGTGTGGTTGGATATCACCTATTGAATTTCTACAAAAGGGTTTTATTTTTGGTGACTGGAATGACGGATTAGACAGAAGTAAAATGAGATGAATGGCATTTGTATTTTTTTTTTTAAACACTTACAGCCGTCGGTTAAGCGACGGCCTGTAGGTGATTTTTTTTTTTAAAACACTGATAGCCGTCGCTTAACCGACACTTCACCAATGCTTTAGATGTCGAAAATCCGACGATTTACATTTAACCCCGTCGGTTAAGCGACGGCCTGTAGGATATTTTTTAACATTTAATATGAATTAGATGTCGGATAACCGACGATTTACATTTAACCCCGTCAGTTAAGCAACGGATTTCAGGTGATTTTTTTAAAATTTAATATGCATTAGATGTCGAATAACCGACGATTTACATTTAACCGACGGTAAAATGAGCTGTCGCTTAACCGACGGATTGGAGAGATGTCAGATAACCGACGAAAATCCACCGACGCTTAAAAAAAATCATAGTGTCGTACATGCGACAGGGAAGTGTCGAAAATCCGACAATACGACCGTCGGATTTTTGGTCGAAATGTAGTAGTGACATGGTTCTAGTGGGAGATTTGCAACATCGATTCGCACATTGAAAGATAATGGAAATAAGTACGAGAATCGAGATTGAGAAATTTAGTGGGCAAAAGATTGAGCTATGTAATCTCAAATTGGAGGGTATTGTCATAGATCGATAACATTGGATTGATGTGTATACAAGTACACAACCCACTGGATCGAAAAAAGAAGACGAGAATAAATTATAAAGAAGGGTGAGGAGTACAATCTGATTGTGCTTATCAGAATTTGCGTTGTTGAACATGTCTGGAGAAGATAATGCACTAAATATTTGGAATAAGCTAGGGAGTTTGTCTCAATCAAAATACCTAGTTAAAAATTGTTTCCGAAAAGAAACTATATCACCTCAGGACAGATTATAATGACAAGGTGACAAATCATTTGAATGTGTACAATACTTTGGTAAGTCAAATCACCTCTATTGGTATTACAATGGTTTAAGAAGATAAATGTATTAAATTAATATTATGTCATTTTCCAGATTCCTCAGATAACATGATTGTAGCAATAGATATTGCTAGTAAAGTGACCTTAAATTTCAATGAAATAGTAGAATCCCTGCTATCTAAAGAAACTAGGTGGAAAACCATGGACAATCATAGCATGGATTCTTTATTTGTGAGAGGTTTCCCCCATAAGAGAAATACAAACAAGGGAACATGGGGGAGATCTAAATCTAAGGGTATATATAAATCCCCAAGAAAATGTTTGAGGAAGTGCTTGAAACGTGGTAAAGCATTACACTATAAAAAGGATTGTAGATATAATAATGTTGAGAAAGCAAAGGGATAGGATGATACTCCTTCCACATAGGTGAATATATACTCAGAAGAAGGAGAGGATGTGTGCCTAGCTTCCACAGGTACCCATTCATATCATGATGTATTATTGATTGAATCTGGTGCATCATTTCATATGACTCCTTATAGGGAGTGATTTTTTGAATACAAAAAGTACAATGGAGGAAATGTGTTCCTTGGAGATGATTCAACACTAGCCAATATCATTGGACGCAAAAGGATTATGTTGTAGCTCAAGGATGGAAGGATTATAAATTTACCTAGAGTACTACAAATTTCAAATCTAGTGAGAAACTTAATATCCATTGGAAACATGGGTGATGCAAGCATACAGACTAGGGTTGCAGAAGACACATGCAAAATGTTTTGAGGATCAATGGTATTGATGATGGGATTTTTAAATGGAACTCTATTCAAACTACTGGGAGGCACCATCATATATGAGTGTAACAATTTTGTTTTGCTTGAGGGGGGGTGATAAAGAAGATAGAACCCCAACTACATTTGGAGGAAAGAAAATGCTATGGCGTCAAAGGTTGGGGAATATTAGAGAAAAGATCCTTCACGATTCAAGGTAAAGGTACGGTTTAAGGTATGTTTGATTGCACACTAGATTTTGATTTCTATGAAAATTGCATAGATAAAAAACATAATCAAGTAATATTTGCATTTGGTGCTACAAGATCAAAGGGAATTTTAGAGTTAATACACAATGGTGTCTTTGTACATGTTCTTGTTCTATCATTAGGTAGATCTGTGTATTATGTTTCATTTATATATGATTTCTCAAGGAACACATGGATCTATTTCCTTTAAAAGAAATCTATAGTATTTTCTAAGTTTAAAGAATTTAAGGATCTTGTAGAGAATAAAAAAGAAAACAAAATAAAGTTGTCAAGGATAGATAATGGTGGTTAGGTTTGTGGAAATGCATTCGATGAATTTTGTAGAAGGTGCAGTATAGAAACATAGAAGACTACCCCATACATGCCTCAATGGAATGGAGTTACATAAAGAATAAATAGGACGATGTTGGAAAAGGCAAGGAGCTTTCTCAAGAATACCATGATAAAATAAGAATTCTAGGAAGAGGCAGTGGATACTGCATGTTACTTGTTAAACCGATTACCGACATCACCACTAGTTGATAAAACTCTACCTGAGGTATGGACTGGTAAGGAAACCTCTATTAAACATCGCAAAGTTTTTGGTTGTGATTCTTATGTACGTGTTCCAAAGGAGAAAATGCATAACTTGGATAATAAAGATTGTGTGAAATTTTTAAGCTTTGGAACCCTGTAACTAAGAAGACTATTTATAGTAAATATGTTGTTTTTATAGAGGTCAAACATGTTCCTAGATAGGATGTGACTCTAAATGGTAAAGGAACCTCAGAAAATAGGGTTTGAGTTAGAAGATAAATAATATGACTAGATAAAAGAAGTTAAATCATAATAATAAGAACCTCATACCCCATTTTTTAATAGATAGACTTGAGAAAAAAGGAAACTAGAAATGTATTCCCCTCTTGATTGTTTGTCTAGTTTTTATCTATTTATTACTAATGATGATTCTATAAATGTGAAGGAAGTTTTTGATTCAGAGGATAAGAATATTTGGAAGAATACCATGGTTAAAGAAATGGATGCCTTGGACATAAATGAAGCATTTTGGAATCTAGTTGAGTTACCAACTGGAAGAAAATTTCTTGGTAGAAAATGGTTGTTTAAGAATAAGTTGAATGCAAAAGGTGAACTGGAGAAGTACAAATCCCGTTTTTTTTCCAGGAGAATACAACCTTATAAACTAGGGTCTTTGGGGTTACCAATGTACTAAATAAACTTGCAGACAATCAGCCATTTCATAATTTTATAGAGAAACATGGAAGAAATTAGGCATGCCTTATTTATGACGGTCGATCCTAGTTTTCTTCTTCACTTCAAATTGCTTCCATAGCTTCCAGGGAATCTAGAACACCTGCAAAGAGCAAGACCTTTCCTGCAATATATTATATACTATATATATGATCAATGAAATAATATGCTTGTAATGAAATAACAAGACAATTCATAAATCATAATACATAAGAGTGCAAAGGCACAACATTGGAAGAAAGACTCTTTATTAATAAACAAGTGAGGTGAGATTACAACCAACATCTAAGACAAGTGCTCCTCTGCTAGCCAAGGACACTGAGTTCTGCTGCTCCAAGATATCTAAAGGAAAACCACTAGCATAACTCTGATCTAGAATTCATGATGTTTAGCCTCAACACCTACCCTCTATTTATACATGAGGAAAGAGAGACGTTACAAAGGTTGAGATGCTTGGGGAAGTTGGGATAGTTATGATTAAGGACCCAACTGTCCTCGAATAATAGTTTTTATATTTTTTAAACTTTGGATTAAGGCATATTATTAATAGTACACAACAAGATTTGAGCCCAAAATCCGACGGATGCCATGTCTGAACTTTGACAGGCACATGTCTGTTATTTGACAACACCGATTTTTTTTGTCGTCAGTGGTATTTTGTTGGATCTTCGACTCCCTTTCGAACCCCATCGACAATTCGACAAAGTATAAATCTAATATGGAGAAGTATTTCATCCATGTATTGCCGAATTTCATACTTATTCTCGTCGAATTTCTGATTCTCGTCAAATTTCTGACTTATTCTCATTGAATTTCCAACTTATTCTTGTCAGATGTGTTGTCGAGTTGCCGATTTCGTCTCGTAAGAGCTCGTGTCGAATCTCTGACTGCTTCTCATCGAATGTATTTTCGAATCTCCGATGACTTATGTGATTATGCCAATGAATCAGACTCGTCAGAGCCATGGAAACATCGTCGGATTTTAGCCAGGATGAGTCAAAAATCTGATGGCAGGAGCTCATTAGAGCCATGACGAGTTCATCGAAGTATAGCGACAAACTATCGAAAATTGGACGACAACTGCCACTCTTTACTATTGGATAACCGACGAGAAACTGTTTATTAATAATAATAAAAATAACCTACCTGGACAATAACCAAAGTACAATTCTCCTCTCACTTTTAGCCCAACTCTCTTAAGGCTAAAGGGTTTATCCCTGAGATGCTAAGTAATTGAATTGCATTAAGTCTAGAAACAAATATGTGAATGAGAGCACTAGACTTAGTTATAGATCTATAACTAGAAATAACCAAGGTAAGCTAAACCCAAAATGAGGATTTAGCATACACATGATACATTGATAGTGTGCTACTTCATACATATACAATTTTTATGCTTATTTACACTAAGACTTGTTTTGCTCAGAGCATAATACTTACGGACTTCAGTTGCCATGATTGTTAAATAGCCGCAGGTATCATATTCATATATGTAACCATATTCAGCTAGAAAAACCACAAAAGGATAAAACTAATGTTTAAACTTTATCATTCTAAATACTTAAGAACCCTTTGATCCATTTAAAAATGTATTCCATGCCATACTTGACAATATATATGCACAAGTAGCTCCGTAATGCTGCTAGCCCAGAGAATTTATTATCAATCTTCATAGTACATACTCCCAATCCACTTGAGAAAACCACTCAAAACAATACAAACATGTTAATGCCATTGAACAGAGAAACCTCATGAAATCTGTGCATTGCATTGATTTATGTGAATATGGTACACATAATGGATGTATGAAAAAAATTACTTTACTTCCTGGTGTTGTTTCAAAGTGTCTCATGGAATATCATACCAGTTGATATGCAAAGTATATGAACATCAAGCTGGTTCGTTGATGTCAGGTACACAATAGTGGGAACAAAGAATTTGTTTAAGAAAGCTCTCTATTTTAGATCCTTTTATATGGAAGTGCCATGACCCAAATATTTAGATTTAAGAAAACATTCTTTGGCATTAGTTTAGAATCAAAGGGGCACTTCTAGCCTTTGTTTAAAACTCAAAAGCATTATATCAATATGGAAATGAGAGATTATGTTGGTCTTAACATGTGCACTAAAATTCTAGGGTTGACCTGTCTATGCTAGCCACTTTAGGGCCACCTATGTTTTTGGGTGATCCTATTTTTGGAAGAGGATAATAAGTGTATTAATATACCTTCCTTAGTGCACCCATATTGAGGTTGGATTTGGATATCATGAAGAAGGAAATCAACATTGAAACCTGAAAGCCTAGTCTTGGTCTTTCTTTTTAAGCATAAAAAACCATGAAAGAATTACATACCGTAAATATGCACCAAATATGCCAAGTTTAGAGTCTTGAACACATTTTCACCATGTTGATAGACACTTCCATAAACAAGAAATGATATAGGAATTTGAGGAAATATATTTTACATTATATGTAAGAAGCATTGTCAATTACCGCCATTTTTCTTCAACTCAAGTAATTTTTTCTTATCATTATTCCCATTTATGTTATTTCCTAGACAAAAAATACCGTACATTATTTCGATGTATAGATTTGAAAAAGTACAGTAGATTTCCAATCTTGTCTGTAGAAACAATATTTTCAGCACTCTTAAAATAATGAAGAAACACTACAAAACTAAGATCCTAATTAAAACATATATGAGCAACTTACCCCCTTCTTCACCTGGCTTTAGCACAAATTATTCTTGCCTTCTGATAACATCTTCTATAACATTTGTATTATTGTCCAAGCTCCAAAATATATCAAAGTATTTCCTAATATTGGAAATTTCATCCTTATTATTAGTGAACAGGTAAAAATTTCATAACAATTAACATCTTTAGCATCTGCATGCATGATTGCACATTTTTTGCCTTCAAATTTTATTTTACTTAAAAATTCTCTGCAAAATAGCCCTAGGAGAAGTATTTTTCACAAATGAAAAAGACAGTCCATGGGGCTGATCAATACATTTTGATTAAGAATATCATGAGGAATTACATCAGACACCTCCAACCTAGGTCGGTGACATTGGTTAAAAAATGAAGTATAGAAATTGCATACTGTGTAAATGAGATGAAAAATTTACCATGTTAGAATAATGTTAGGAAAGTGCATATGAATTCCTATGGTTTTTTTATAGGGTTTAAACCATCCCTCAAGGCTACTGTATTTATTCTAGGATTTTAAGCAAATAAACCATGAAATATATGCTTAATTATTTTAGTACCTAACCAGTGACATTTTAATTTAAAAAAAGGATCTCGAGGAAGAAATCCATACCATAAATATGCACCAAATATGCCAAGTTTAGACATAGTTTCACCTTGTTGATAGATACCACCACGAACAAGATATGATAGATGAATTGGAGGAAAGATCCTTTGCATTAGTATGTAAGTAGCATGTCCATTAGCATCATTTTTCTTCAGTTTTGGTAATTTTTTATTGGAATCATTCCCATATATGTAATTTCATGAACAACAAATACCATACATTATTTCCATGTATACATTTGAAAAAGTACATTGGGTTTCCAATCTTGCCTACAGAAAGAGTATTTTATGCACTAATAAAATAATGAAGAAATAATAAAGAACTAAGATCATAATTAAAACTTATATGATCAAATTACTCCCTCCTTCAAGCTGGGGCTATAGCATAAATTATTATGGCCTTCTAATGGCATCTTCTATAACATTTGCATTATTGTCCAAGCTCTACAATCTAGAAAAGCATTTCCTAAGATTGGAAATGTCATCCTTATTATCAATGAACCTGTAAAAATGTCAATACAATTAACATCTTAATCATGTGCATGTTGGAATATGTTGTCATTAATTTGAAAGGCTAATGGAATGATAAAATTTCACAGCATAAGTTGAACTAAGAAAGAATGGCATAAAACTGGTATCTCATTGAATCCATTGAAACCCTCATTATCAATGTGTCATGAAAAGAATTTAGGTGTGATTTGTTGATGCATGAAATGATAAACAAGGTCATTCCAACCTTGAAGGATCCGATTTATGAACAAATTTGCTGTGGATTCACAAAGACAAATGCATTTACCAAAGATCATAGCAAATGGATGCACAATTTTTGAGATAAAAAACAAATGGTTGTAGGTGACAATGGTGTTTTTATCCCAAACGACAAATCTATTTTGGCTGAAATTTTGTATGCTTGTTCCATTCACTATAGCACATGTCCACACAAAAAATTCGAGTAAATGGATGCACATATACCGAGATAAAGAAAAATTGGTTGTAGGTTGCAGTGGTCAATTTATCCAAATCTATGCAACCGAATGATGTGAAATTTACGGAGGTTGTTCATCTCGGTACAATTCTTATTCCCTACAAATTTAATGTCATTTGGATGAATGGTTTTCAAGATATGTCCATTTCAAGTTTTTTACAAATTGACTACTTAAAAATTAGTCAATCTATTGTTCAAGGAACTATGAATTGGTTCAATTAAACAAAAAAGTGATATTTTTGATGTATTAACACTCTCTACAATGATACCAACAATTTGTATCGAAGCATATTCCTTCAAACAAACAGTCTAATCAACTTGAAGGAAGATCCTAAAAAGCACACATGGATCAAAGTTATGAACAAAATTGCAGTGGATTCACAAAGACAAACACGTCTACCAAAGATCGAAGGAAATGAATGCACAATTTTTGAGATAAAAGACAAATGGATGTAGGTGACAATTGTGTTTTTATCCCAAACGACAAATGGCTTTGTTGAAGACAGTTCAATAGCAAATTGAATATTTTCTATGAGGCAACCTAACTGACCAAACTAAACAAGACTCGTTGCATCAAAAGCTAGATAAGTCTTAATCATCTTTATTAGGAAACCAAGCACCCCTCAAATTTTCATAGTGTCGGTGAAGCTTCACAAATAAGCATAATGGACATTGTTTAAAACCTGGGTTTTTTTGTTGTTTAAAATATTGTTTCAATATAAAAAATCTTCTTGTTATATAATTTTTTAGTTAAATTGCAATTTATTTATTTTTTATTTTTTTGAATTTGTATTTTTTTTATAATATAAACAGATTCAATTTGTTCAAAACTGTTTTTTTATTATGAAATTTTGAGAAAAGAAAAGATCAGAATTATTTTGGCAATATTAGGACAAAACCCATATTTCATCAACAATTACTATTCCAAGACCAAGTCGTCTAAGCTGAAACTAAATGCTTAGTGAATTATGTATCATTACTTCATAGCATCAACATGGTACTGCGAAATGGTTGCATATTTTAGCTCAAAAATGAAGGTTGTGGCATATGGTCTACGACATGAAAATTTGTATACTGCTATAAGAATTCGAATAGATCAGAACACGTCAAATCGCATTTGACATCTTCCCAAGCTAAAATTGGAATTTGGAGTTGTGTTTCAATGATGTAAATGTTTTTTGGTATTCTAACAATGAAAATAGCTATATCTTACATCAGAATGTCTAACTGTGCAAATCAAGTATTTGTCAATTGTTTTTTTCTGAGATAAATTCTACACATTGCAGAAAGTGATTATCTTGGGTTCCATTGAGTTGAAGCCTTTTTAACGAAGGTGTGCCGTATTTCTAGAATTTGACCAATGGATATACATTTTTTTGCAGCAGATGTTATTCATATATTTTCTTACGACCACAAAGTGACTAGCTTCAAGAAAAATCGACATCAGTGGAAGAGCAGGATGTTACTTGTTAGGATTGATACTTATGCATATCACCCAAAGAATAGTAGAACACGAGCATATAAATGTACGAGGCATCCATTGATCCCTAACTTTGTCAATTTAAAAGCGATTCAACCATGGAGAAAGAAGAGGAATTTAGAGCATAATATAATAAACGACCATTAATGTGGGTTATTAGCTAGAATAACCAAAGAATGTGATATAATATCATTAAAACTGGAGCATGCTCAGTCATTCTAGAACACCTGCACTTCTAATAAAAGTAAAAATTCAGCATTTAGTGTTCTCAATAACTTTAAGGTGTTTGGGGAATTTAAGAAGCGTGACAAAACATTGTGACAATAATTAAAGTCAACCTTAACCCGCTTGTTGGCTGCTGAACCAATATCCCCTGTCATTATCATTAAGACAACCTCCAACAAAAGCATATACTTTATAATAATATATAACTTAATTCCATACCCAAAACTAAAGAACCATTCAACTTTGACATGCACATCCTTGGAATGTAGAGTGCTACATGTGGGTTCTCCATGTTGGTTACTTGTATCTAAACTTGTCCTTATTTTATGTTATCCTCCCTCACCTACTTGCATATATAAGGGTGGATAAATATCTCATATTCATTAAGCATGTGTACCCTTCATGGTATTTTTCTTGGAGACTTAGGGTTCATGGGGAAACCTTAGGAGAAGACAAGGGATGATAAACGTCTTAGATGTTATTGGGGAGCTTGCTCATTTGTGATGTTAGGATTTTTATTGTGATGACTAAGTTTTGTGTTATACATGTAAACCCTAGAGAATAATACACCATTGTCGATGATGGTTATTATGTCTCTTGTTGTAACACTAAGGTTTCTACCCTAGTAGAAGACATGGAGAGTAAATTTAACACCTTGTATGTTTTTTGAATATTTATTGTTATGGTAGGTAAGGCTAGGAAAATGTCATAGAGTTCTTGTATTCTTGATGCCACATGGAAGTATTGATGCGTATGATGATCTAAGAGTGGAAGAATTAGGGTTTTAGGATTGAAACCCCAGGACATGATATTATATTTGGAGTCCAACAATAGATTTTTCTTTCCACATACGTATACGATTTAACATGGCTAGGGTGTGAAAACCCTGAGGAAGACAACCACGATAATGTGGAGAGTTTGTGACACAATATTGTTGTTGAAGCCAAGGAGGACCTGTTAATGTTGGTGCTTTCTAGTTGGAGATATTTGGTGGTGGCTAGGGTGGAGACATATCTCCCTCACCTAACTTTTTTCCATCCTTTATGCAAAAACTATGGCTTGATGAGGGTTATATAAGAAACATTCTTTGTTACTGAATATATTTTTCTTCATTCCATTTATAAGGGAAAATTTTGAGATATGATTCCATATTAATCTAAAGTTGGCTCAACTATGAAAAATATAATGTTCTTACTACTTGCCTTAAGCTGTAGGTTTTTTGGATTTAACCTCCTCGTTTGGATTGTATCATCTGATCAAGTTGTATCATCTGATCCAGAGAGAGGGTTTGTTGTGAGAAGATATCTATCACTTGTGAAAGGTATTGATTGACTTCAGGTCAATGGAGATTCCATGTTGGTGATTACGTGGATGAAGAACAATCAATAAATCCATAAAGTTACTTTACAACCTCTGGCTATACAGATCAAAGAAAATTCATATCTCTTTGATACGATCACTTTTGACCATATATAGAGATCTAGGGAAACCCTAGGTTTGTATCTGCACTCTAATAATATTTGAAAAACGTATCTATTATTTTGACAACGATTCTATCACAAAGAAAACCATTCAAAACCGACAACAAGGAACCATAACATTTTCAGGCAACAAAACATGTTGTCCATGTTTTTGGAATTCTAAGCACATTTGATAATTTCTAAGCATATCTGATATATTCTATTATCAATTCAAGCAAGTTAAAATTATAGGGAACACATAAGAGTAGAAATTGAGCAAGTATGGAATACAAATCAAATTAACTGAAGCAAAATATGTATGAGAATTAGGAATATGTTGCCTATACTATTTATAAATTTTTTGTTACAACTTACCTTGATTTGTGGAGCTTTGCACTGTCTTATTCTGCTTTACCTCTCAAAACATCATTCAACATACTACAAATATTTTCCTGTTGCAATAATTTCATGTTAGGACTCATCAAATAAATATTTGTCTGTTTATGAAAATAACAAAACCAATCTAAACAAATACAATAGTATTACAATGTAAATTACAATACTATTCAACTATTCAAGTAAAGTAATTGGTAATAACAGATCACCTAAGGAAACATGGAGAACCACAACACTATGTATATAAGGCCATCGATCACATAAAAATGCCATTTTTTTCCTCTGAACTATGAAAATGTTTCCCAATGCTATCTGTAACAAGTTCCAATGGGTGAGTCAAATAGCAATAGTAAAATTTAAACACTACAATTTTAGAAATAATTGTTTTTAATGTATACTTCCTTACCATTCATTGATATCCTCTCTGTTTTGAGAATAATTTAATATTCTCTACTAAACAGGGCCAACCACGTGAAGGTGGAAGCTCTTATGTCCCCTCCCCGCCTCACATCACTCTCAATTCCCCAAACCCAATGCATCTACTTGCAAATAACAATTTACTGCAAATTAATTCACTCAATAGCTAAAAAAAGATTTCATTAAACCATTCAATCATTCAATTGCTGAAAAAAATAGTCATTAAAACATTCATTACATCATTCATTAAACCATTCATTTGTCAATAGCCGATATAACCATTCAATAAACCATTCATTGAAGCACTCATTTAACCATTCATTCATTAAATAGAGGAAAAAACCATGCACTACATTGTGTTATAAAAAAAAATACTCAAAATTTCTTCAGTCACTTCCTTTTTACTTTTCTTCTCTTTACATATTTAGCAAGAAGCGCATCTTCCAAAATTTTCTCATTGATCTCCCTAGTAGATTGCTCACCAAGTTGAACTTGCGGCGAGGGGCTCGGAATTGCTGCAATAATGTCAAAATGTTTCATTAATTTATTTTTGTTTTTATAATTACAAGTAATTAATTTAAAAAAACATTACAAAGGTATTTTTTTACCTGTCGTGGGCACATCATCATGTTCATCATTATCCTGTCCAGGCTCAACTTGTTCAGTGTTACCTGCATCTACATGCTCTGCAGTTTAATTGTGGAGAATTCAAATTAATGTTCATCATCTGCAATTATCTATACAAAACAGTAGCATATTAATAAATTCATTACCAGGAATCGAAGCATGATCTTAGACTGGTTTTTGTACATCCTTGACATTAATGGGATCATTATTTTCTTGTTCAAAACATAATAAATAGCTTTTGTTAATTTTTTATAGCGAATAAATTGCAGTAGACTTAATAATTTTTCATTAAACTATATAGTTTTTATATACATGTGCACCAGATGGATCAGTAGAAGATCATGCAGTATGCCCAAACAAGCTTCTTCGACGTTCAACAACGACTTCAAAGCCATGTTGGAAGCCAGGCTTCAAGTCTTCCTGAGTGGGAAATTGTTTGAATCGGTCGGCCTACATATTTGCATGATGTCATTAATTTTACATTTTTCGTTGGAATAAAACGGAAATAATTTTCTATGTATTATTTGGTTACAGTATCGGGTTTTCGTTACTTACAATTCATGCCGCCAAGTTCGAATAACCACCGGGCCTAAGCTTGTGTTGACCAATTTTTTCCAGTCTTTCCTTGGTGGCCTTTGATGTGTCTGACAGCCTAATCAAGTGTTGAATTATGTTAGTCGATGTTCCAAATTCTATATAAAAATTAATAGTAATAAGTCTTACCGTTACATTGTGGAATGTATTGCATACCTCCCTGTGCCTGGTGGTATCTTTCCTGCTTTTCTCAGACCCTTCTCTTTTCCATATTCCAAAAGGGCTTTCCACTCCTTTGATGCAGGAATCATCAAATGGTGCTCATACTCAGGGTTCTTTTCTAGGTGAACCCTATATTGGTATCGTACAATCTTCAGATGTTTTCTAAACTTCTTTAGGATCTTCAATGTATCGAAGGTATCTTTTTCGAACAAACCAACCAACCGATTAGTCAGCCCATCCTTTAAAGCTTTTGGTTGTTTGTCCCACCTTGTGTGGATGGTGGGCCCAAAGATCTCCAAGGCCAAATCATTTATATTTTTATAAAATAATCATTTCCTACAAAACAATCATGCCATCATTAGTCAACATTAAATAAAATTATCGGTATATTAGAAAGAAATTATAAAAACTAAATTGAACAATCTATAATTACCTGGAATATTCTCTATCTTTATTGGAACGAGTTCATCGTTCACCAAAAATATTGTCACTATTGAACCAGTGCTATTGACATGAGAAGATCTAGGAATTGTTGGTTTAGTATCAACATTAGTATCAAACCCTGACTCCACCCCTTCTCCTGCATGATCTGTTGTGTGTCGATCAGCATCGACTGCACCCTTTGCTGGCCTCGGGGGTGTTGCAAAGCATGTTGCTGACTATTCAGTGGACAAAAAGGGTGCAATATGTGGTGTACGTGGAGTGGTTTGGTCACTAGGACCAACGCCGCCTTCATCACCAGTGTTATGTTGAAAAAATTCTTGTAAATACAAACCATTGTATTATAAGTTCAATATCATATAAAATTAAAAATTATAAAGTTTTAAATGAATTTACATTATGATTTCGCAACTTACTTTCAAGGACAGACATCTCTGGATCAACAATTGAATCTTTGATTTGATCTCATCTGTTTGTGGAACTGTCAATGCCAGATGAACCATTTCCTCATGTTGTTTTTTCAAGGTCTTCTGTAGCACCTTCAACGGGTCTATAGACAAACCAATTGCAGCATAATTGAACAATTGGAACACATCAAATTCTAAAGACTCCTAAGTTGTTGTTTTATAAACCGAAGCATTTGTCTACAACAGAAATATATAAAACATTGCTTAGTTGTTGAAGCAATAGTATGCACAAAAAATTATATTAACAAAAATTGTCTATCATGACTGATTCATAGAATTACATCTAGGTTTACCTGATGCCTAGATGACGATGTGGTATCATCAACAGCTAGGGACTTTCCCCAATCAACCACCTGCAAAAAAAGTATACAACATTATGATAATGAATGCAATCATAAAAATGAAAAAGACATAGCAAAATAAACATTATGGTACATGTTTTATATGTGTACAATTTTGAAATACTTAAAATCTAGAATTACATTCAAGTTTACCTATTTCCTCGATGCTCCAGTCGTCTGATCAACAGCTGGGGACTTTCTCCGATCAACAACTTGCAAAAAGAGTAGACAACATTATCATAATGAACACAAACAAAAAAATGAAAAATACATAACAAAATAAACATTATGCTACACGTTATACATGTGTACAATTTTAAAGTATTTAAAATTTAGAATTACATTCATGTTTACATGTTTCCCCGAGGCTGCAGTCATCTAATCAATTGTTGGGTGGCTTCCCCGGTTAACACTCTACATTAAAAATGATGTAATGCTTGCAGAACAAGTTGAGTAGGGAGGGAGAGAGTGCTGGAAGGAAATCGTCTGAGACGGTTTTAGGGTTTTCCTTGGTGAGGTTGGGCGAGCGACAGCTAGGTCGCGTTGGTTTGCCAGTAGACGACGATCCTGGGCCTCTAGAGGAGAGCCATGGCGGCATCGGGGCAGGGGGACGCTGCCTCGGTAGGAAGAGATCCAAGGCCTGGACGGGGGAAATCAGATGAGGAAGGAACCAGAGGTGGAAGTCACTCAGGAACCAGGCTAGGCAAGAAGACTGGCCTAGGGGGCTGCCTACCAAAGACTACTTCCATCCCAGCGATTCATATCAGATCTGAGGCAGTTAGAGGTAATATTGAAGCATGGAAGGAAAAGGCCCTAATCGGGAAATTTGTGGGGATATGGCCAAAGGAGAAGGACCTAGTTAAATGGATAAATAGTGTGTGGAACCCCAAATGGCACTCTGACCTTCATTTAGGCTCAAAGGGATTCTTTACCATTATTTTTTTTAACTAGGAAGACAGAGATAGAGTCATGGAGGGAGGCTGTCAAAACCCCAAATTTTCACAAAAATTTAAAATTTTGAGATAACATAAAATATTACAGTTGCAGTTAGATAACTGCTAGCAGCTAATAGAAGAAATGAAACAGAAAATAAAAGTAACCATTAACTTTAACTCATAGATTAATGATGTTTTAATTGTAATATTTGATGTAAGTAATCTGCATTCGAATAGTTAGCTGTATTGATGGTTTGAAATGTCGAGTAGGTGAGGAGTCATTTTCTAGCTGGGGCTTACTTAGCGATTGCTAACGTATCTAGATTTCTGAATCTTTATAGGCTTGACAGGTAAATCTTGACCCAATAAAAGTTTATTAAGGCATTAAACCAGATATATTTCTTTTAGCTTAAAGTACTGCTAGAGTAAAAGTTTGCTTAGAAGACTCAATATCCTCCAAGGTAAGTAATGTTTCTTTACTTGATCCACAATATGATATTACTTAATCTTTGTGTCGTAAGGGTTATTGACGTCGCCCTACTGTTGTCTTTTATCAGATAGATCTTTAAGATAGATAAAACCTCCTTCTAACTTTACTCTAAGTGATTTCCAGTTCTTAAAAGAGCTCATGATATTGTTTCATAACTCTTACTTGGACATAAGAGTCGATTGCTATTATCAACATAATAATTAAAGTGTTGCTTATCATCATAGAAATAGACCTAAGCCTTTCAGTACACAAGCCTACTATGTACTTTTTAGCTCTATTTTAATCAGGCTTCAATATAGTGAATTTATCAGCTTAATATCGCCTATAATTTTAAAGTCTCCTCTGCATAAAAACATCGTCAAGTTGTGACTTGAATTCCCATTTTCTTTATGACTAACATCATGCGGTAACTTCACATTACCCTACTATCTACTTAAATGTAAAAGTAGTGCAATAAAATCCTAGATAGTTTACTATCCTAAACTCTAAATTGTAACTTAACCTTGATTCGATTCGTCTTAGATCTTGGTAAATATTATGGAGTTCAAAGATCATGTACTTGTAGGTTTTATATCCTACATCCAGTACTGTAGATCCCTTTTAAGAATAGGAGCTATTCTTGTGTATAAATGCTACTATATCTATATGCACCTTATTATTTTAAATCTAATTCTTATAGCTTAAACAATCACAGTTCATGATTATAAGGAAAAATCAATTAAGGCATTAACAATCCTGTCCAAACTTCTACTATCCTCTTAATCTTTTTCTTACAAGTTTGGTTTTGAAAGGTTATAAGATCCTCACAAAACT
This sequence comes from Pseudotsuga menziesii, assembly GCA_001517045.1. Taxonomy (NCBI): domain Eukaryota; kingdom Viridiplantae; phylum Streptophyta; class Pinopsida; order Pinales; family Pinaceae; genus Pseudotsuga; species Pseudotsuga menziesii. The sequence goes on along the minus strand of LPNX010555823.1, from coordinate 843,429 downwards.
AGGCATCGAATTCATAAATAAAATCTTTGAGAAACAAGTGCATCGAATCCATATGCAAATTGGCTCTTTACCAAAGCTATTTACAAGGTTTAAACAATATATTAAACGATGGTATACTACTTGTTCATCATCGAGGCTTGAATTCGTTTGGAAATGATATGATATTGAATTTGTGTGATAATGCATTATCGTTACATGCATAATGTAATTGATTTATCAATTATTTGGTTCGAATGAATGGAGTGGATACTATACAAAAGAACCCACCGTGAAGTGAAAATATTTGAGTACACGTGGAACTCTCCTCGCCATGAAATACGTGACTTATAAGTTTTACCTTGAAACCCTATTCTTCATTATTCAGAGAGGGTTTTGTTCTCTACTTCGTTGGGTTCACTGCGGCCATAAGGGCTCACAGTTGCTTGCCTCCAGCTCCACTATCTATGCATTTTTATTTGAAGAGCCATTGTTTAGAGTGAGAGATGTAAAGCCATAGCTCGTGAATGAGTTGATTTTTGCAAACAACCTTACTGTGTGTGAGGATTGTATTACACAGTTGGTAGTTTCAGTGTTGAAGTCGTGGTTTAGCCATTGCCTTGGCTTACTCTTGCTCCAGTTGTTGATGTAGTTGATAACTCGAACTCAGCTGCCTCCTTCTCAAGTGAATGCGAGGGTTGTTGTGCTTGTGGTGTCAATGTGCCTTCTTCTTGACCTCGGTTTCCAATGTTACAGGTAACACGTCGTTTTTAAGAAGTTGGAAGCTATGAATAATTTAAAATTTCAGTACTACACACAAGTTTTTAATTATATTTTGGTTTCCATTTTGTAGGGATAGTTAGCCTTAACATTTGACAGTAACCACTTCTCAATTGGACTGACGTTCAGTCTACGGGTAAGCCCTGGTTACAAAATGGCTCTCCCTGCTTGTGTAGACCTTAGGGGAAATTTTGCAGTTGGAAGAAGTTATGGCATGGTTTTACCCAGTCTTGGGTTGTTGTTCTTCAGTTTATTAGTTTTGTTTTTTTATTTAAAACCCTTGCTTTCAGCAGGGTGACTTCAGATCAATGTCGTGACTTGTAAATGCTCCTTTCTTGTGTTAAAAGGATTTTTACAATATTGTAGGTTTTGATACACAATCTGTTAGTTTTGTTTATTAAACCCATGTCACGATATGGGTGCACCGGCTCAGAGCTGGTTTTTGTGTAAATTGATTAAGTTTAAATATTTACGGCCTGTCAAGCAATACATAGGGTTTTCCTTCAAGCTCGATCTCGGTTTATCTTAATGCTATTATTGTGACTCTGTAAACTAGGGTTTTTACCCTAGTCGACTGAGTAATATTAATTTTACTGTGTATTATTTATTTTGTATGAAATTATTGTTAATGGCTTAAAGATTGTCACTCAGTCATATTATAAAATTGTTTTACTTGTTGGCTCAGAAATTTCAAGCTAGGGTTTCCTGAATGAAACCCTTGTTTTAAGTAATTCTTTTTAATTTGTTTAAGTAGGTTCTGTTACTTGTAAAACAAATATTGTTTAAGTTAATATTATTATATGTATATAATGAAATTTCTTAAATTTGCATCTGTATATATATATTTGTTATGAAGACTGTAACCAGTCTACAATAGTTCAATTTGTTTAATGATAATGTTCCAAATAATAGAATTATAGCTTAAGTGTTTTTCTTTTATTTAAACAAAGAAATTAATAAAGGGTTTCGACCCTGTAGTTACTCTTGCAAGTATAAACCTGTTATTAATTACATAACAGTTCTTACATAGATATGTATTTCGTTATGAATTTGTTATTATCATATTCTTATTGTTTAATTTACTGAAGTTGACTGGATGAAAATACTCAGAACTCAGCTTCTGTAACTTAGTTTAGTTTGCTCTTTATATTTTAAATACTTTAGTAACACACTACTTGCTTATTAGTAAATGTTAGACTTAGTTTAGATAATATTATTAGTAAATAAGCTATATGAATAGTAGTTTTATCTTTAACGAACTGAATGTAAACAAAGTAGTTTAACTACATTTCTTTTACTGCATAAGCAACTGGTTATTGAATAAATGTAAAGAAAATATGTAAACAACATAACATTGTTTACTCTCCTGCATATTTTAATTTGAATAAATAGTATAATGTATTGTGTATAAACATAACATCTTATCTACTAGGGTATTATCTTAACATAATAATTCTTCTACCTATAATGGAATACTGCTATTTCATTATCAGTATATTTACAATAACAAAGAACATAGATAACCAGGTTATTGGTCTTTTTGATAATAACCTACATACTGCAATAAATTACTTTGCTATTATGAAATGCATATTACATCTATTCATTTCAGTTTCTTCTCATTTTCTTCATCTACTTTAAATACTATGCCTGTGCTGGAGTACGGTCTGGTCCTTTTAGATGTGGAAAAACACAGGTTAGAATTATTTTCCATCTATTTTAGATTCATTCCAACAGTAATCTAACTTTTTTACAGCTAAATATTTTACATTCGTTTAACAGTCAAACTCACATTTAACTATCTAACATAGTAAAACAAAGAATGAAGAACCTGATTAGGATGGACAACAACAGCATTAGGAGGTTGTTCCTCCCTACCAAACTCCTGGAGAGCACTCAAACAACGCTTCCTCAGGACCCCCGAGCCTGTTCCTGGTCTCCTTGGCTGAGAACTGGTGGAGCAAGAAAACAATAAACTAGTCCAATGACTCAGTAATCACTCTACACTCAGCAGTAAGATCCTTCAGCTGAAAACATGCACTATATCACTTAGCAGTTAACCCCTCAAACTCTTTCCACAAATTCCCTTGCCATTGAATTTATCTTAAGTACATTCACCTGAATGATCACTTCTCTAGAATGAGCAGCCTCAGCTCTCTTCAATGGGAATTTTATAAAGATTTACTGGGTCTTTTGGGCCATTGTCATTAATTGAGCCACCTGCTCTGATCCCACTTTATTGGGGGATCATGACCCCAAATGTAGGGAGGTTTCCACCCTGCAACAATTGGAATAGGTTTGAGGATGCTACCACATGTTTGTTTGCTCTCCACCTAGTCTCCTCCACCAATTTGACCAATAAACACTCTTTTAACAGCTCTCCTAAGCTGTTGTCTCCACCTTTATTTATTTATAATTAAAATATTCAGAATTACATTAAATATCCTTGACTCTACTGAGTCATCAATTACAACTTAGCATAAAATTGAACATATTGTCTTTAAATAAAATGAAATAAGATAATATTATTTTTGCAAAATTGGGCATGTGACATACACACCCCCTTAGAACATAACATCGTCCTCGATGTTATTTATTCTTCATCCTCAGAATTACCCTGGAAAAGAATTGGATATGCATCTCGCATATTACTTTCCAATTCCCAGGTAGCTTCCTTTGGACTAAGGTGCTTCCATTGCACCTTCACTTGTACAATGGTGCAGTTTCGAAGTGTGATCTCCCTCCGCCCAAGGATACAGTCTGGTTCCACCAGAAAATCTCCTTCTGGTTCCACCTGCACATCATTCCAGTTAACAACATGAGTAGCATCATGAACATATTTTTTTAATACATAAATGTGAAAAACATTGTGTACTCTTAAATTGGGTGGTAATGATAATTGATAAGCTACTTATCCAATTCTGGACGGAATTTCAAATGGACCACAGTAACGAGGTGCTAGTTTTGCACAACTCCCCAATCTCAAAGAGCTCTTTTTTGGCTTCACCTTGATGAACACATGTTCACCTACCTGAAACTCCTTTGGATTTATTTTAAGGTCTATTTGACTTTTCTGTCGATCCTGTGCAACTTTCAAATTACCTTGTACCTGCTTTACAATCTCTTCCATTTCCTTTAACAGTTTAGGACCTAATACCAATCTATCCACCGGATTACTCCAAGAGATAGGAGTATTACATTTCCTTCCATACAAAATTTCGAAAGGACTAAATCTGGTTGATGTTTGATAATTATTATTATAAGCAAATTCTACCATATGCAAATAATCCTCCCATTTACCTGGTTGGTCTTTCACATACATTCTTAATAAATCTTCCAGTACTTGGTTTACTCTTTCAGTTTGTCCATTTGTTTGAGGATGGAACGAAGTACTAAAATTTAATGTAGTGTTTAATCCTTTAAACAAAGACTTCCAAAAGCTACCTGTAAATTTAGGATCTCTATCTGAGATTATGACTTTCGGTATTCCATGCAATCGAAAGATCTATTTTAGAAAGATATCAGCTATATTTGCAACTTTGTATGTAGTTTTAACAGTTATAAAGTGAGCTGCTTTTCTTAACTTATCGACTACTACCATGATAGAGTCATTTAAATTTTGATTTCTAGGCAATCCAGTAACAAAATAAAGACTGATTATCTCCCATTTCATCTAGGAATGGGTAATGGCTGAAGTAATCCAGCTGGGTGTTGATGTTCAGTCTTCACCTGCTGACATTCAAAACACCTAACGATATATTATGCTACTTCAGTCTTCATATTTGGCCAAAAATATTATTTTCTTAACATAGTTATAGTCTTTTGATAGCCTGGATGAACTGAGTCTGGAGTTTTGTGTATTTCATCCAAAATTAATAGCTTAACTTTAGGTACGTTAAGTACAAACATTCTATCTTTATACAGTAAAAATTCTTTTTCATTCAAACTGTACCCTTTAATTAAGCTTTCTGTTGGATTTTCTTTAGTTTTAGCTTGTAAATTTTGGTAAATTTCATCCTGTTCTATTCCTACTTTAAGATGTTCATTCAAATCTGTAGTATAAGTGCTGATAACTGCTGCAAAATTTAGCCTTGCATTCCTACTTAATGCGTCAACAACTTTATTTTCTTTACCTTTAATGTGTTGAATTTCGAAATCATACTCACTTAGAAAAGCTAGCCACCTAGCTTGTCTGGCATTTAGATTAGGCTGATCTAACAGATACTTTAATCCCTTATTATCAGTCATTAAAATAAATTTTCTGCCAATTAGGTGATGTCGCCACATCTTTAGAGCATGTATAACAGTTGCTAATTCCAGATCATAAGTTGCATAATTCTTTTCATGAATTTTTAATTTTCTAGACTCATAAGCAATAACATGCCCTTCTTGAGTCAAAACACGGCCTAAGCCATCATTGCAGGCGTCAATGCACACTACAAATTCTTTAATTGGATCAGCTATTCTTAAATTAGGTGTGCTGGTTAATAAGGTTTTTAACTTTTTAAGCCTTTCCTCACATTTCTAGTTCCAATCAAACTTCTTTCCTTTCTTCTGCAAAAAAGTTATCGGATTCGTGATCCTCGAAAAACCTTCAATGAACCTCCGGTAGTAATCGGTAATTCCGATCAAAGATTGAACATTAGTTACATCCTTAGGAACCGACCAATCTTCGATTTCCTTTATCTTTTCGGGATCTACTGAAATCCCTTTCTTGGTCACCACATGACCTAAGTACTGAATCTTATCCTTGAATAAATCACATTTACTAAACTTTGCAAAGAGTTGATGATCTTGCAACTCTTGCAAAACAATTTTTAAATGTTCTTTATGTTCTTCTTCAGTTTTTGAATAGATTAATATATCGTCGATGAACACGACTAAAAACTTATCTCGATACTTATGCATAACGTTGTTCATTAAACACATAAAAATAGTTGGGGCATTAGTAAGCCCGAATGGCATGACGACAAACTCGTAATGGCCATATCGAGTTCTAAAAGCTGCCTTAAAGATGTATTCATATTTAATCCTAACTTGATGATATCCAGACCTTAAATCTATTTCAAAAAACACTGTGGCTCCACGTAGTATATCAAACAGATCATCTATACGGGGCAACGGGTATCGATTTTTAATGGTAATCTTATTTAGCTGACGGTAATCTATGCAAAGTCACATGGTACCGTCATTTTTTCTTAACGAATATGACAGGTGCCCCCCAGGGAGAGACACTAGGTCGAATATACTTTTTATCTATTAGTTCTTTTAATTGAGACTTTAATTCATTAATTTCAAGTGTGTTCATTTGATAAGGGGCCTTTGAGCTAGGTACTGCACTAGGTACCAGCTCAATGGTAAAATCCAAATCCCTTTTCGGAGGTAGTCTCGGAATTTCCTCAGGGAATACATCAACATATTCTCTTAAGACTGGTATGTATTCCAATTTTAATTTATTTGTCTTATTTGGATTCTCCTCATCAGTTATTGTTAAGGCATAAGCTTTACAACCCTTCCTAGCAGCTATTTTAAGCCGTAGAGCAGAAATCTGCCTTATAGTGGGTTTTCTAGGGATTCCTTTTACACTTACTGGTTTTCCATCACTGTTTAAACATTGAAGGTTTTATCATAACAATTTAAAATTACCCTATGTTGTTCTAACCAATCCATACCGATCAGTAAATCATAAGAACCAAGAAATAATACATTAAGCTTCACAACAGTTTCAAAATGATCCATAACTACTGCGCATTCTTTTACAAAACAAGTTACCTTTCTTTTAGCACGAGTGGCTAACTAAACTAACCAAAAATTTTCAAATTTTTCAATAGGCAACTTACATTTTTCTACCATTTTAGGTGAAATATAATTGAGACTAGCTCCTGGATCAATCAAAATAGTTATAGGGGTTTGATTTATCATACCTTCTACTTCCACCATGGAAGTTTGATATTCTGCTTGTCGATTTTCTAAGGCTGCATTGATTCTGCACATAGTCCTCGCTAATTCTCCAACACTCATCTCCTCCTGTATGGTATGAATATTACTGACAGTCTTTTTCCGATTAGGACAGACTGAGGCATAATGTGGGCCATTACACTCCCAACACTTTATAGGTTCTTTGCGTTCAAATTTCTTGGTATAATTACCATGGTTATTAGCAAATTCTTTACCCTTAGAATTATTCTGATTGCTTGGTGAATTATTCTTATTTCCTGGGAAATTTTTGTTAGGAAAATTTTTGGCCTTATTGTTCTTAGAATTTTTGTTGGGCACAAATTATTTCTTCTTTTGATCATACTGATTATTATTCTTCTTGGCCTTCTAGTTGGCCATGCTTTCCTTCTTTAGATTCTGTTCATAAAATAAGTTGGCTTTCCTCATGGCTTCTTCCAAAGTCTTTGGATTGTCATACTCAATCCTGTTGTTAATATGATACGGCAAACAGCTGAGGAATCGTTGTACCTTTGGTTTCTCATCTACAAGGTATGGCACATACCTAAGCAGACTTAAAAACTTGCTGTTTAGATCTTTCATTGTCATTGATCCTACTATAAGCTCATAAAATTCTTTTTCTCTCTCTTCATAGTATTGCTAAGACATAAATTTCTTTTTAAAATACCTCTTGAAGGTACTCCAATTTACATTCTTCTCTTTAATTCCTTTAACTCTCTTCAAGTCCTGCCACCAAATGTCAGCCTTTCCTGAGAGATTGTAGATAGCCATTCTAGATTTAATTGGTTAAAATAGTTATATATTTGGAAGTACTTCTTCATCCCAGATAACCAGGATTTCGCTTCCTCCCCCTTCTTAGTCTCTCTATTGAATGTTGGTGGTTTTATCATTTTGAATTCCCCAGAAATTTCCTCATAAGGTTTGTATTTCCTCTTTTTAGTGTAATGGTTGTCACCACTGCTATCACTAATAGAGTGGAAATTTCGTTGTTCACCAAACACCTCTGAAGATGAACTGCTTTCATGTTTAGTATGTTTCATCTTTTTAAATTTTTGTTGATGACTTGTATCTTATGATTCAGTTCTTTTACCCTTACCCTTAGTTTGAAACCTTTCTATTAGGATCCGATTCAGCTCCTCCTGAGCCCTCAGAATCCGTTCATTCTCTCATTTTACAGATTCCATTTCAGATTTTAGGTCTTTTACTGTTTGTAACAGTTCTGAGGAATCGGTAGTTAAATCTTCTGGTATAGGATCTCTTGGTAAGTTTTCTGGTTCAGTAAATGGAGATTCCTCCTCTGCATATTATTCCAGCCTTTCCATACATGTTTGTTAAACTTCACAAACAATTTCTCTATTGAATAACATTTAAAAGAAAATACATCAGCATAATAATTCAATTTACTTTTTCATAAAAGCTAGTTGGGCTTCATCAAGGCCTAGTGTTTGACACTTGTGCTCTGATACCAAATGTCAAAACCCCAAATTTTCACAAAAATTTAAAATTTTGAGATAACATAAAACATTACAGTTGCAGTTAGATAACTGCTAGCAACTAATAGAAGAAATGAAACAGAAAATAAAAGTAACCATTAACTTTAACACATCTAGATTAATGTTGTTTTAATTGTAATATGTGATGTAAGTAATCTGCATTCGAATAGTTAGCTGTATTGATGGTTTGAAATGTCAAGTAGGTTGAGGAGTCATTTTCTAGTTGGGGCTTACTTAGCGATTGCTAACGTATCTGGATTTCTGGATCTTTACAGGCTTGACAGGTAAATCTTGACCCAGTAAAAGTTTATTAAGGCATTAAACCAGATATATTTATTTTAGCTTAAAGTACTGCTAGAGTAAAAATTTGCTTAAAAGACTCAAGATCCTGCAAGGTAAGTAATGTTTCTTTTACTTGATCCACAATATGATATTACTTAATCTTTGTGTCGTAAGTGTTATTAACGTCGCCCTACTGTTGTCTTTTATCAGATAGATCTTTATGATAGATAAAACCTCCTTCTAACTTTACTCCAAGTGATTTCCAGTTCTTAAAAGAGCTCATGATATTGTTTCATAACTCTTCCTTGGACATAAGAGTCTATTGCTATTATCAGCATAATAATTAAAGTGCTGCTTATCATCATAGAAATAGACCTAAGCCTTTCAGTACACAAGCCTACTATGTACTTTTTAGCTCTATTTTAATCAGGCTTCAATATAGTGAATTTATCAGCTTAACATCGCCTATAATTTTAAAGTCTCCTTTGCATAAAAACATCGTCAAGTTGTGACTTGAATTCCCATTTTCTTTATGACTAACATCATGCGGTAACTTCACATTACCCTACTATCTACTTAAATGTAAAAGTAGTGCAATAAAATCCTAGATAGTTTACTATCCTAAACTCTAAATTCTAACTTAACCTTGATTTGATTCGTCTTAGATCTTGGTAAATATTATGGAGTTCAAAGATCATGTACTTGTAGGTTTTATATCCTACATCCAGTACTATAGATCCCTTTTAAGAATAGGAGCTATTCTTGTGTATAAATGTTACTATATCTATATGCACCTTATTAGTTTAAATCTAATTCTTATAGCTTAAACAATCATAGTTCATGATTATAAGGAAAAGTCAATTAAGGCATTAACAATCCTGTCCAAACTTCTACTATCCTCTTAATCTCTTTCTTACAAGTTTGGTTTTGAAAGGTTATAAGATCCTCACAAAACTAGGCATCGAATTCATAAATAAAATCTTTGAGAAACAAGTGCATCGAATCCATATGCAAATTGGCTCTTTACCAGAGCTATTTACAAGGTTTAAACATTATATTAAATGATGGTATACTACTTGTTCATCAACGAGGCTTGACTTCGTTTGGAAATGATATGATATTGACTTTGTATGATAATGCATTATCATTACATGCATAATGTAATTGCTTTATCAATTATTTGGTTCGAATTATTGCAGTGGAGACTATACAAAAGAACCCACCGTGAAGTGAAAAGATTTGTGTACATGTGGAACTCTCCTCACCATGCGATACGTGACTTATAAGTTTTACCTTGCAACCCTATTCTTCATTATTCAGCGAGGGTTTCGGTCTCTGCTTCGTTGGGTTCGCTGCGGCCATGAGGGCTCGCAATTGCTTGCCTCCAGCTCTAGTATCTGTGCATTTTTCTTTGAAGAGCCGTTGTTTAGAGTGAGAGATGTAAATCCATAGCTTGTGGATGAGTTGATTTTTGCAAAAAACCTTGCTGTGTGTGAGGATTGTATTACACAGTTGGTAGTTTCAGTGTTGAAGTCGTGGTTTAGGCATTGCCTTGGCTTGCTCTTGCTCTAGTTGTCGATGTAGTTGATAACTCGAACTCAGCTTCCTCCTTCTCAGGTGAATGTGAGGCTTGTTGTGCTCGTGGTGTCGGTCTGCCTTCTTCTTGACCTCAGTTTCCAACATTGCAGGTAACACATCGTTTTTAAGAAGTTGGAAGCTATGAAGAATTTACAATTTCAGTTCTACACACAAGTTTTTAATTATATTTTGGTTTCCATTTTGCAGGGATAGTTCGCCTTAACATTTGACAGTAACCACTTCTCAATTGGACCGACGTTCAGTCTACGGGTAAGCCCTGGTTACAAAATGGCTCTCCCTGCTTGTGCAGACCTTAAGGGAAAGTTTGCATTTGGAAGAAATTACAGCATGGTTTTACCCAGTCTTGGGTTGTTGTTCTTCAGTTTATTAGTTTTGTTTTTTATTTAAAACCCTTGCTTTTAGCAGGGTGACTCTGGCTCAATGCCATGACTTGTAAATTCTCTTTTCTTGTGTTAAAATGATTTTTACAATATTGTAGGTTTTGATACATAGTCTATTAGTTTTGTTTATTAAACCCATGTCATGATATGGGTGCACCGGCTCAGAGCTAGTTTTTGTGTACATTGAGTAAGTTTAAAGCCTTACATCCTGTCAAGAAATACACAGGGTTTTTAAAAGAAACAGGTTTTTCCTTCGAGCTCGGTCTCAGTTTATCTTAATGCTATTATTGTGACTCTGTAAACTAGGGTTTTTACCCTATTCGACTGTGTAATATTAATTTTACTGTGCATTATTTATTTTGTATGAAATTATTGTTAATGGCTTAAAGAGTGTCACTGAGTCATATTATAAAATTGTTTTACTTGCTGGCTCAGAAATTTCGAGCTAAGGTTTCCTGAATGAAACCCTTGTTTTAAGTAATTATTTTTAATTTGTTTAAGTAGGTTTTGTTACTTGTAAAACAAATATTGTTTAAGTTAATATTATTATCTGTATATAATGAAATTTCTTAAATTTGCATCTGTATATATATATTTGTTATGAAGGATGTAACCAGTCTTCAATAGTTCAATTTGTTTAATGATAATGTTCCAAATAATAGAATTATAGCTTAACTGTTTTTCTTTTATTGAAACAAAGAAATTAATAAAGGGTTTCGACCCTGTAGTTACTCTTGCAAGTATAAACCTGTTATTAATTACAGAACGGTTCTTACATAGATAGTATTTCACTTATGAATTTGTTATTATCATATTCTTATTGTTTAATTTAATGAAGTTGACTAGCTGAAAATAATCAGAGCTCAGCTTCTGTAACTTAGTTTAGTTTGCTCTTTATATTTTAAATACTTTGGTAATACACTACTTGCTTATTAGTAAGGGTTAGACTTAGTTTAGTTAATATTATTAGTAAATAATCTATATGAATAGTAGTTATATCTTTAACGAACTGAATGTAAACAAAGTAGTTTAACTACATTTCTTTTACTGCATAAGCAACTAGTTATTGAATAAACGTAAAGAAAATATGTAAAGAACATAACACTGTTTACTCTCCTGCATATTTTAATTTGAATAAAAAATATAATGTACTGTGTATAAACATAACATCTTATCTACTAGGGTATTATATTAACATAATAATTCTTCTACCTATAATGGAATACTGCTATTTCATTATCAGTATATTTACAATAACAAAGAACATAGATAACCAGGTTATTGGTCCTTTTGATAATAACCTACATACTGCAATAAATTACTTTGCTATTATGAAATTCATATTACATCTATTCATTTCAGTTTCTTCTCATTTCCTTCATCTACTTTAAATACTCTGCCTGTGCTGGAGTACGGTATGGTCCTTCCAGATGTGGAAAAACATAGGTTATAATTATTTTCCATCTATTTCATATTCATTCCTACAATAATCTAACATTTTTACAGCTAAATATTTTACATTCATTTAATAGTCAAACTCACATTTAACTATCTAACATAGTAAAACAAAGAATGAAGAACCTGATTAGGATGGACAACAACAGCATTAGGAGGCTGTTCCTCCCTACCAAACTCCTGGAGAGTGCTCAAACAACGCTTCCTCAGGACCCCCGAGCATGTTCTTGGTCTCCTTGGCTGAGAACTGGTGGGGAAAGCAAACAATAGACTAGTCCAATGACTCAGTAATCACTCTACACTCAACAGTAAGATCCTTCAGCTGAAAAGCTGCTCTAGATCACTTTGCAGTTAACCCCTCAAACTCTTTCCACAAATTCCCTTGCCATTGAATTTCTCTGAAGTACATTCACTTGAATGATCACTTCTCTATAATTAGCAGCCTCAGCTCTTTTCAATGGGAATTTTTATAAATATTTCCTAGGTCTTTTGGGTCAGTTGTCATTAATTGAGCCACCTGCTCTGATCCCACTTTCTTGGGGGATCATGACCCCAAATGTAGAGAGGTTGCCACCTACAAAAGTTGGAAGAGGTTTGAGGATGCTGCCACATGTCTGTTTGCTCTCCACCCAGTCTCCTCCACCAATTTGACCAGTAAACACTCTTTTAACAGCTCTCATAAGTTGTTGTCTCCACCTTTATTTATTTATAATTAAATATTCATAATTACATTAAATATCCTTGACTTTGTTGAGTCATTAATTACAAATTAGCATAAAATTTAACATATTGTCTTTAAATAAAATCAAATAAGATAATATTATTTTTGCAAAATTGGGGCATGTGACAGAAGCCCATAATTATTCTTCTCGGCTGGGTTATACCTTCGCCCATGGAAGGAGCGTTTTAACCCAGAGATGGAGGATATGATGGTTGCCCCAGTCTGGATTCGCCTCTTCTCTCTACCGGGTGAGTACTGGGATTTGGATACCCTGAGGGACATTGGTAACACTTTGGGGGAATACATAAAAATAGCAGGACAAACCAAGATCCAAAGGTATACCTCTTTTGCTCAAATCTGTGTCTATATGGATCTTTCCAGAGAACTCTAGGAAGCAATCAGTTTGAACTGGGAAGACGAAGAATTATATGCCCATTGACCATGAGAAACTCCCCTTCAGATGCCGTCACTGCCATGACTATGGTCATCTGGGAAGAAACTACCTCAAACTAAGCCCTGGGGCTAGACCATCTGAACCTCATCAGGATAAAGATTCAGAAATGGATGGGTTCACACAGGTAAAAAACAAAAGAAGAAGCAGAAGGGGAGGAAGACCCAATGCCCTAATGCAAGAAAGGAGCAGGAGACAAAGGAGAAAAGGTCTAGAAACCCCTTTGAGGCTTTGGGGACAACGAACAAGGATGGGGGAGTCCTCGCCGAGAAACCCGTAGCAGAACAACCAAAAAATTTCCTCAAAATACTAGAGGAAGAGGATGTGCAGCAGATGGAAGGGACGGAGGAGGAAGAAGGAGACGACATGGAACTCGACGAGCTAGATCTGGACGCGATTGAGGAAGAATGTGGGAAGAAAGGCCAAGGCTATGTCTCTCGACGCCAGATCGAACTCCTATAGGAGGCAATCATTCGAACTGGAGCCCATGAGAGTCTTGGGATTGATCTAGATTCTCAAAAAGGAAGTAAGAGGAAATCCCGGGAAGAAGATTTAAGAATAGGTAGGAAGACAAACAAACAACGCATAGTAGCAATGGGAGTTAGAATAATTGAATCTGGCCAATACCCTACCATCAGGGTGGCCTTCTTTGAAGTTAAAAACCGTTTTCAATGAAGATCATATCATGGAATATAAGGGGGTGCAACAATCCTAGGAAGTGGAAAATGCTAAACAGGAAAATCAGGCAGGAAAACCCAGATATCCTTTTCCTTCAAGAAACAAAGTGCTGCCTTGAGGGCTTAGTGAAAATAAGGGAAAAAATTTGGAAAGGTAGTCACCTTATGGCTTTAGATGTAGCCGGACGATCTGGTGGTGTTGCCATTTTTTGGCAGCCTAGGACTATGGATCTTTCTGACTGGCGCAATAACAAGTTTGCTCTCATGGAAGACTTTCACATCTTGGAAACGGGGGTGAGGGGCTCCTTGGGGAATGTTTATGGCCCCAGTAGTTTCCCTGAGAAGCAAACCTTCATGACTTTCCTCAAGTGGCTCAAAGAGAAAACCAAGGTGGGAACTTGGGTGCTCGGAGGGGATTTCAACCTGATTTCCAACCTTGTGGAGAAGAAGGGGGGTAGACGATCTCTGGACAAATACCAGGAAGCTTTCTGCAAGTTTCTAACCCAGAGCTCACTTGTTGACCTAGAAACGGGCAATGGCTGGTACACTTGGAATAATAAGAGGGGAGGGGAACACTTGGTGGCCTCACGCCTTGATCGATTTGTGGTGTCTGAAAATACTATGCATAGCATGGGGGAAATTATGGTTGATGTTCTTCCAACAGCTAGATCTGACCACTGGCCCATCAGCCTCTCCTGGGATTGGTCCTGCCCTCCTATGGGAAAACCTTTTCGTTTTGAACAATTCTGGATGGAACATAAAGAATTCAAGGACCTTGTCAATCAGTGGTGGCAGGAGCTGGTCCCCCCCCCAAGAACAGTTATGTTCCTCTTTTATCACAAACTCAAGGATCTGAATGCCAAAATTCACACGTGGAACAGGGAGGAATTTGGGAACATATTTGAGGACAAAAAACGGTTGTTAAATGAGTTGGACCTCATCAACATACAAGGCATGGAAGTAGGTTGGGATGAGGACATGAAGGCCAAAGAGAAGGACTTAATGAGTCAAATCGAGGCTAGGGAAAGGCAGGAAGGAATATTTTGGCAATAGAAGGAGAGGGTTAAATGGATGTAGTAGGGAGAAAGAAACACTAAATTCTTCCATAATTCGGTGATCCAGAACAGGAGCAGTTCTAGAATCCATAAACTTAAGAAAAGGGATGGTAGCAGGGAGGAAACCAGACAGGAGATAGAGGCTGAACTCACACAACACTTCACAAAGATTCTTAGTGAAGATGGTGGGGATAGAGGAAGGGATATTTATTGAATTACCAGCTTAGTTCCCAGGGAATTCACTTGAGAAAACAATGAAATGCTGACCAAGTCAGTTGGGATGCAAGAAGTAGAGGAAGCTATCAATCAAATGGCCCTAGGGAAAGCTCCTGGTCCCGATGGTTTCACAGCCAACTTCTTCAATCACTTCTGGGATCTTGTCAAGGAAGACATGCTGGATATTGTGGAGGAATCCAGAATCAAGAGGGGTATCCTCAAAGCCTTCAATGCGAACTTCCTAACCCTAATCCCTAAATAGGCAGGGGCAGACACTCTTGATCAATTCAGACCAATACCGTTATGTAATGTCATCTACAAAATCATCTCCAAGGTCATTGCTAACCATATCAAAACCCTTCTCCTGAAGCTTATCAGCCTAGAGCAGTTGGGCTTTGTGGAAGGAAGATAGATCCTGGATGGGGTCATTCTCGTCCATGAGGAGTGCACTCACTCAAAATAATGAGGTGACCAAGTTTGATGATCAAGCTTGATATAGGAAAGGCTTATGATAAACTAAATTGGAATTTCATGGAGAAGA
Source organism: Pseudotsuga menziesii (assembly GCA_001517045.1). Taxonomy (NCBI): domain Eukaryota; kingdom Viridiplantae; phylum Streptophyta; class Pinopsida; order Pinales; family Pinaceae; genus Pseudotsuga; species Pseudotsuga menziesii. The sequence goes on along the minus strand of LPNX010555823.1, from coordinate 827,848 downwards.
TGCTAGAGGCCTATGGTTTCTTCCAAGGATGGGTGGAATGGGTCATGGGTTTAGTAAAAAATCCTTTCTTCAATATTCTCCTTAATGGATCCCTAACTAACACCTTCCATCCCTCTCGCGGTATCAGACACGATGATCCTCTTTCTCCTTTCCTCTTCATCCTTATGGTGGAAGGCCTGAGTCGCCTCATTGTAGCAAATGCTGATTGAGGGGAAATCAAGGGGTTAAAAATCCACGATGGAATGACACCTCGAACACACCAACAATTTGTTGAGGATACTATGCTCATGGGGCACCCTTCAGTCCAAGAAGTACAAAGCTTCAAAAACAACCCAGATCTCTTCGCAAAGGCCTCAGGCTTGGCTATCAACCCAAATAAGTCTCAGGTCTTTTTTGTGAACATTGCCCTAACCACTCAGAGGAACATCTTACGGATTTTGGGCTTTTCGAAAGGTGCTTTCCCATCCAAATACCTTGGGATCCCCCTGGGGGTGGGAAGGCTGTAGAAAGAGTATTGGAAAGAACTATTAGATAGAATGAAACATAAACTTTCAAGCTGGGTTCTGTGTCCCTTAAATTTTCCCAGTAGATTGATCTTGGTCAAATCAATTATGTAGGCTATTCCTTCTTACCTTTTCTCTATTCTGGCTTCCCCCAAGTTTGTCCTCAAGGAAATTCGAAGGCTTCAATGAATTTTTTTATGGGGAGGTCACGAGGAGAAAACTAAATTCTCTCTGGTTTGCTGGGAGGATATATGTCGGCCAAAGGAGCAGGGAGGTTTAGGAATCAGAGACCCTAAGGTGATGTCTGAGATCCAAGGAGCCAAATTCTGGTGGTGGTGGGTAAGCCACACATTAGAGCCATGGGCCAAGATCTGGCACCTGAAATATGCTCGAGACCAGCCCATTCTGCAACTGATTAGATTCAACGAATCCTTAAGCGGTTCCCCCATATGGCTAAAAGCGCTGGCAGGTAAGAATATTGTCCAGGATCATAGTTTATGGGAGATCAGGAGCACTAGATGACATCAGCTAGATCACACCCACTCCTACCTTCAGTAAAGGAGGCTAACTTAGCCTTCTCCTACATCCGGGGAGGCTAACTAGAGCACTCTAGGGGTGATCTGAGTGTCATTAATGCCCCATATTGCTAATTTATGGTTACAATCAGTTAAACAGAGTAGTGAAGGTTCCCTCCATCATTAAATTGATTATTTATTGAACTAGAGTCAACAGGGGCGCCTCCAACCACTTCTGATGTTCAGTTACACTTCAGTTAACCTCATCGAGGTTCATTGGAATTATTGATGCGCTACCACTTGATGGTTGGATTTCTATGACATGTGTCTAACCTAATTTTAGTTAGACTTAGTCATTTATTGCACTCCAACTTCAGTTAGGGCTCATTTGAGTCAATTAGGGTTTTGATCAGCGGTTAACTTGAGTGTTGACGATGGATTACATTCAGTTAAGCTAGACTCACTCATTCAATTCGAATGACCTCCTTGGGAATTCAAATTGCTTTGTCATTCATTCTTACAGCATGATCTTGTATTGTATTACTCATTCTTTGTGTGAATATACAGAGTGGCTACTCATTTTGTAGCACAATTACACCATTTTCATGCCTTATTGTTATTAATATTTGATGAGACTTGTGTTTAGTCCCTAGATTACAAGGTGTAATGTCCCTATTATGGCTCCAGGCTAGGACCCTACACCAAGTGGGGCTTGTCACCGAGCATGGGGCGTGTTCCCACACCAAGTCACCATTGGAATGCATAGCAAGTCAGACGCACATGAGGAAGTGTGGGAGAATTGTGAGTTGGGCACGTCTCCATGTAAGCATGAATAGGAAAGACCAAGTCGGTGGGTGAAGCATGCTAAAGGAACGTGCACCCAAGAAGGAATGAACACCATGCAAAGAGGGCATGTTGGCTTGGGGAGAATGGACCACGGTTGAATAGCAATGCACACAATGTTTTGGGAGACACTTAGCATGTGGAGTGGGCAGCCACAAGGCGGAGCCTTGGGTGCCCCACACTCCCGCATGCTCAAGACAAAAAGGAAAGTGGTTGGAAAGGTTGAGGCATTCAACTAAGAGGCAAGAAGCACAACTTAAAAAGGTTAAGGCATTCAACCAAAAGGAAAGACGCACAGGGCTTGGTAAGGACAAGATAGGATTCGACCAAGTGAGAAGTGTGACCAAGAGAAAACATAACCAAGCGGCACAAGTGAAGTGAAGTTCACTTGAGGGTACAGGCCGATGGGGTGTGCCTTGCACCAGGCTTGGGAAAACTCTTGGGAAGAGATCTAAGCAAGGAGATAGACATTGTGGTAGGCAGGTCTACGGTGACAATTAGTTTGGTAGTAGCAGCAAGAGAAATGACGGGATTTTGTAAGCAAGGTTTTCTAGGATTCTCCTTGTGGAGTTAGCCAATTGGACATTCCACGTTTGGGATAGCCTACATGCATTCTTCATTGTTGTATATGATTATAATCTTTACCATTTGCTTGTATAAGGAACTCTTGGGAACCCAACTTGGGTTCCCACCATGTGACTTGAGCACCATGCTTGTATGTTTGGCTAAGTATATATGTGTTTATTGTTTGATGCAAACATGTAAAATTGGCAAAGTATAAGAGAACACAAGTGAGCAGTAACAAGTGTAATAAGATAACAAGGGTTAACTATGAAGTGTATTCCGAGATAGCAAGGGTTTTGAGTAGGTCTCACCCTCAGCCTCCAGACAATGAAAAGGTAATTTGAGCTAGTGAGTTCATGACAAGTGGTATCGGAGTAGACTTTTCGCCATATTGTATAAGTTTTGTTGGCAAAGAGTTGGCACAGAGAGACTTGTGAAAATTGGAAAGAGCATGTTGGTCTAAGTTGGTAAGCCTTTCACTAAAGCACCATACAAGTTATTCTTCATGAGTATGTCACCAAGTGTGTTGGACGGAAGTGTGTTTTGTAGAGGGTGATAGTAGGTTGCACCCAGTAGAGTGCACCTGCCACTACTTCGGGTGCCCATTTCACAAATTAGACAAGTGAGACAAGAGAATAAGTATAGAGCAAGAAGGGTGTGAAGGTGATGCTCCATAGAAGCTTGAGTTGGAAAGCCGCTCACAAGAATAATTGGAGGTATGAACCACCAATCGTTGAACGCTATAGGTGGAAGGGTGGCAGAAGCTGGCAAGAATGCCCGACATACCTTAACGCACCTACAGAACAGGTCGACTAGTAGCAGCAACATGTGACAGTGACATGAAGGTGAAGGCAAGCCCAGATTTGATGGAAAATGAATGTTGAATCCTTGATGAGTAAGGGACATGGCATGAGTAGGTGCTAAAGTGTGCAGATGATAGTGCTTACGAAGCATTTAGAAGTCAACAAAGTCATGAAGTTTGGAAAAGTGACTGGAATAGAGATCAACATAGATGTATCTTAATCCCAGATCTATCAAGCATCTACAGGGATCCAATTTCTTGTTGCCTATTTTTTATACATCTTAAACTCAAGATTTTCTTTGCTTTTCTTGCTTTATAAATCCAAGTTTAAGTTTTAATTTTTAATTTTATAGGCTTCAAGAATTTTTTTAATTACTTTTCATAAAAAAAAAATTATGAGTGGACATGGATTTTTTTAATTACTTTTTTTTTGGGGGTTCAGGGGGGTGGCAAGGGTAACATTACGTTACGTTACAACATCTCCCCCATACTAGGATGTAGAGCACCTTGCTCCTCTCGGTGCAATCATGTGGGGCACTTACAGAAGTGCACCCAAGGAAGCTTGAAGTGTTGGTATTCGGGTGACTTTTGAAGCTCTATGAATTGATGCACATCGCTAGCACTCAGGAGGAGGCTACATCATGGGGTGCATAAAGAGGATGAGGTGTGGAAAGCCACCAATGGAAGCTTGTAGAAGATTGATTGTGAGATGAGGAAAATGTTCCAAGAGCATGATGCAAAGATGAATCAATTACAGTTGCAAGGTAGAAACAAGATGTGAAGGTTGCAAGGAGTTGTTAGATCAAGTAGAGGCTTGGAAAGTGGATAGGGTGGGGGCNTTCCAAGAGCATGATGCAAAGATGAATCAATTACAGTTGCAAGGTAGAAACAAGATGTGAAGGTTGCAAGGAGTTGTTAGATCAAGTAGAGGCTTGGAAAGTGGATAGGTTGGGGTCACTCTATGAAGACAAGGACCTCTAAAAAGGAACAATGCAGAGGCAACTGAAGGAATCCAAGAATCCAAGTAGGAAAGTAGGTTGTTACATGTGCAAAGATGACCACTTTGTGAGAATCTATCCAAGGAAGGAAGAGTTGAAAGAGCACTTGAAAACAATCAAGGCTTGGTCAACCAAGGTGTGTGTAGCTTTCGGAGCAGCCCAAGTGCAACAACCTTTCAAGGAATAATTAAGCGGTCAAGGCATTAAAGACATTCCTAGGACTCTTGACAGTGGGTCAAGAATATGGTTCATGTGATGGAGACCAACAAAGACTCTGCTTCATCGATGCAACAAAAAGTGGGTTGAAAGTGGAGCAATAGTGGACATTGGCACAACCTATAGCTTTGTTAGTAGTGGGACCACATCATCACTTCATATTAATATTGAATTCAGTGAAGGTGTGTTCAAGGTGGTGAATTCAACTGTGGATGCTATTGTTGGGAGGGTTTGAGAAGCACCATTGAAGGTGGAAAATTAGTATGGAAAGTTAGACTTAGAAGTGGTTCCCATAGACAATAATTCTATGGTCTTGGGGAAGGAATTCTTGAAGCTATCCAAGGATGTCCTTGTACCATTCTCAAGTCATTTGGTGTTCTTGGGTGAATTTGGGACTTCGAGTGTGCTAATGTTTCCAAGGAAAAATCTAGGAAGAGTGCCCATGATGTGCTCTATATAGTTGGATATGACCCTTGGCACATCTGCATAGCAACCTTGTGGCAACATGTAGTAGAAGGAAGGATCAAAAAGTAGAAACCAATGGTGAAAGAATCGGTTGATCACTTAGAGAAAGCATTGACAGAGTTGAAGCTTTGGGAATACTTGATTGAGAAAAGGATTGAGTCGCTAAGTGCTCTATTAGAGCATCCATACGACATTGGTGATAGGGTGGAGCCTGCACCAATGGTTGCAACAAATGTCTTAGGACATAACACATCAGATGATTCAATGAGTGGTTTGAGTGACAATGGATTCGACCAAGGGGTCTAAGAGAAGGGAACACTTGAACAAAACAAGAAAGGTATTAGTGAAGGCCAATGCGACGAGGCATTGGACCAATAATGTGGAAAGTGGGTAGTGGACTAGTAGATGACGTGAAGGAAGCTAAGGAAACAAAAATGCCTTCAGTAAGCACAATGGCATAGCAAGGTGATGGTGAAGGTGAGGACATCTTGGAAAAAACAACAATATACATTGTGGCATTTTACACCCATGCAATTGGATTCCTAGAGTCCCAACTAATGCATGATAAATTGGCAGAAGTAGGTTGATGGCCATGTGAGGTAGAGGCAATTTTGGCCTACTTAGATGTGAATTTTGACTGGCCCAAAGAGTTGGAAGGAGGGGAGACCAAGGAGGTCAAAGAGAGGTTGAGCACCCTTCAAGAGTATGATTATTGGAAAGAGACAATTTTGGCCTTAGACACCATGCAGTGCCATGAAGGAAATGTGGGTAAGACTCTCTCACCCTTCAAAGGGACTAGTAAGGGGTCAAAGTGGTGAGCTAGAAGAAGGAAGCAACATGCAAATCCATAGGAGGCATCTTTGTGTTAGATTTTGATGAGCATACACATAATAATGAGAGAACAATAATGATAAAGCAACAATTTAAGAGACAACAATATACCGTGGAAAACCCTGAAGGGAAAAAACATCAACAATGAAGCTACATTATCCTTGGCCAAAATCATCCAACCAGGCCAAGTCATCCCAACCACTCACCTCCATTCCACATTACAATGGAGTGTGCAAATCCTTTTATATGATTCATTAGATGCAATACCTTGGTCCAATACCATGGGATACCAAATGCCATGAACCCAAAACCACGTGTTGAGACCTAAACCATTTAACTCATTCCTGAGTCAAGGTTAACCCTAACACTTTGGCAGCTACTGATGACTGTTGTGTGGAGGAAGCAGACATGTATGAGTTGGTTTTCGACATTCAAAGCCCAAGCTAATTGCAACCATACTTGAGGATTTGTGTAGTAGCTCCGTGGAGGCAGAGGTGGGATTGAAATACTTGCATAGTCAGCATGAGGAGGATGGATGGGAAGCAAACAATTCCAGGAGCTTTGGGGGTAGTGGCCTTCGACACCACTTGCCATTTTTCCCAAGTTGAAAAGTGGGCAGACTAGCTCACTTCCTTTGGCACAAGCAGTGAGACCATAGACACCTTGCATAGGTTTCCTTAGACAAAAAACAACTAAGGATATGTGGAAGCATGCAAACAAATTGAGCAGGAGATGTAGTGAAGTGTTGAAGTTGCAATAGGAAACTTGGAAATAAAGAGGCAAAGGTGTAGAATTTTTCCAGTTTTGGCAGCAAGGATTGGGGAAGAATGAAATTCAAGAGGGATAAGTAGTTGTAGGTTGACAAATTTTTTCTCATAGTGTCTAGCGCGGTGGTTGGATTAACTACCCAACCTGTTCAACATGTGGGGTGCACATCGAATGTAGGCTTGTTAGGAATTGCAGAGTTTTAATAGCAAAAGTAGGTGGGATAGAAGCGTGTGCTGAATTAGATTCTTTGGAATGCTCAGTTATGAAAGTGGTTGTTAAGAAGGATCTCACAAGATGCAATTGTGCTAACAAGAGGTCATGGTAGTTACAAAAATTTAGGTGTTTCTAAAGACAGTGAAGGGTCTTGGAGATGTTGTCAGGATGACAACATGTTTGGTGGGGAAGGAGGTAACACCCTCCTTTGGCGCTAGGATAAGATCTTTTGCAAGTGGGGCACTTCACCGAGCATGGGACGTGGGACCACACCAAGTATCCCTTGGCATGGCAAGCTAGGTGCACATGAAGCATCGTTGGAGACTTGTGAGTTTGGGACATCTCCATGGAAGCATGACTATGTAAGACTAAGTGGGTAGAGCATGTTGGAGGGGCCTATGCCCAATAAGGAATGAGATTCATGCAAAGAGGGTGTGTTGTCTTGGGGAGAACAACCCATGGTTGAAGTGCAATGCACACAAGGGCTTGGAAAACACTTACCATGTGGAGTGGGAATTCATAAGGTGGATCCTTGGGCATCGTGCAATCCCCCATGTTTAAATATAAAAAGGAAAGTAGTTGGCAAGGCTGAGGCATTCAAAGAAGAGGAAATAAGTACAAGGCTTGGTAAGGGCGATACATGCTTCATCCATGTGAGAAGTGATACCAAGAGATAAAATATACAAGTGGCACAAATTAAGTGAAGTTCTCTTGGAGGTTCATGTCATAAGGGAATGCTTTGCACCAGGCTTGGAAAAACTCTTGGGAAGATATTTGAGCAAGGATTTAGAGGCTACGGTAGGCAGGCATGCAATGATAGTCAATGCAATTGCAATAGAAAGAAAAACGACAGGCTTGTGTCGGCAAGGTTTTCTGGGATTCTCTTTCTGGAGTTAGCTAGCTGGGTGCTCCGTGGATGGGCTATTCTGTGGGCACCCTCCACTGTTGCATCATATTATATTATGTTACCATTTTCTTGTATAAGGAACTCTTGGGTGCACCTATTTGGGTGCCCACTATATATCTTGTGTATTGTGCTTGTATGTTTGGCTAAGTATAGATGTGTTTATTGTTGGACGCAAACATGTAAAATTGGCTAAGTATAAGATATCAGAAGTGAACGGTAACAGTTGTAATAAGATAACAAGTGTTAAGTATAAATTGTATTACACAAGAAGACGTAGTCTACCAGTGAGTCTGCCCAGTTGGTCTTACCCTCGGCTAGGCACCAAACAATGCTGGACATGACATTCAAATGATGAAAATGTAAATCAAGTTGGTGATCCTGTGACACAAGAGATGGGTATACGTTGTTTTTTTTTAACCTATATCCCATTTTGGATTGTATTTTTTTCATTGTTTCTACCACATTTTTGTGTGTTTTACATGAACAATTTTCATCTCTCTTTATTTCATAAAGTCGATTACATAGGGAAAATTTGAATAGTAAAAAAGACAAATAAATAAGCGCTAAATAGTTCAAGCAAAGATAAACTACATGTAAAATTTCAAACCAGCTATACTAACCATAGCGTTGGAGGCTTGTATCCTTTTGTAAAATTAAGTGAGTCTAGGATACAATTCTATTATAATTTTACAAAATCTTTTTAGGAAAGAAATACCACTAAGAACCATGTTGTGAACACATGTACTTTGAATTTGAATGGTCTTATGTATTATAATCAATTATCTAAATGGTGTTTGAATTACCTAGTCTCCCTCTTTGTAATTGAAATTAATATAATTAAGGGTGTAATTTTATAACGTTATTTTTTAATTCTACAACCATAGGTAGGAGTTATATCATTGGTTAAAACATAATGTAGAAGAATAAGTCAAGCATGTAATTTTCGTATTTTTTAGTAGTGAAGATAGATTTTGGAGGGAGAAATCTAGTATATTATTTGTAATAAATCAAAAGATAACAAAAAAATATTTCTTAATAAATAGGGGAACAAGTCAATGTTGTGTGAAGACATGGTGTTACCGATATATGTTTTATGTAGGCTATAAAGTCCAAAAAGTTGTGCAAGACAATGGGAAACTCAAGCTGGGAGCCAATATTACCATAGTATCCTCTTCTCATTTTAGGTTTACCCTTCTCTGGCAAAAGGGGGAGTGTCTCTAGAATAGGAGTGCTAAATCTAAGCAATGGAAGCTCAAGGTGAAGTAGAGAGTTATCTCTAGCAAAACATGTGGTTGTAGCATATGAAAATATAAAGGTGATGGAAGGACCGAGGCTAGTGCCTATCAAGATTGGGAAAAATGGAGTCAATAAGAGATTCAATAGGTTTGAAAATGGATGAGTAGATATAGTGAGAAGTGTTGTTACAACATGGAACCTCCCACCTATAAGTGATAAATGACATCACAAAAAACAAGAGTTATGTGGATCCTTTCAAGGGTACTCTACTTATGCACATGCGAAGAAAAATAAAGTGTGATTTTATTCCATGTTAAAAGGCACCATGAAATATTTCATTGAGATGATATGACACATTGCTTTGAAGAATAAACTAATTACCTTGTTTAAATTCCTTCCCTAAAAATTGACAATCTACATAAGGTCTTTATTTATAACATTTTTTTATATGTAATTTCCAGCAATAAATATTCATTTATATGGAAGAGAAATGGAAGCCATCGTTAAGTTGAAACCCTTACAAACAAACATTATCCTTCAAAATATATTCCATTAAGTCCAAGGGAAAAGTTATCCCACAAATCAAACCATGAAAAATAATTTGAGAGAGTTATCATTTTATACACTTCAAGCTCCATTTGTTTTCCTAGATCGGCTATCTACTCAACAAATTCTCCAATAATAGTATAAAGTGGTTTAGATCCACTTCTCCACGAAGGAATTCAAATAAAATAATGTTGGATATTAACCAAGTTTTCATGAATATTCAAATTAATAATTTAATAATGAGAGCAGTTTTTTTTTTCCAAAGAAAAAAACCATAATTTTATTTCATCCGTAGAGAGACAAAATTACATTTTGTAGATATGCTTAGCATATTTGTAACCAAACAATGATGAGAGCAGTTATGTCAAGTGACAACTTTCAACAAAATTAAGCTAAAAAAGAGTGGGACACCTCCTAAAAATAATTAGTTGTCCTTTTCAAAATCTTCAATACCTCCTCAAAGCTCAAGTGGAAATAGTCCTCCTCAAATGAGCAACGGCCGCCTTAAAGTGGATTTTCCTAATCATTCGATGTTTTGGACTCTTCTGGTCTTTTTTATTGGAATTTGGCGTTGAATATTTGCTGAAATCATGATTTGGCTTGTTCAAATTGCATTTTTTGCTGCAAAAAAGAATTTAGTGCCCTCAAAACCCTCAGGCGCCCCACTTATGCAATTTCAACAATTTCAAGTAGATTTCGGCAAAAAAAAATCCGATTGAAACAAATGTCCAAGATGTGAGGGCTCCAAAATGAAATGTACCATCACAAAATTAAAAAATGCTCCAATAAACCCTTTCAAAGATATTCATATGCTACACATCCTTTTTCTCGAAAGGAACGAACCAAGTAAAGCATCAAACTAGCAAATGTGGGTTCATCATATGAAATGTCCCATCATAATACACATGAACATGTGTCATGTGTGGCTTCTAAATGTGATATGTCCATCATCTAAGGTTTGGAAAGGTGTGCAAGAAAACCCCAAAAAAGATGATTCCATCCTTCTCGGTCTTCTCCAAGTGTCATGTGCTCAAAGTAAATGCCATGAAACCCTAATCTAGGTATGGGACCACTACAACAAGAACAAAAGGATAATGACATGATTGGGCCATGTGGGTCTTCATTTATTGTTATAATATGATTGTGACATGTGGATTTCAATTCAACCCATTATTCATCTGCTTCTTGAGTTAATATGATTGCTTGCTTTTGCGAAGTTGAGAAGGTGAACATTGTTGCTCTTCTAGATAATTTGAATCATGCTGAATTATACATGTAAATGAAGTAATTGTTTATCAACACATTTTGATTGTTAAAATGGATTTCAAATACAAATTAATCATTATAATCAACAAAAAATATGACAAGATACAAAATAAACATGAACACAAAGTGTAAAAAAATGTAACCTATTCAATCTTTTAACAATCAATGTTGAGCATTCCACAACAATTAAAAAAATGGTGAATTTTAATTTAAGGAGAACTTATGATATATTTTTTATTGTTGTTATGCATGTGATCTTAGCTGGATACATTGCAAGGAAGCGATCAAATCACGTTCCATATAGCTTATACATTGCAGGAGCATCCATTTTGTTTGGAACATCTTTTACATTATGCTTGCTTGTTATATTAGATGTGTTTCCATTAACACCTAGGTACATCATTCCAATAGTAGGAATGGTGGTTGGAAATTCTATCACAATCATTGGTGTCACCATGAGGCGCCTTCGAGAGGATTTAAAGCATCAACATGTCGGTTTGTTTATTCATCCATTCATTTTAAATCCCTCCTTTAAAAATGGATTATTTAGAAATTGAATTTCTAATGTTTATGTGTAGGTAGAGACAACTCTAGCACTGGGGGCTTCTCCAAGACAAACAATAATTCAACATTTAAGAAGGGCTATGAAATTATCCCTTTCACCTGCTCTCGACAATGCAAAAACAATGGGCCTTATTTCATTGCCAGTGGCAATGACTGGCCTTATATTGGGTGGTGCTTCTCCCTTTGAATAAAGCCAACTTCAAATGGTTATGATGAATATGGAAGTGGGTGTTACCACCTTTAGTAGTATCGTGTCAACTTACATTGGTTGGTGGATCTTGTCAAAATTTTCTTTGTAGTGGTTTAGATGTTTTTGTTATTTTCCTTTTCTCATACAATTGTATATAAGTAGTTTGAAAATCTCCTTCTCTTTGTTTACAAGGAGTAATCCTTTGTTTTAATAATAATAACTAATAAAACCTTTTATCCATATATATATTTATCTTTGTGTATTATTTGTGTGTTTTCCATTTATTTGTTGAAAAGTCTACTTCAAAAAGGAAAATATAAACACCTCCATGGGGTCGCTCCTTCAAGAGCATCATAAGATTCTCCACTTAAGAGCAATGAGTAGTTCTTAACATTTCTCTTTTCAGCACCTGCATCCATAGACTGAATAGTTTAAAGGTACTTAATTTGTCTTTACGACTCACAGGTACCAAGTTGACATCTATTTTTTGTCAAACGGATCACATTACTTCACTAGCTCTTTGCCTCAACCCTAGTGGATTCGTCCCCAATCATCGTTTTTAGTCATGCATGCTTTCAGTCTCCTATCATTATCAATTTCATCTATAATTTGATGAGGCTAGGATTAGTACTTACAGTGTTTTTTACATCCTTCCCCCCCTTATAATTAACATCGTCTTCAGTGTTACATATTCGTAAAAGCTTTGTGTTTATTTTCCTTTAGGTTCTCATTGCATCCTTTGCGATGTCTTTCAGCTTTGCTATCCTCTAACCTGTTCTCTATAAGGCATTACAACGTCTATTTAGAATATCATCATATTCATAATCCAACTTAGAACATAAACAACAAGTCCTTTCTGCAACACAACCTTTGCAATTCACGAAAGATATTTTAGTCTTTGTTTGTGCTTTTATCATCATAAGAATACCTAATACAATATTACCCTGAAAAGAATTCATAAGTAATTCAGATTTACTTATCTTTTTGGAGGACGTCTTTTACCTCCAGTACTTGGATGCTTTAACTAGTCCTCAACTTGAGATAGAAATTTCTTTCATGAACAAGTTAGCATCATCTATTTCACATAATTTCAAGCATTAGCCTTTTAAAATTTAACATTCATCCTTGCCCTTGAGGGAATTTTTCCTACTCAAGTATTCATAACATTCACTCATTAAGACATTCAACAGTATAGTTACTAGACAAATCGTTAATATGTGTTTTATTGTTACATCATGAAGATGAAAAAATTTCAACAACACTTTTGTTGATCAACAAACTCTCCCTTGAGTTTTTTTTTCATCTTCAAGAACTCTTTGATGAACACATAACTCTCTCTCGAGTTCTATCACCAATTGGACTTACAGGCTAAACTTTGAGGTTACTCTCCCTTTTTATTGCTAGTCAAACGTTTTCCCCTCAAAAACATAAAACAATGTCCTTTCTTCCATATTTCAAACTTTGTGCCTAGGTCTTTTCATTGAGATCACAGACTCTCTCACAATTCCCCTCAAGCCTCTTCGCTTAAGTCCACGAATTTCTTTTCCATCCAGCGTCCTGCTTGACTCCAGGAAAAGTTACTTTAGCAATGTAGCGCTGGATCCTCAATTTTTCCACTTGGTGTTCACTCAGAGAAAAGGTTCTTTTCCCCTCAATCCTTCATGCTTGAGTCCAGGAAAGTTCTTTTAAACAACAATCATTTATTGTTTCTTGCATATTTGATAATTACAACATGCAACAAAACAACATCATATAGGTTCACATTTTTTGTTACTCATGCTTTAATATATCTGTTCATGAGTCCTTGATCTTTATTCAGATTCTTAAAATATGCTTACCATGCATAATATATTACGCTCTTGTCTTTCAACAAGTTCCAAATAATATTGACCATCTGCCAAATTCACTTGTTAGTACTACTTTGTAGAACAAAAAATCAAATTTTGTAAGAAAATCTTTTCCCTAAGCATAATAATAATAAATCATCCTTCTTACTACATGATCATCTGAAATAAACATCATATTTTGGTTCCTTATTTTCATCCTTACATCATGGTTCACCAAAAGAAAGATACAAAATAATTTTCTTGGCACATTAATTCCCAGGGAAATATATGCGTGCATTGTTTACACAAAAAAAACTAAAATAGATTTCTTGACCACTTAAAAATTCAGAATAACCTCTTTTCTTTGTACACACTAACACTATGTAAGTAACAACAAATTGTCTACATATATACTTGCGTACCTTTATAACGATAACCACATACCTTTATAAGGATGATCGCATATCTCCTTTTTATATGGCGTTCATATGCCAAGGTACAAGTTTACTTGTAATAACACATATTAGTATTACACTCAATATCTCATGCAATCCATATATCAAAATGAAATAGATTGTCAAGGTATCCATGCATATAACGTATACCTCTATATCATAAATCTCGATCACATTAAAGTATAACTTTAATAAAAACCACTCAAAGTATCATAACATCCATGGTAAAGATCACTGGAATAAGAAATATATAAAACGAAATCATGCATTTTCATCATAAGCATCCTATGAACTACTTAGAATACACATATATACTTTTTAAGTAATTATTACCATTATCTTTTTATTGAATTGACAAGCAAGGATCACAGGGTCTTCACTCAATGAAACTATGCCATAGCACCTTCATTCATGGGATATTTAAGAATACACTAATTTCACTATATATTAATAAATACCTACAATTTTTTTTTATAATCCCCCCTCCCAATACATATTCCCATTTAAAAAATCCTTATTTTTACATTATATTTCATATTTTTATGGGATACCCCTTTTAATACTCCCCAATACCTATAACCCCACTATACCCTACTCCTCCCCCCCCTAATACCTAAAATATATTGACCTAATTTTTAACAATTTAAAAACCCCCCTTTATGAATGAACGTGATAAGATATTGGTCAACAAAGTGAATCCCCCTTGGAAAGGGTACAAGCATGTTCCAATGTCACACAATTTTATAATCACTTATCCTATACAATCACATACCAGAATGAAACAAGGAGACTCCTACCAATTATTCTCCTTTATAACCTGACAATTTTCCAGCCATAGAAAACCTCACACCAGTAGAATGTCCAAGTAAACCAATTAAAGTTAATTCCTTTGTTTAAAAAGAATCTAGATACCTTAGTCTAGCAAGGCTATACTTCTTGTGGAATAATAGTTTTTCTTATGTAACAAACCTATAAAAGGTCATTCAGATATATAATGAAACATATACAATGCTCACATATAGACAATGCTATGCCAGTATAATGCTTAAGCAAATGGAACATACTTACTTGCATTTCAAAGATGACTTGTTGGTTACCCCTTGTCGATCCTTGGAAATGAATTTTTATGCTTGCATCTTACAGATGGAGTCCCTTTGCTTGTTCAACTAACTTATATTCGTTTCCTTCGGCTGAGCCCAAATAAGCTTGAGTGTTTGTAACATGTGCTCTGATACCACATGTAACATACCCCAAATACATGAATAGGTTCTCCAGGTGGGAAACATAAAAAAATTTCTTAACATGTACATTTAAATCACACCAAATAAATTAAACTTATTGTTTACTTAACTATAACCATTCTTTTACAATTAAGAATATACAAACTACAGTCACTCTAATACCAATCTACATAAGCAAATCTTATTGAAAATTGCAACGAGATACAATAGTTACATTGGTCACAAGACTATCCTTGAATGAGATAATGATTACACATTAACCCTGTATTTTAGTCGTAGTTAACACCCTTCATAACAAGGTACCCTACTTTGTACTTGTTCTCCTAGACGCATCCATCACAGATGACACATGAGTCTCCTAAGTGGAGCAAACAACAAGGTTAGATTTGCTTTAGATGATAAAAGAACTAACTTTTACAATATGCACATATTCAACTGATTTACTCTACTCTTGTCTTTCGAGTGCTATCTAAATGCCTTTCACCATTGGAACACAGTTTCTACATACACCACTTTAATCCATGTAACTCAACATACATATTAGTACTATATATCAGCTTATAAATCTAAGAACATAAGTTTCATAATCAACTTAAAAACAAAATAAAATAATTTCATAAACAAAGTTAACCATTACAGATACTTCTCTAATCTGAATTTAGCTTGGGCGACTGAAAACATGTCTATGGTTTTCCTCCCAACCATAGGCTTCATTTGACGTATGTTTTTTCGTCTAAAGCCACCCCTGAGTTGGGCGACGAATCCCCTAAGGTTCGAGGTTATAAACATAAACTTTCCAAGTTTCAAGTTACGATAGTATTGTAATCAAAGGGATACTTTGCCTATGAGTATGAGACTTAGAATTCTTAGCCGTCAAGACATGTTTAGCTTTTATTATTCCATTCTAATGGACACATTTTCTTTTAAAACAAGCTAGATTTAATCATGAACCCAAAAACCCATTAGTAATCCCTACGCATAACTAGGCATCCTCAATCAACATACATTGGGTCTATACAAGCGCATGCACTGAAATCTATACAATCCCATGCATTTGAATCTATGGATCTATACATGTTCGGCACTATGCAAAACCATAAAATCATATCCCAATCTTCACAGCTTAAGAACTGTTCACATGTGCAAAACACATACAAGGTTTTATTAACATATTAATGTGAACTTATATATCAAATCCCGATCTAGAGATGTTAAGAATGGTTTACCAAAGACAAAGGCAAGAAGGTTTATGCAAACTTCATATATTGTACTTTAGCAACGTTTTTAGCCACTCTAAAAGATAATTCATTTGTAAGGATTCTTTTCAAATCTATTAAAGAATTTAAAATAAAGTATGCTAGATGACTTTTTACCCGATCTTTAACATATTTAAACAAAATATGGTAGCAATGTTTTTACCCAATATTGCAAGGATTCTTTTTAGATCTATTAAAGAATTTAAAATGAATTATACTAACACCCCTTTTTACGGAATCTGTAATAAATTTAAACAAAATATGCTAACAACGTTTTTACCCAATCTTTAACACATTTACACAAAATATGCTAGCAACCTTTTTACCCCATCTTTAACACATTTAAACAAAATATGTTAGAAACTATTTTACCCAATCTATAACACATTTAAACAAAATATGTTAGCAATTATTTTAACTAATCTTTAACATATTTAGTCAAAATATGTTAGCAACTATTTTACCCAATCTTTAACACATTTAAACAAAATATGTTAGCAACTATTTTACCCAATCTTTAACATATTTAGACAAAATATGTTAGCAGCGATTTTACCCAATCTTTAACACATTTAGACAAAATATGTTAACAACTATTTTACCCAAACAAAATATGTTAGCAGTGATTTTACCCAATCTTTAACATATTGAGACATAATATGTTAGCAGTTATTTTACCTTGACAAAATATGTTAGCAGCCGCTTTTACCCAACCTTTAACATATTTAGACAAAATATGTAAGCAACGATTTTACCCAATCTTTAACCATATAACTCCATATATGTTTAACATGTAATCCACTTAAAAACAAAGACTTGGATTCAAATGAAATCACAACTATAATTAATAGGTAACCTAATCCACATTCAAAAGCTTAATAAATGAAGGCATGGGTTTAGTTCCTACAAAGCTTGTGCATGCATTAAAGTTATCCCTTTCAGATATCTTCATACCCAATGAAGTCTACAGATTTACATATATAAATTGATTTTATGCAATGGTTTCTATGCAACAGTAAATCACGCCACAACGAATTCACTAGATCTTAACATATGAATTGAATTACCCAAAGATTACCCTCTGACAATGGAATTATGGATTTTTACGTATAACCGTGCCCCAACGAAATTAACATGCGAGGACTACCATCCATAACATAGCGTGATCCCAAATAACAAGATCTTATCCCCAGTGCAGACAAGAAATGCCAATTACGATTCATACCTGAGTGTTCATTTATCCAATCAAATGCATACCAAAACAAGGGTTACGATCACGCTCTGTTTCCATAGCTAAGGTCCCCTTCATGACAGTAGACGCAGACTAGGAAGTTCTCCCAACCCTGGATACACCGATCGAGGTTTATGCAAGGAAACGTTTTAACCCAAAAAAAAAATCCTTTAACAAGTGTGTGCCTCTAAGAAATATTTGTTAACACTTAAATAGGAATCCTTTTGTATTTCAAAGGATACAAGTGGCGATAGCTAACTTCCACGTTTTCAAACAAGGCGACAAATTTCCTTTTTTCGATGGAAATCTATTAAAAGCACAAAGAAACATGTGGTGTAGTGGTTTAGACGTTGTTGTTATTTTCCTTTTCTCATACAATTGTATATAAGTAGTTCGAAAATCTCCTTCTCTTTGTTTACAAGGAGTAATCCTTTGTTTTAATAATAATAACTAATAAAACCTTTTATCCATATATATATTTATCTTTGTGTATTATTTGTGTGTTTTCCATTTATTTGTTGAAAAGTCTACTTCAAAAAGGAAAATATAAACACCTCCATGGGGTCGCTCCTTCAAGAGCATCATAAGATTCTCCACTTATTAGTTACCTATATGCGTAAGTAGACGTTTTTGTTTTAGCAAAAGCAATGAGTAGCGCTTAACATTTCTCTTTTGAGCACCTGCGTCCGTAGACTGAATCTTTTGAAGGTACTTAATTTGTCTTTACGACTCACAACTACCAAGTTGACATCTAGTTTTTGTCAAACGAATCACATTACTTCACTAGCTCTTTGCCTCTCCCCTAGTGGATTCACCCCCAATCATCATTTTTAGTCGTGCATGATTTCAGTCTCCTAGCATTATCAATTTCATCTATAATTTGATGAGGCTAGGATTAGTACTTACAGTGATTTTTACTTACACTTTGTCATTTCTGATCCCATACTAAGGGGATGTTACACTTCTATTGAAACTTGTACATGTGAGAGGGCCATGGGGAATGATGATCTCCTCCCACCATTGCTTAATTTTTCCATCAAAATCTAAATGCGAGAGTCAAATTTTTTTGAACCTAAATGGTTGACATTGAGGGGCCCTTGCCACATCCACACAAAACTAAATTGGCCAGTGGTCTGAGCCAACAATCGACATAATGGAGGACTCAAGAGAGAGGCCCTCTAGCATTAAGGATTCAGTGATAAGAAATCTATCAAGTCGACAAGCCACATTTTGGTGCCCAGAGTTACAGTTGGTCCATGTGAAACCCCCATTTGTTGGTTCAATATCAAAAAGGAGGAGACGATCAATTGTGTTATGGAAGAGTCAGCTTTCAACATCTAGTCTAGGAGTGCCAATGACACTTTCTTCCAAGGACTTGATTATATTGAAATATCCTCCTATTATCCATATGTAATTTTGGATGTTTTGATTTAGATCTTCAAGGCTGTTTAGAAAGGCAACTTTATCCTGGGGGTTGGAAGGTCCATAGACATTTGTTATGAAGAATTTTGTGCCCGAACCTAACATCCTTGCCTTGGATGTGAGAGACCATTTTGTAGAAAATAAGTGATCTACAGTCATTGTATATAGGTTCCATGGAATGGCAAGACTTCTTGATGAGCCGCGTGCATCAATACTGGAATGACTACCCATTTTCCAACAGGTTGAAAAAATGGATTATGCTTCCTGCCCAATGCATTTGGTTTCTTGATGAAAGAAAATGTCTAGTTTTTCTGCCATAAATCTATTTCGAAGGAGCCCTTGCTTGCACCTATTGTTCAAACCCCTTATTTTCCATGAAATTATCTTCATCATTAAGATCGATTGGGGAGGGGTTGATAACTATCCATTATCAGATTGATTTGTCGTGAGTTCACTATAAAATTTCCAACCTCATGAATTAACTACTGCATCGACTTCCTTCCCGACTTGTTTTTTTCTTTCATGCTTTCTCGACAATATTTAGGTGGGTCTTTGGATATGCCTAAGGGTTTAGTAGATTTGGCTGCTGCTCTAGCAAATGAGTTCAGGAAGACTTTATGGACTTTCCTTAGTAGATCAATAGGTATGGAGTACAATTTCTTTTTCTTGAATGTTGGCTCTAGATTATCTAGATCAACCCCATCTAGTTATGTCTCATCAATCTCCATTACATTTCCCCCTGCATAATTTGGGGGGGGATTTTGGGGGCTAGAAAGAATGAGAGGAAGTGTTTATGAGGTGTTGCCTTTATTTATAAATTGGTTCTTAAAGGGAGACTAGCCTAGACTATTTTTTTAAAATAAATATATTTATTTTTAATTAAATATTTTTTATTCCAATTAATAATATTTTAAAAAAATCATTTTTATATTAAAATACCAAATACTTTAAAAATATATTAAAACAAACTATTAATCACTTTCTATTAGCATGCACTAACATCGCCAAACATTACAAAAGAAGAAACAAAGAGAAACCCTACTTCATTTAAAGGGACCGTCAAGCACCGAGTGTTGCTAGGGCTTCAAGCCTACTATCATGGTAGCTGAGAACTCACAATGGAGGACATCCCATGATGGAAGGATGGGCACTGGTTATACTACCATTTATTGTCACATGCCCTAATTTTGTAAAATAATGTTATCTTATTTTGATTTTATTCCCAGACATTATGTTAAATTTAATGCTAAGTGGAAACTGATGACTCAGCAGAGTCAAGGATGTGGAATGTAATTCTGAATATTTAATTTTAAATAAATAAAAGTGGAGACAACAACATGGGAGAGCTGTTAAAAAGAGTGTTACTGGTCAAGTTGGTGGAGGGAACTAGGTGGAGAGCAAAAGGACAAGTGGCAGCATCCTCAAACACTTCCTATGTTGCAGGTGGCAACCTCCCTACATTTGGGGTCATGATCCCCCAAGAAAGTGGGATCAGAGCAGGTGGATCAATTATTGACAACTAACCCAAAAATACCTAGGCAATCTTAATAAAAATGCCCAATGTAGAGAGCTGAGGCTGCTCATTCTAGGAGAAGAATCATTCAGGTGAATGCACTTCAAGGAATTCATTGGGAAAGGGAAATTTGAAGGAAGGTGTTTGAGGGGTAAACTGCAGGAAGTTGATCTAGTACAACTTTGCAGCTGAAAGATCTTACTACAGTATGCAGAGTTGGTATTGAGTCTCAGGACTAGTACTTTGTTGATTGCTCCACCTAGTTCCATCCAAGGAGACCAGAACAGGCTCGGGGGTCCTGAGAAGTCGTTGTTTGAGCACTCTCCAGGAGTTGGTAGGGAGGAACGGCCTCTCATTGCTGTTGTCATCCAGCTTTAAAGACAGGTTCCATTATCTTTAAATTTCTGTGTTATAGTTTATATTTGTGTGTGAGCAATTGATGAATGATTATATGTTGTGTTGTGTTGAAATCTCTTAGTTATTTCTAGGCTGAATCTGTACTGTAGTGAAAGATAAATCCTACCTGTGTTTTTCCCCACCTGGAGTAATCCAGATCGTACTCTAGCACAGGTAGTGTGTTTAAATAAATGAAGTATGATAGGAATATAAATGAATAGAATATTTATGTTCTCAGAGTATTGAAATAGTTCCTATCAATAGATAGTTGTTTTCCAGAAAGTTTATTAATCTGTTTGTAGAGAGGTTGTCAGAACTAGACTGTGTGTTTAAAATATCATAAAGGACAAGAATCTTTTTTATTTACTGACAGTAGTTGTTAAGTATATAATTCATTTCCTACACAGTATCTTCTTCTATAAATTGTACATTTGTATTGAAGTAGAAGAATTAGTTTTATCAGTTGAAAGTTATTATTTTATGTTAAGAAAAGATATAAAAATAATACAGATAGCTTATCTTCTTCTTTTAGGGACAACTAATATTCCTGCATCTATCTGAACTATAGTTAAGAATATGATAAAGGTTACAGTATTCCTTTCTTAGCTTTAATAGCTAAAGGACAGTAGTAACTTAAGGTTTAAGTTAATACTATAAGAAACTATCCTTATACTTTTGCAGACAATATAAATGTAAATAATACTGACAGGTAAGAAAGTTCTTTCATTTTTTTCTAAGTAAGTCCACAGAAACAATTGAATTAAATAACACAAATATGATAGACTGCTCTCAGTCGTAATCATTATACAAATAAAAACTAATATAAACTTAAGAATATATATTATACATAGATAATAATATTATAAATATCAATAATATTATTATTATCCTTAAACAGTGATATTTATGAAATATTAATTCATAAAAACAAATTGAAGAAAAACTGTACAACAGTAATAAAATTTACAAGATAATAACATAGGAATTAATATCCTATGAAAGTTAAAAGGAAGTAAACCCTAGCTCATATTTTGAGCGTAATTTATAAATATTTTAAATACTGTAGTAACCTAGGTTATACTTAGGGTAGTTCTTTTAAAAACTACTAACTAAAATTGTTATGCACAAAAATAAACTACATTACTGATTAACTTGTATAAATGCATTTATAAGAGAATCAGAGTCTTTTAATAACAACATACATCTATAGAAATGAATGTCGGGGTTCAAACCCTTAAAAACTATTACAGTACAAGTACAGACATAATAACCAAATTTATAACAATTATGTAACCATCATTAAATAGTCTAATAATCTACTCACAGGCCTTTAAGGACAGATAGAATAAAATAGAGAAACAATGTAATTATTATCATAAGATTAGTATAAACCAAACAAGGGTTTTTACAGGTCAAACCCTAACCCGTGACTTCCCTCAAAACAAACAAGATTTACGTCACGACTGTAAGTATCAGCCTTAAAATTTAATTTATAAAACCCTTACAAAATACTCAACTGAGTTTATAATTTCATTATTATTCAGGAAGGGTAAGAACCCTAAAATTACACAGAGTATAGCATAACTCCCGACAACCCAAAACAAGTTTACATTGGAACTACCTTTACAAAATTTACAAACTCAAACACGACTGTGAAGCCAAGCTTCGACTAAGTACTGTGCACAATACAAATCGCATCCACCCTATCAAGGATTTGGATTTAAGTATTCTTCCCAATAGTTTGTAAAACCGTAAAAACAATAACATAACTCGTGACAAGACGAGAGAGGATTTTCAAAACCCTGGGCGAGTCTAATGACCACCCTAACAATAATAGAGGGAGAATCCATCTTTCAGACCACAGGGCTTACCTGAGTTTGAACCACGAGCCACGGCCGTTGCAAGGGCTGTCTTTTTATTCCTTGTATAAGCTTCACAGCGACGAGCACCTGCAACAAGCATAAAACCACTGTTAGTAAAATATTTTACTTGTTAGAGCTTGAAATTATTCCTTGTAAACTTGCAGTAAATAAAAGAAATTATATTATGAAATTTACCTATTAGTGGGAGAATAACGAACTGCTTCCCCAGGCACTGTCACCTACAAGTGGTGCCGTTGAAAACCAAACAGCCTTTAGAACGTTAGACCTTTGCGAGCCAGGAGAACCAGAGAAGGAAACCAAAGCAGTCACCGAGCTATGCAGGCTCTGGAAGAAAGGTTTCACAGGAAGCAAGATGAAGGTAGCAGGAAAGATAACTCCACGTATTGCAGAGAAAGAACCAGCAATCAAAACCACACATTGGAGAACGGAGGCAACACGGAGTCAAAGCACAAGGCAACGGTAACCAGAAGAATGACGGCCGCCATGGGAGACAAGCCAAGCAACCCCAGAGCCAGCGTAAACTGAGGGACAAGAATGTTTTTGGTTAGGTTTCCAGTACATTATATATTTTCCAGGCATGGACAGAATTCAACCACGTAGCAACAAATTTATCCATGCAGCGAGGGTCGTGTCCTATAGTTCTTGCATGGAAGCATTATCCCAATTATTTGTTTATTACAGCGTGGGTTAAACCATGTTGTCAACCCAATAATTCGTAACCAAATCACTAATCATTTGCGCAGTGTGTTATATTAACATAATCACAAGTTTATCATTGTGGAGGGTTACGTTGGCCGAGCATTAGTGTCACTTATAAATCTTAAATTTAATCCCGATGTGGATTAAGCATAAATCCCTTGCTACCAATGACATTATAGTTGTCATATAATAAACATCACCATAACGATATAAGTGGTGGCATAACTATATTCTAAACATTGTTTTGATAAGATAGAAATCATGTAATATATGTTTTGTTTATAGATTAGGTCAAAGTTTAAGTATTAAATATAGTTATAAAAGAGTGCATGCTAACTATTGAATGACTATAGTTTCTCTAGTAGCAATTATAAACTATAGCTTGTGCATAGTAAACCCTTTTGCAACAAGGACATTACAAGTCTAAACCTTATAGATGGTACTTTGTAATAATGCAAAGGAATTTAAAGGCTAGATTAAAATACGTTATAATAACAAACTATTGGTAGATTGAATGTCCATCGAACAAATCGATTATGCATATCTACGAAATTTACTTGAACTGATAACTTAAACAACATCAAAGCTGTAAAGTAGTACAAAGCGGAAGATAAGAATGTTATCATGAAATTCTACCACATAGTTTAAGCAACAATACTTTGATAGCACTTGGGAGTATAACTCAACTTGGTTTTATTCTCATTCAGAATGTCTAATGGACAGTAAGATAATTATAGAAGTAAACATGATAACTAAAATAGTAATGACTCTATCAAAACCAAAAGTTACTAGAACACAGAGTTAGACTTGGGAATAAAATAGTGGTAAACATAAGCTCATATAGAAGGGTATGATGGTCATAGTTTTACACTTGAAAGTTTTTACTGTTCAAAAGATAACAGGCTGTAAGTATCTTATAGAAACAAATTAAGGGTCAATAAATACACAGGCAAGCTAAGATACTATTATATAAATATTGTCAAAAACAATGTTTATAAGTATTACAAACTACTTAGACTAAAGTAGAAATACTCGTAACTGAGATTCTAGTGTGAGTGTCGCAAATATGTTGTATTGTCGTTACTTATTTCCAAGCTTGTTTACTTCAAAAACTGATGAAAATCAAATGATTTTACCTTACAGGAGCTGTCTAGAGTTTAGCAGCTTATTTTACTAAGATTTTTAAATTGCGAACAAAATACTACTGACACTAAAATATCTTTTAAAATATACTCGATCGATCATGTCTCTTAAGGGTACTGGTAGAACTAGATGTCTCTTAAGGGCTCCTACTTGAGATTGAGATTGACTGTGGTAGCTCGGTTATTGCCCAAAGATTATATTATTTGAACATTCCATTCAGATGCAGCTATTGTCATGATACGGGTCATTTAAAAAATAACTGTACCTCCCTTTGTCATGGGATGCCATTAAAACTTGGATTCTCTGAGATGGAACCTAATACTGACTCACTTGTGGAGGGGTCTCCTCTTGTTGATACTTCTAGCTCTCCCACTCCTCCTGGTCCTTATGATTCATCATCTTCAACCTCTTTTGGCGACCTAACTAAAGGAGAGTTACAGTATATCCAGGATATTGAAACTCTTGCTCGGGCAACCTCAGCCCTGGAACCTACTTGGGCTCCTTTCACCTCGTCGTCTAATCCACATGCTTCCTCTGAGACCCTACCATTGATTACTTCTACTTCGCGACTTGGTGAGCCTACTGCAGGTACTCCTATACTGGAATCTGATTTTACTACTTCATCTCAGCAATTCCTTCCCTCGATGTCTCCCCCTCCCTTCACATTGGAAGAGTTTCCCCAACTCCAAAGGAACACTACACCTATTACTTCTATTGATCCCTCTAGTCCCATCACTTCTCCTTCTTTTATGGACCCTTCACTTCTGAAGTCATTGGATATATTCTCTAACAAATCACCTATCTCTCCCTCTACTTTACCATTGGATTCGATTATATTCCATAATGTAACTATCAGGAAGTCTAGGAGGAATAAATCAGCGGATGATTCTGGCACTTCTGGACTATATACCCCTCTCTCTATTCGAATCAAAGTAGCTGCCAGATCCCTGAACACACCACAGGAACTTAGAGCATTTTCACCTAACTCTCAGGTTGACCCATGAGTATCATCTCTATGAATATTCATGGTTTTGGGGGGCTTACCAAAAGAAAAGCCCTTAGATCTCTCTTCTCCTCTCTCAATCCTGACATGATACTGATTCAAGAAACTATGTGTGATCACTTTTATGATCTTCACTTCTTTTCCAAGATGAAGCTTGGTTGGGATTTTTGTGCTCTGGATTCTCATGGCCTTTTCAGGGGTCTTCTCATTGTAAGGCTTATCACTTTTATGTTGGTATCTTAATCAAGGCTAAACTCAAAGGTCTTGATATTGTATTCTCCATTTTGAATTGTTATGGGTCGTACTCCAACATAGCCACATTTTGGAATAATGTATTAGCTAGAGGCATTTTTCATTTTGCCCAACCTGATTCTTGCAGGTGACCTGAACTTCACCCTTTCAGACACTGAGATTTGGGGCAACAAAGCCCGTTTGGATCACATGGTTCATTATTTCACACATCTTCTGGATGGTGTTAACATGGTATACATTGCTCCACAACATCCTGGCCCAACCTGGAGAAATGGAAGGACCGGTTCAGAAGGTGTTAGAAAACATCTTGATAGGTTTTTGGCTTCTCTTCATACTATTCCAGTCCTAAACAACTTTAAGTCCTGGACTCATCCCTCTAATATTTCAGATCACTATCCTGTATGTCTTGAGTGGAACTCAACTAAGCACTGTCATATCAATCCTTTTAAGTTTAATAGGGCCTGGCTAAGGGAACAAGAATTCATAGATATTGTCCATTCTTCCTGGACTTCTAAAATTTCCCCTCAACTTGATCCTATGTCTGTACTCACCACAAAACTCTAGAGACTCAAGGATAAAGTCAAGGCTTGGGAAAAAAAGATGAAACTGTCAAAATTATTGGAGTCAAATGAAGTTGATTTTTCCATTCAGAAACTTCTTACTGCCCATACCTCTAGTATTTTTTCGGTCTATTAGGATTCACAACTCTCCCAACTGAAAGCTCGTAAGGACTCATTACTGACCCATGAGATCCTTACCTGGAAACTTAAGAGTAGGGTGGATTGGTTAAATGAGGGGGATGTTAATACCAAATTTTTCCATTGCCGTGCATCTTCTAGGAGAAACTCGAAAACTATTTCGAGTTTACAGAATCAACATGGCATACTGATTGAAGACAAAGCTCAGCTTAAGCATATGGGAGCATATCACTTCACTAATCTATTTACTGATGATGGGTCCACCAATATTGAGGATCATCTCAAGGTTATTATACTCTTTCCTACCTATCTCAGTGAGAAAGATAAAGCTTCTTTCTTGTCATATTTCTCACTCTTTGAGATTGAAGGTGTTCTTAAGGGATTCAAAAAAGACAAGAGCCCTGGCCCAGATGGCTGGCCAGTTGAATTTGACCTCCACTTCTTTGAGGTAGTTGGTCTTGACATACTTAATGTTGTTACATAGTCCAGGGCTGAAGGTAGGGTTTCTGGAGCACTTAATGCTACTTTCATCACACTTATTCCTAAATGTGATAAACCTACATCCTTTGCAAATTACAGGACTATCTCCCTTTGCAATTTAGTATATAAGTATTTTCCAAATTGGCTACTATCAGACTTAAACCTATATTGGACAGATCCATCTCGAGGAAATAATTTGGCTTTCTACATCATAAACATATCATTGAGCCTATAAGCATTGCACAGGAAGTCATGCACTCCATAAAAGTGGAAAAGAAAAAAGTCATGATCCTTAAACTAGACCTAGTCAAGGAATTTGATAGGGTGAACTGGACCTTTCTTAGACTTGACCTCTTACATATTGGTATACCAAATGTAGGTGTAAATTGGATATTGGGCTATGTGGAAACATCAAAATTTGCAATCTTAGTTAATTGAACTCCTTCTATGTTCTTTCTGGTATCAAGAGGCATTAGACAGGGATGTCCTCTTTCCCCTCTACTATTTATATTGATTATTGAAAGTCTAAGTCTGCTGATACAAAACGCACGGCAAAGAGGGGTCATTACCGGTGTCAAGATTACTTCCTCACTATATCTCACACACTTACTTTTTGTAGATGATGTTATATTATTTGGTGAGGGAACTGTTGATGAATGGCAGCATTATAAACGGCTTCTAGATCTGTTCTGTTCTGCAACGGGAATGCAAATTAGTGAGGAAAAATCTTCATTTCTATTTAATTCTATTGATGATCTTACCAAGGAAAACATTGCATCCATTTTACCATATAAAATGGAGCCTATGTCTGTGGGATTCAAATACCCGGGCTTCTATCTGAAACCATTGGGATACTATGTCAATGACTGGCATTGGATTATTAAAAAATTTGAGCAAAGAATCAGTAACTGGACATACATAATTCTCTCTCTTGGAGGTAGAATGATCTTGGTCAAATCAGTTCTCATGGGGCTGGATGTCTACTGGTTAACATTGGCTAGAATGCCCAAAACAATTATGAACTACCTCAGAAGTGCCATCTTTAATTTTCTTTGGGGAAACTCTTATGGGAACTACAGATCACACTTGGTGTACTGGCATACGTTATCCAGACCTTATGACTTAGGAGGTTGGAACATAAAAAATTTGTATTGGTTTAGCACAGCTCTTAGACTAAAAATTCTTTGGCTCATTCTGAACGGGGAAGGTATCTAGTCTCATATTTTCAAATATAAATATCTCAGGGATTGGACTGTTGATGCATGGCTTCCCTGCAAATATTTCAAGGTACAAGGTACTTCTTACATATGGAATGGCTTTGTCAGATCCTTGTCTTGGATCGCCTGTTACTTAGGATTGAAATTGGGTAATGGCCGTAGCATACGGACAGGTGTGGATCCGATTGATGGCTTAATTCGGACTTTGTTCTCCCGGAGTACCTCGGAATCTACTTGGAGGACTATGGCATTACTACAGTCAATGATGCTCAAATCTCAGACTCTGGTTGACAGAACTGGATCACAGCTCCTGACCTTGACCTCGATGGTACTTGGAAAGAGATATGGACACATTATTTAAAAGGACTTTCCCATGGAGGTATCAAACTATGTAACAACTTGGATTCTTTGGTTTGGATGTTCAACAAGAAGTCGAGGAAGGTTACTGCATGCATGGCATATGAGCTGATTGCTAATTGCTCCATTACTGAACACCCGAACATATCTCTGGTTAAAATATTGAAGTTTAAGTTTTAACCTGCCTCTGAAGGTAATCTATTTTGCTTGGCTCTGTCTCTCCAACCGTATCAACACCTGGGATACATTATGAAAAAAAGGTTGGGTTGGTCCCAATTATTTTTATTTGTGCTTCTCGAGGGTTGAATCTGTTGATCAACTCTTTTCTGACTGTAGGTTCATTAAGGATATTATTCTGGGACTCAGTTTGTCTCTACAACACCCTATCTACTGGAATGAACCCTCTTTCAGGAACAACTGGGCCAAATGGATGAGTAATGAAAAAAAATTGTTATACCTCCCTCTGCTTATGTCCTGGAATATTTGGATCTCCATAAACAAGTATATTTTCGAGGATCATAGACCTGTATCTAAATTGATCATTTTTAACATTTTGAAGCAGCTTCAGGCTCATACTGTGAATGCTCTTCCCAAACGCAATAGGAGATTGAATGGATTGGAACAAGTATATGTCTACCCTATTAGTTTTTTTGATGGGGCCTCCATGAACAAGATTGGAGGCACTGGTGTACATCTCATGATCAGTAAGGATTATTATTTTTTGTTTAAAAATGGGATGTGGTCAGAGAACCAACACCTGGGAAGAACTCCTTGCTCTCTGGGTATTACTGGCCTTTTAAAAAATTGTGGGACTACCATATCTACACATTAGAGGAGACTCTTCAGCCATCATCAACTGGTTCAATGGACAGGTTGACTTATCTGCTCTTGAACTTGATGGTTGGTGAAGTAATATCAGAATCCTTCAATATTCCTTAACCCAACTCAAAGTTGTCTATGTATACAGAGAATACAACGTTAAAGCGGATGGCTTATCTAAGGAGGCACTTGGACTGAATTCTAGGTACCTTCACTTTATGGAATTCACTGAGGGTGAATGCAGTCGGAGAGGCTCATTTCAGCTCTATTAGCCTTTGACATGATTTTTAGCCACTTGGTGGCTTGATTTTGATGACAAACCCTTTGGTGTTATACTCTTATAGGTTATATACCCCTATAGAGATCAAGAGGGCCTCATGTTTATGACTATAGATTGCCTCCTCCATGAAGTCTTTAACCGTTGAAATGGAACCACCATTTTCCTTTTTATTATGGAAACTTTCCCCCAAGGAAGATCAAATAACAAGCTCTGTATACCTAGGCCCTGGATAAGGATCTCGAGGCTGGGTGACTTTCATACCATCATCTTTCAAAGTCATTGTTTCTCACGCCGATGAAAGCATAATTTGAGAATGCCTAGCTCTGTACCTTGTATAATAAATATATATAATATTATACAAGTAGGACACCTCCTCAATGTTTACATTAAGACTCTATATGCTTAGCCTTATAATTGTGTTAGGTCCTACGGCATAGTCCACTTACTATATTGTTTTGGTAGTACCTAGAAGTGCCTCCTTAGCTAAGTAATCATGTTTTGACTTATACTTCTGTTACTAGGTGTTTCGGAGTTCGGGATTGGATACTTGTACACTTTGTTGCTTGATGTTATTTTAGACTTAATGTCTGCCCGCTGTTTATATGATTGCTGAGCACTCATGCCTAGAATGTGTCCACTCCATGTATATGTATACCTGATGCAACAAACAAGTTACCTTTGATTCTAATGAATAACAAGGAACCGCTATTTTTCTTCTGGGGAAAGAAAAGAAACAACGAGTAACATCCATAAAACATTAAAAAGCAATAAGCAAAGACGATATATCCCCATTGTCTTTTTAATTTTAGGTAAAATGATGTTAAATCGAACAAAGACAATATATGGGTAGTGCCCGATCAAACCGATCAGGTCATATAGGAACAAGGTCCAAATCTCTAACCCACCTTGATTCTCTGCTCCGGTTGGACAAGAAGGGTTAGAATGCATTAATTGTCTGCTCTGGTTGGACAACAAGGGTTAGAGAAAGGCAATTATTCTTAAAACAAAAAAATTCGGTCACTTAAAGTTTTAGATTTGCATTGAGTAACAAGATGTTATAAAAGAAACATATATACATAAGTATAATCTTCATTATATAATAATTGAATAGAAATTAAAGAATGTCTACTCATTTGTTGGTAATCATGACCTACAAATATGTGAATTTCTACTGGACCTTCCTTTTCACCTTCTAAGTAATTGCTAGTGTATACTACAAACAAAACAAACCTTAGTATCAATGGTATTTCCCACGAGTGATGAGTACCATCCAACCCATGATGGGAGAGCATTAAGTCTCAAAGGATTTTTTGAAATACACATCAAGTCAAAGTAAATTTAATGAAATGTGCTCTTGGAGAATGAGATGAGATGAAATAAACGTGAGATTTTATTCTATCAGATATGTCAATTTTGGAATTGAACTTCGAACCTACCCTAACGATATGGTTAATGACATAAACTATATTGCACTAAAGTTCATTGGAAGAAAGAGCATAAAAGATATGACCAATCCTTTGGTTTTTTTCCAGAAGGAAAAAAGCATGTCCTTGATATTCATTAAAGAATCAAAGGGCATCTGAAGTGCCATCCTTGAGTGAGGGTTACAATCATAAAAGGATCAATGGGAGAGTATCTGAAACTAAACACCTGTAATAAGTCTCAACTCAATAAGCTGCTGAGGGGGAAATCCAGGAACATACCCATCAATAATGTTCTCCAAACACTATCCAGTCAAAGACATTAATGTGTACCTGTCCTTCAAACCCCATCACTATCCTGGAAATAAGAGTGCAAATCTACAATCAAAAGGTGCCCGCTCCCAATCAATAAAGAGGTGCAATACAAGAAAAAGGAGTATAAACTCCAGCACCAACATTAGAAGAGCATAAGAGTGTCATGAGAGACCAAAAGGCCATCTAAAAATTCAGAATAGATACAAGTACCAGGAGCCAAAATCAGGGCAGACTTCAATTGGTTGTTTGCATGCTGATTATGTTCACGATAGACATGACTGAAGGACAGGTTGAAAAAACTAGTGCACAGTTTTTTTATATCTCTGCACCAATGATTGAGCTCAAGGGGAGAAAGGGCATCAGTACCCTTAACCCAGTTAATAATGACTGATGAGTCCTCGACAATATTTAGTGTGGGGAGCCCCATTACCTGGGCTATTTGCAAAAGTGCCCAAAGACCAATCAATTCTTCTTTTGTATTGGTGCATGTTCCTGCCCCCAGAGCAAACTTGAAGTAATGAGTCTTATTCAAGTATATACAGATGCCTGCTCCAATATTTTTGGCTGAAGCCCCATCGAAAAAACCATAGGGAAAGACAAGAGATGGACCTAAGCCTGAGACTCGAGGATTTTTTGTCTTTCTACAGGGAGGCTGATACAACTGGGATACATTTTCAATCTGGAAAATAATGTTCAAGATATTAAGCTTTTTTCCTTCAAAGATGGAAGAATTCCTTGCTTTCGATATGATCCACATAACAAAGAAAATGAGGTAGCAACATACTGAATACTTAGAGAACCTATGAGTCCAGATCCTCAAAAATTTGTGAAGGTTATCACACTGCTGAGGGGGAAAGAAATGATATTTTTCATTGAAATGGCAAATAAACTCGATCCAAACAGAGCATAATGAAAAAATATGATGGACACATTCTTCTCCAGCACCACAAAGTGAACAGATGCCTGACCATATCCATCCTTTTCTCTGGAGGTTATCCCACATTAATATTTTGTTTTCTAGCACCAACCAAATAAAACAACTTATTTTAGTGGGAAGGGTGCCAGACCAAATAAGAGCTTGCAGACTGTTAACTACGGGAGGCTGTGAGGAATGTACAGTAAAATCATACACAATCTTTACTGAAGCAGAACCAACAAACCTGTTATGATCCCATACAAGAGTATCAAGCTAAGCATGGATCCTAATTCTTCCCATCTACAAACCCCGCGTATAAGTGTCCCATGCAAGCTTCCAATCACCTGCAATGTATAGGTCCTCGGTCGTGAACCAGTAATGAAGAGATCCGGGATAAATATTGTGTGCTTGCGCGAGAGTAGTAAAATCCAAATCCTCTAAATACTCTTTGAGCTCCAAAGGAAGAGTGTGAGGAGCTTGTGTTCCAATGATTGGGTCAATACCTAGAAGGACATCATGTCCATTGCCAACAAGCCAAGATAAACATCTTCCCAGCCAAGGAAGAGTTTGTAGGAAACCTTTCCAAATTATAGAAACTCCTTGAAAATTAAAGTTATTGCCTCTGAGCCATGCCACCACCGAGAGGTTCTTTAAATACTTCGCACATAGTACATTATGCCATAGTCCATTACTATGAAGTACCATCCACATATTTTTTAACCTTAGAGCAAAACTGAACCAATGTAAATTTTTAATGCCCCAACCACCGTTCTCCTTCGGCCAGGATAATTGCTGCCAATGTGTTAAATGGTACCTTTGATTATTCCCTGTAGATCCCCATAAAAAAGCAATGGTGATGCTTCTGAGTTTGTTAAGGACAGAGACAGGGGTAGGAGCCAATCCCAGCTAGTATACAGGGAGACTAGACAGTACAGCTTGGACAAGTATCAGACGGCCACCCCGTGAAAGAAAATTATGTGACCAATTATGGATTCTCTTTTCATACTTCTGCACTAACCAATTCCAATCACTAACTTTATACCCCAATGGTTTAAGGAAATAACCAAGGTATTTGAAACCAGAGACAATAGGTTCCGTTTTATAAGGCAGAACTCTAGCAATATCACCCAGTATATCCACGTCCACATTATTGAATAGGAAGCAAGATTTATCAACACTAATACACATCCTAGAGGCCTTATAGAAAGTACTGAGGATAACATCAAATGCAATCCATTCAGGCAAGGTTCTAGTACCAAGCAAGATCACATCATCAACAAAAAGGAGGTGAGTGAGGGCTAAAGTAGGAGAGATTTTAATTCCTCTGATGAGACCATGCTCTCTTGTATCAGAAATCAAGAGACTCAGACCTTCTATAACAAGAATGAAAAGCAGAGGTGATAGTGGACAGCCTTGCCTGATTCCCTGAGAGGCAACGAAGAACTGTGAAGGGGTGCCATTGACAAGTACAATGAAGTTTGCTGATGTGAGACATCCCATTATCCAATTGACACCAAGGAGAGGTATCCCAATCTATATCAGAATGAGCCTAATATAAGACCAGTTAACTCTATCAAAATCCTTCACCAAATCTAGTTTGAGGATGAGAGCACATGTGTTCTTGGTCTTAACAGAGTGGAGAGTCTCATGCGTAATGCCTATAGGTTCAACAATTTGACAATTTTTAAGTAACCCATACTGCTCTTTGGAGATGTGAGAGTCCATGAAAGGCTTAAGTCTAACATCAATCACCTTTGCAATAAGCTTATACAGTAAATTACACAAGGAAATGGGTCGAAAATCTGCAAAGGTTGTAGGTTTGTCCTTTTTAGGAATTAGGGCTAGGAAGGTAGAGTTTAGTGAGGGGGTAATATACCCAGAATTCCTAGCAAATTCAATAGCATGTAACAATTCTAAGCCCAGCATATAAAAGAAGTGAAGGTAAAACTCGACAGGCCAGCCATCGGGGCCTGGGCTCTTGTCCTTCTTGAATGATTTTAATGCTTTTTCTATCTCAGGAAAAGTGACAGGAGCAATGAGAGTAGGTGCATTCACCTGAAAGATCATAGAGGGATAGAGTGAGACCACCTGAAGCTAGGTTAACAAGCAAGTTTGTTTATCATCACAAAAAATATGCGCAAAATGTCTTTTACCAAGCTCCTTAAGTGCTTGCTCATCCTCAATACAGTGACCCTCCTCATCTACTAAAGACCAGATATTGTTGTGATTCCTTCTATCAGAGGCAATAGTATGGAAGAATTTAGTATTGGAGTCACCATACAGGGCCCACTTAGTATGGATCTTAAGTTTCCAAGTGAGTAAGAGATGTTCCTGCAACTTTTTTTCATGGCTCTAAGCTGATTCAGAGCTAACTGATCCTCAAGTGTGAAATTACTTGAAAAGGAACCCAAAAGGAGGGTCTCAATATCCTTATCCAACCTCAAAGAATCCGAATTTATAGATTTTTCTTTCTCCCGGATCCAAGCTTTAACATCCCCCTTCAGAGTCCTCAACTTATAAGTCATGTTATCCAAACCATTAAGAGAAGACTGAGGGTTAAGATCAAGCCATCTCTTAGCAACCCAGAGATTAAAATCAGGATCAGTGAGCCATGATTGATTGAATTTAAAAGGATAATTATAAGTACCCATCGATTTATTCCATTCAAGGCAGATCGAGAGGTGATCTGAGATATCAGCATGATGAATCCAGGTCTGATGAACCTTAAGTGAAGGGATCAAAGCTTATGAGAGTAAAAAGCGATCCAATATTTTACAGATACCCTCATCACCAACCCTCCTGTTTCTTCAGGTAGGCCCAGCATTGTTAGGGGCAATGTCCAAAATCCCAGCTGAGTCGAAAAGGTTTTTGAAATGTGAGGCAAGAGGGTCCAAGACGGCTCTTTTACCCCATGTCTCTGCTGCATTCATGGTCAAGTTAAGGTCCCCTCCCAAAATCAAGTTGGGAGAAGAGAGAAGGCCCCCCCTAAGAACATTATCCCAAACCTTTGGTTTATAGGAGAGCATAGACAGACACCACATCACAAGGAAAACTAAAGGCGGTAAACGGCGGCCAACCGAACATGATCCGTACGTGTTTGCAAAGAGGCGGTGGTCAAGTTGTTGACATGTTGACATCTTTGTTTGAGGGTGAAAAATATTTTTCATGCAGCAGAGAATTAAATGCTGTGGCGGTAGCATTGTGGGTCGTTGGATCTCAAACAGGTTGAGATCTAATGACCCACTGTGCTGTCGCCGCAACATTTAATTCTCTACTGCATGTTAAATATTGTTTGCTTGTTTTGAGGGTAGAGAACAATAATAATAAGGAGTAAGCTATCTACCTGGTGATTTGCACCGGGGCCCACCCAAGCCATCAAATAGATAACTTACTTCATTACTTTACTATGTAAGGTAAAGACCCTCCATCCCACTATGTTGATTGCTCGCTTCACATTCAAAAACTTCAGCGTGCCCTCCCTTCTCTCTTTATATTTTAACCTTCATTGACCTTGGCCCAACATGACGACTCTGGTAAACTGCTGAGAATACTACATGGTGCCAGAGCGAGCTAATAAAAGGTATTAACGCTGTACATAAATAGTTTTCAACAATCCTCTCTAGTGCGAGGAAAATTAATGAGCCTTACACAGAAAACTAGTGATTATATCGATTATTTCATGTAAGTTTTCCATCCCATATAACGTAGCTCTAATCAGTTTGGACGTTGAGAGACACTCATGAATTTCTAAGATACTGGATCGAAAATATTTATACAAAACATGCAAGGAATAAACATATTTCCAAATACATCTCTATAGTTTCACAACACAATTTAGTTATGAAATGTTGTGTTATTAATCAATTAATCAAAAAGTCAAGGTGTTTTGATGCATGGGAACATGAATATTGCAACTGTGAAATTTTTGTTTAACGATTCAACACGCCTCAACCCAAAGCCTACAACATCATAGATTATGGCTATAGTTACATAAAATATAAATTCAGGTGAACATTGTTACACTAACAACACTTATGAATAATGAAAACTTCATGGTTTTGGGGAGGATGGTTGGAGTGCATACTGGAAACTTCTAGTTCCTTAAATTCGAATACAATTCATTTCCATAAATATTTCTTAGTTGTTATGATGAAGGATGGAATGTCAGGTTTCTTAAACTAATATAACACGGTTCACTTCCGTACATCTAAATTGCCTCTATCACAAACAAATTGCTAAAACAAATTTAAGTCTGACTCAAACAATACCTTACATTGGACTATATATTTTAATGATATTTAGCTGATTATAAAGTTATTGGAAACTACAACAAAACACGGTACATTCCTTTAATCAAAAGCAATATTTTATGTAGAAAGGATTGTTGAAAACTACTTATGTACAGGGTTAATACCTTTTATCAGCTCGCTCTGGCACCATGTAGTATTCTGGGCAGTTTACAAGAGCCATCAGGTTGGGCCAAGGTCGATGAAGATTAAAACGTGTTGAATTTTTCTGATGTGAAGCGAGTAGTTAGCTTAGCCTACGGGAGGGTCTCTAAGGTAATGTCTACCTTACGGAGTAAATTATCTACTAGACACCCGGGTGGGCCCCGGTGCAAATTGTCGGGTAGATAGCTTACTCCTAATCATAATAATCAATCTTCTCTTTCGTTTCTGTTTTTGGGGATTCTTATTCAGTATGTGGTAGTTCATTTAATGCTGTTAGCAAAGTTGTTACGAGTTGTTGGATCTTAAGCTAATTAGAATCAATATCCAACATGTAGCAGTTCATTTAATGTTGTTAGCAGAGTTACTATGGATTGTTGGATCTAAGGCTACTTGAAATCTAATGACCATAAAACTCACAATATCGACCATAAAACTAAAATAAATATATCTACTAATTTGAGATGCTCACATAATTTCTAAGTAACCGACACGTAAATGCATGACACTGTCTTCTGCAAATCTGTCTTGCTTTCTATCATTTAAATTGAGCCTTGATTGTTCAAATGAAAACCTTTAATGTTTGGACCTAGGCTACGAAATGGATAAAACAAAAACAAACTAAAAGGGATTGGCTACGAAATGGATAAAACAAAAATAAACGTGGAGTGTTTGATTTTGCGTCTAATTGGAACATTATCAGGTTTGTTAGAAAGCTCTCAATCTGCAGGTGAACAATAACCAGTCTGTTGGAGGCCATTTAATGCAGCGGTAGCACGCATGTTCCTCGTTGGATCTTAAGTTGCTCGAGATCCAACAGGGGCAGTGTTGGAATTTGAGGATGTTTTGCCCGTCACGGGACATTTGTCCCGTCAAATACTTCTAAATATTTTGGGAGAACGTGTGACCATAAGGGCAAACAATTTTCCAAAACGTATTTTTACATTTAGTGATTTCTATAGGTTGGCATTAATTTTTTTGTTAGTTTTTAGAGAGGGTGAACTTTGAAACCCTTTCCCAAACCCAAATTTTAATTGCAGGTAATATGGATGCTAATGGGTGTATATTGCATAATGTTGGTGGGTGTCAATTATTGGTTTGTGTTATTTTTTATAAGTAAGTTTTTTAGATTTTTGTTAAGTACATAATATAAACTAATTTCTTCATTGCTAAAATTTTTTAATAAAAAATTATTAATAAAAAAATTCTACGTTAATGGTTGAAGGGTAACTCTTTTAATGAAAAGTTACGTGACTGAGAAATAAAAGCTCGGAACTTTAAATTTTTTTAGTTTAAAGCGTAGAGATGAAATAAAATTCCAACCCTGAAAGAGGGACATACCTGCTGCCACTGCATTAAATGACCCGCATCAAATTAGTTATTTAATCCAATTGGATAGGATCCCAAAGACTGTCGGCTGGAAGACTTGTCAACAGACTGCAAACGCAGGCTTTTCAATATTCAAATTTCAAACAATGTGGGTAACTTGCCGCGTGTTTAATTTGCTTTTCACATCTGAAAAAAGAAATTGACATATTAGCTTTTGACGTCTGACAAAAGAAATTGAGAAATACTAATGCAGCGTATGGACAAAGTTTGGTTAAGTCCGTCTGTAACGCGACAGTATAGACACAGTGTGGGCAGTTTGAAACTTGATGCATGTGGGCAGGTGACAGCCCACAGGTGTTCTTGATCTGCATCAAGATTCAAGAACACTCTCATGAGGAACATGCCACTGGCCAGCCTCAAGTCAAGTCAAGAACAGTGTCAGGAAGAACCGGTAAGACCGTGACACGTACTACTGAGTTTGTCACATGTGCTCTCCCATCACATGAGGTGGAATCGCCTCCACTTGCCAGTAGGTCTGGAATTTCAAATTTATATTATTTGTCAAATCAAAATTTTATGATGGTTTTGTGTTTTTCATATCAGATTAATGATTGTCAAATATTTGCCATTTGTGCTAGTTTATGAGCATTGAAGATGAAAATCACTTTCTCTTAAAGTGCCTTGCTTACACCCACATTATATATAAGTTTCATAGTTATTGTTACAAGACAAACCTTTATAACCTCCTAACTTGTCAAAATTACACCTAGCTTGGAAAGTTTCTTGGCAAGCTTTTTGAGCATAGGAACAAGATTTTAAAGTAAATCAAGTACTATTATTCTTAAGGTCCAATACAACAAAGTTAGTTCAAAGGTCCAATACAACAAAGTTAGTTTAAATGAATGTTAATCATCATCATCATCAAATAAATTTAAAGTAATAAATATATTAAAAAATGAGTTATATAAATAGTTTTTAATTAATAATTTTTTTATAATTAGTAATAAATTAAATTATTTCAATAATAAATCTTTAAAGTTAATAATATATATTAACTGCATTTTCAACCAAGTGTTTAGAAGAATAATATACACTAAAGCTACAATTTGATAAAGTTGTAGAATGATTTAATAAAACTACATTTTGATAAATTTATATAATAATTTAATATGATTTGCAAAATTATAAATATACTCTTTTAGTTCAGTGCATTCAAAATAAAATTAACAAATCTAAAGTTGATATCTTTCTAATTACAAAAAGTTTATACCATTTTATAAAAGTATATTTTATCTTTAAAGTTGATATCTTTCTCATTACAAAAAGATATTATACTCTTTTAGTTCAGTGCATTCAAAATAAAATTAACAAATCTAAAGTTGATATCTTTCTAGTTACAAAAAGTTTATACCATTTTATAAAAGTATATTTTATCTTTAAAGTTGATATCTTTCTAATTACAAAAAAATATTATACTCTTTTTGTTTAGTGCATTCAAAATACAATTAACAAATCTAAAGTTGATATCTTTCTAATTACAAAAAGCTTATACCATTTTGTAAAAGTATATTTTATTTTTAAAGTTGATATCTTTCTCATTACAAAAAGATATTATACTCTTTTTGTTCAGTGCATTCAAAATAAAATTAACCAATCAAAAGTTGATATCTTTCTAATTACAAAATGTTTATACCATTTTATAAAAGTATATTTTATCTTTAAAGTTGATATCTTTCTCATTACAAAAAAATATAATATTTCATTAACTTTTGTTATGATATATTAAAAAAATAATTCTCAAATATTTATTAAAAAATCAAAATACTTTTTGTTTTTAAAGTTGATGTCTATCTAACCAAAAAAGATATAACATTTTTATTATTTTTTATTTTTAATAAATTTTTATTTGGTATCTATCAAAGCAATTGATATTCTCAAATTTTACTCTTCATTTAAAAAATTAAAGCATATTTTACTCTTTTTGTTTTGGTTATTCGATTTTTATTTGATATAGTATAAAGTTAACTTAACGGCCTCCAAAATTGTGGCATAATGTGAAAGGAATTTTTATGAATAAATTATTGTAAAACCGAAGCTGCGTGGTCTTCTTTGAAATGGTAGGACGATGAAAAGATCCTATTAGGAAAGTAACAAATTCTAATTGACTCCCAACTTTATATATTTTTGGCAGACGACAAATTCTACATTGACATGCAACTCTATACTTTGTGAAAGACAAATTTTATGCTGTCAATTACAAAAAAAATATTTTAGTTTATATCAGACTCCATTGCGACTTAGATTAATTGATTTAATTAAATATAAATCTCGAATCAAAATTATAAATATATTGTTGTAATTATATTAATCAACAAAAGGTAGTGGACTCAACACTAATGTCCAGTAAAAAACAAAAATCATATAAATATATTATTATAATTATATTAATGAACTACAATATGAACTAGTGAACTTAACATTAATGTGTAGTAACAAACAAAAATAGTATAATAATTTTATGGGATTATAAAAATCATTATAGTAAAAAACATTAATATGAAATTATCCAAAGGCAAGAGACCAAGTGTACTACTTTCATTATATTGAAATAGAACCCTAGATAGTACTCCATTGTCCTTGAGTTTTTCAATATATTTCAATATATAAAAAATCTTCAACTAAGTCAATATTTTTTTTTGTTTGTTTTTTATCAACCATTCGCAAGTGAATTTAACTCTCAAAGATACGTAAATAGATAATTGTAGAGAAAGTTTCAATCGCAGGTGTGTTTCAATTGTAGGTTCTTTATTCTTTGACACTAGCCAAATGCCGAATCTATTATTATTTTAGAATTTCCCGATACTTAAAGAGACAAATGCTTAAATTAGAAGCAAACTTAAGAAAGTTTTATAAAGTCTATTATCTCTTAAAATAAATGTCGCCAAAAAAACAACTTAATATGGGGAGATGTTGTAATGTTCTTACCTAACAAAACAATAAAAATAAAAAACTTAATTATCCACAAAAAAATATGTGGATTTGAAAAAACAAAACACAATATGGGGGAGATGTTGTAATATTCCTACCTAACAAAATAATAAAAAATAATAAAATGAATTATGCCCAAAAAATTGTTGCCTTGCACATGGTTTTAAAACCATGTACAAGGCCTCCTAAACAACTCATGGTTTTATTGTACATGGTTTAGGAGGGCCTTGCAAATGGTTTTAAAACCACGTGCAAGGCCTCCTTAACAAACCATGGTTTTATTGTACATGAGGAGGGCCTTGCAAATGGTTTTAAGACCATGTGCAAGGCCTCTAAACAACCCATGGTTTTAGGAGGGCTTGCACATGGTTTTAAAACCATGTATGGGGGAGATGTTGTAATGTTCATTCCTAACATTATAAAAAATAAAAAAATATATTATATGCCATAAATAATATTAAATATTAATAATAAAAATATTATATGTGGACCTTAAATAAAAAGACGTGTCAATCAATGGCTATATATAGAACACACAAAAGCTTAGAGTTCCTTGAGTGCAATAACTAAGAAGAGGTTTGCACTTAAAGAGATTTGATCCCTCTCGGCTCTTGATAGAGCTTAGGATATGGATCTAGGCTGGTATTAATAACAACCCCACATCCCATCCACAAATGAAAACAATGACCATTGTACAGTTTAGTAACCATACCACCACTACAAGTAGTAACTACCCTATCAAAATGTATAATAGCAATCTCCTCAAATAATGAAGATTCAATAATTTTTCTTTAAAACCTTTGTTTCACCTTCTTATAAAATTCTTTGAAATATACCAAAATTTAACAAAATAATTTTAACAAATATAACTAGACTTATTTTTTATATTCTTTTCTTTTAATCTCACATACTTCTACTTATCTTCCATGAATGGTTGGTTATCTATTCATCAACTATGAGTTATCCATGCATTGTTACGAATCAATCTGGACAGTACACTTGTCTCGTTCTCATCCCAAATTTCAAATAAAAAGACATATCAACTTAAAATGCCTATCAACATAACAATTAAAACGCCCAACTTTTTCAGTGAAAAATTGGTTTACCCTGCCCGAATTAACAAATTAATAGTGAAACGTCTTTGATTTCAACCCAAGATGAGTCATCATTTCCAAGCTGCTCTCAACGAACCCATATTTGGGCTTTAATGTAATGACTAAATAATATGATTCCATGATTTCACTTATTGCACCGCTTTCTCCTCCTTCCGCCTCTGGGAGACTTGGGATACTGCAGCTGTTTGCAATGGTCTCTGAGTGGGTTGAATTTTTCAGAGGAATGGAGAAGCCAGTGGCTGCTTTGGCGGTTCCAGCAGTTGCTGTGTTCCTCTCATTTCAGCAGAAACTTGGGTTGGAATGGGAAATGCCATACTCTATTGCAAGGGGTTTTCTTCAGCTCTCTGTTATTGGATTCGTTTTGCAATTTATCTTCCGCCAACAAAATCTCGCTTGGATTTTCGCGGCCTATCTTTTCATGGTACGCTCTCTTTTCCTTCTTGTTTCAATTGAATCAATTCTGGTTCTTCATGGTTGCTCTGTGTAATACCAAATATCAATCGACTTTTTTCTTTTTTCTTTGAAAACATCTTGTGTGTACGCAAATAATATAGAGTGGGCAGGGAATAATGGATAACTGAATGTATATAATAGGCAGTGATTTCTGCATCTTTTTGGTTTAGAAATGCAAAACCCATCACAGTACAAACTGGTGGTATAAATCCAAATGAAAGCTTAGTTCAGAATTTGTTAGACAGCAATGGTAGCCAATCAAATTAATTGACAGTAGAGATGCTTAGCCTGCTAGCTGATAGCACTGTGAGTCCCATAAAATAGCTCAGAAA
Organism: Pseudotsuga menziesii; assembly: GCA_001517045.1. NCBI lineage: Eukaryota > Viridiplantae > Streptophyta > Pinopsida > Pinales > Pinaceae > Pseudotsuga > Pseudotsuga menziesii. The sequence goes on along the minus strand of LPNX010555823.1, from coordinate 784,933 downwards.
GTAATTTTCTTAAAGTTCTGCTCCTATATACCAACTGTTTTTCCCATGTTCTTGCAAAATTCAAGTAAAGATAGTGCCTGAACTATTGCAGGGCTGATCTGATTGGAGTAGTAGTTTTAACAGAAAGCAAGGGAGATATAGTTGTCCACAGGATCAATTTCAGTTGAACAGTTTGTTAGATGTTCCTTATTAAGCAGAGTGGGAATAGATAACTGCCTGTGAGATGTTTTAAGACTGCTCAGTCATCAAGACCAGAGTTCTCTGCTTGGGAAAGCAGTAACCATTCAGATCCATACACTTCTCAATCTTTTAATGTTGATGTATGACTAATATCCAGTATAGTATTTCAGTTAGAGACCATCACATAGGTCTTTTGATCTTCTAATTTTTTTTAAATTTTTTTTAAAGGATGAGGAATCATCTGCCATATAATTTCTTTCCATATAAGATGTAAATGGTTATTTTCCCAATAGGAAATTATTTATGTTTGTGTTTATAGTCTTATGTGAGAAAGTTGCTTTAAGGGGTTTAGAATAGTTAGACATGGACATAATGCAGTACCAGTGTAGAGAAACATTTCTACTAATCAGGAGAGCTTCGTTTTGGATTTCTCTTGATAATGTTATGCTTATTATTTATGAATGTCAATTATCTTACCATATAGTGTGGATATTCTGGTTAAAAGTATCTCAAATGTGGAGAAACTGGATGGCACTTTTTGTGTGGAAATAAGCAGTTTTAAAAATAAAGAATAAAGGGTATTTAATTTATTTATTTTTGGAAGGGGTTAATGGTTACATTTCAATAAAACTTCTACATAAAACTTCCACTTTGATCATGGTAGTCCTTCCACGGTGGAACTATGCTTCGATGGGGTTTTGTCCCTTCTTAATCAATCAAGACCCATTAAAACTTTAATGTTTGGTTTGTTTAAATAATAGTATATATTATAAAAAATGAGTTGTTTTGAATAACAATTACCAAATATTGATTGTGGTATTATAGAAGAAAAGACACTAAAAGCATCTATTTCCAAATAAATTTTTATAGTGTTTTTACCAAAAGTTTCCATAATTCTACCATAATCATAGTTTCACCATGATCATTTTTCCCTTCAGGGTAGAATTACACCCATGAGTATTTTATTCATCTTTGAATCAACTCAAAACCCTAAAAAAATCTTAGAAAATATTGAATTGATCAATACTTTGATGTTTTGTTTTGTAAGATTCTAGCATAAATGACTAAAAATGGAGTACTTCTAGTGACAATTATCAAATTCCCTTCTTCTAGGATAAAGGACACCCAAAACACCCCTCATTCCAATGAAAGTTCTAGCTCAATTTTGGTGCATTGTTTTTCCTTGATCATACTTATTTCCACCACAATCAAAATTCCCATCATGGTGGAACTATGCCCCCATGTGTTTTTCATGTCTTTGAATTGATCTAAAACCTCAGAAAAGCTTAAAAACTATTGGATTGATTGAAAATCTATTGCCTTATTTTCTCAAATTCCAACATAGAAGACCAAATGTGGGGGATTTTCGGTGCTAGTTATCAAACACCCACATGGAACCAATTTCTATAGGGATAGGATAAATGACACTAAAAAATCCTTCTTTATCGAAAAGTGGCCTATTTCCATTAAGTTGTTTTCCCCTCATTGGGCAGTTCACCACAATCCTTGTCTGTGTCATAGTGGAACTATACCCCAAGGGATTTTCCCACTTAGTAATCGACCTAGATCAATTTAAACTCTAAAATCTTGTTTCTTCAGATCCAAATATAGAGGATTGGAAATGGGGCGCTTTGAGCACAAATTATAAAACACTCTTTTAGCTTGGTAGGAAAAAAGATTCTCAAAACACCCCACTTTCTAATGAAAGTTTAAATCGAATCTGGTAAAAATTTCTACCATGATCATAGTCCCACATGACCATAGTTCCATTATGATCATAGTTCCATTCATGGTAGAACTATGCCCCCAACGATTTCGCCAATTTCTTAAACAACTCAAAATTTGAAAAATCTTAAAAGCCATTGGATTGATCAATACTTTGAGTACAACATATTTCGAAGAATATCATATATGACTGAAATTGTGTATTTTGAGTGATCGTTATCAAACTCCCTTTGTGTAGGATAACGGTCACCCAAAACATCCCTCTTTCCAAGGAAAATTCTAGTCCAATTCTAGTCAAAATTTATCCCTTGATCATAGTTTCACCATGATCCTAGTGCCCATCATGATGGAACTATTCCTCTTGGTGTTTTTCTATGTCTCTAAATAGACCTAAAACCTCAAGAAACCTTAAAATCTATTGAATTGATAAAAGAACTTAATTTCATCTTTCCCTAGATTCCAACATATAACACTGACAATGGGCGAATTTAAATGGCAATTATCAAACTCCATTCATGACACTTACAAGAGATGGGTATATGATGTTTTTAAAAACTAGATCCCATTTTGAATTGTATTATTTTCATTGTTTTTGCCACATTCCCATGTGTTTTATATGGACAATTTTTTATTTTGTTTTAAATTTTGTGTGTGTTTATCTCTCTCTCTCTCTATATAGAAGACAAAAAAAAATTAAAATTAAGTGTTTGGAGACTTTTATCCTTTTGTAAAATTAAGTGGGCCAAGGATAAAAGTCTATCAGAATTTTACAAAAATATTTTGAGGAAAGAAATGTCATTGAGAACCATGTTGTGAACACGTCCTTTGAATTTAAATGGCCTTATGGATTATAATAAATGTTCTAAATGGTGATTGGATTGCCTAGTCTCCCTCTTCTAATTGAAATCGATATATTAAGGGTGCAATTTTATAACATTGTTTTTAAATTCTACAACCATAGGTAGGAGTTATATCATTGGTTAAAACTTAATGTAGACGAATAAGTCAAGTGTGTATTTTTAGTATTTTTCTAGTAGTGAACCAAGACATCGGGGGAGAAATCTAGTATATAATTTCTGAGAAATCAAAAGATAACAAACATGTATTTAGTCAATGATGTGTGAAGACATAGTTTTATCGAGATATGTTTCATGTAAGCTATAAAGTCCAAAATGTGGTGCAAGACAATGGGCAACTAAAGTGGGGTGTCAATGTCACCATATTATCCTCTTCTCGCTTTAGGTCGTCTCTTCCCTAGCAAAATGGGGGGGGGGGTCCCTTGTATAGGAGTGATAAAGCTAGGTAATGAAAGCTCAAAGTGAAGTACAGAGTTAGCTCTAGCAAAACATGTGGTTGTAGCATATGAAAATATAAAGGTGATGGAAGGAATAAGACTAGTGCCTACCAAGATTGGGAAAATGGAGTCAATAAGAGAGTCAAGAGGGTTGAAAATGGATGAATCGAGACATGCAAACTCTCACCTAGAATGATAAATGACATCACTGGAAATAAGAGTTATGTGGGTTCTTTCAAGGGTACTCCACTTATGCACATTCTAAGTGCCAAAATAAAGTGTGATTTTATGCCAAGTTAAAAGACACCATGCAACCTTTCTTTGAAATGGTAGGAGTTCTCCCACAAATCCAAACCATGAAAAATAATTTGAGAGAGCTAGTCTTCTATAGACTTCAAACTCCATCTACTTTTACAATACAATAATATTTGTTTTCCTTTATCGACTATCTACTCAACAAATTATCTAATAATAACATAAAGTGGTTTCGATCCCCTTCTCCTCGAAGGAAAAAAAATAAACTAATGCTAGGTCTTAACCAAATTCTCTTGAAAAATCAATCAAAGAATTTAATAATGAGAGTAGTTATGTCAAGTGACAACTTCCAACAAAAATAAGCTCAAGAAGAGTGGGACACCTCCACAAAATAGTTATTTGGCCTTTTCGAAAGCTTCAACTACCTCCTCAAATCTCTCCAAGAGGAAATAGTCCCCCGCAAATGAGAAAAAACCACCTTACATGGTGTTGGATAATCATTCTACACTTTGGACTCTTTTGGTCATTTTTACTGGAATTGGTCGATGAATCTTTGTTTAATTCATTGTTTTGCATTCTTCAAATTGCATTTTTAATTGTAGAAATGGATCTAGCATACTCAAAAACCACAAGGCACTCTGATTCTGCAATCCCAACAACGTATATCTTCAATTTCAATCATTTCAGCCAATTTTAGCTTAAAAATTTGCTGAAAAAATTGTCCAAAATGTAGAAAGTTTAGCCTACACCCCTTAAAACAACATGTGAGGCTTCCAAGATGAAACATACCATCACAAAATGCAATAAATGCTCTAATAAATCTTCACAAAGATCTTCATAGGCTAGGCATCCTTCTTCTTGAAAGGAATGAACCAAGTAAAGCATAAAACTAGTACATGTGGGCTCATCATATGAAATGTCCCATGTGGCATGTGTGGCTTCTAAATGTGATATGCCCATATCTAGGATTTGAAAAGGCATGCATTAAAACCCCTCAAAAGTGAATGCCATCCTTCTTAGGCTTCTCCAAGTGTCATGTCCTTAAAGTAAATGCCATGAAACCCTAATCTAGGGATGGGCCCACTATGACAAGAACAAAATGATCATGACATGAATAGGCCAAGTAGGTTTTCATTTATTGTTATAATATGGTCATGACATGCAGATTTCAATTCGATCCATTCGCGTTCTCCTTCTTAAGTTAATATGATGGCTTGCTTATGTGAAGTTGAGAAAACCCTTTTAGATAATTTGAATTGTTATGAATTATATGTGTAAATGAAGTATAATTGTTTATCAACACATTTTGATTGTTAAAATGGATTTCATATACAAATTAATCATTATAATCAACAAACAAATACGACAAGATACAAAAGAAATAGTGAATGCAAAGTATAAAAAATTGAAGCCTTTTCAATATTTTAACAACCAATGTTGAACATTCCACAACAATTATAAAAATGGTGAATTTTCATTTAAGAAGAACTTATGATCTGTTTGTTGTTGTTATGTAGGTGACCTTAGCTGGATACACTGCAGGGCAACGAGCAAATAATGTTCCATATAGCTCATACGTTGCAGCAGCATCCATTCTATCAGGAACATCTTTTACACTGTGTTTGCTTGTTATATTAGACGTGTTTCCATTAACACCTAGATACATCATTCCAGTAGCAGGAATGATGGTTGGAAATGCAATGACTGTCACTGGTGTCACCATGAGGCGCCTTCGAGAGGATTTAAAGCAACAACATATCTTGGTTCGTTTATTCATTCATTCATTTTTAATTCTCCCTTTAAGACTAGTTTCTCTAAACATTGAATGTCCAATGTTTATGTGTAGGTGGAGACAGCTCTAGCACTCGGGGCATCTCCAAGGCAAGCAATAATGCAACATGTAAGAAGGGCTTTGAAACTGGCCCTTTCACCTACTCTCGACAATGCAAAAACAGTGGGCCTCATTTCACTACCAGCGGCAATGACTGGCCTTATCTTGGGTGGTGCTTCTCCCCTCGAAGCAATTCAACTTCAAATGGTTGTGATGAATATGGCATTGGGTGCTACCACCTTTAGTAGTATCATGTCAACTTTCCTTGGTTGGCGGATTTTTTTTACCAAGACATACCAACTTAAAACAGAGGTTCTCATGGCGGATTAATATTCATATAAAATCACACTATTTGATCTCATGGAATAATTGTCATATTTTGATGGTGAATTAAATTTGTTAATAGAGAATTCATAAAATTCCAACTAAATGGAAGATTGAAAAGACTACATAGCTCATATAACTTATGAACCCATTCAATTGATATTATCATTGTTACATATTGAATATTAAACTTCACATCTATATCACTAAAGATCTTCAACATAACTTAATCATAATTATTCCAATAAATGTTTATATATTCTAACTTATTAAAAATAAAATAATTATATATTTTAATTTATTAAATTTAAATATTATATATTTGTTTACTTTTATCTCTTATTAAACAATAATTGGAACTCAAATTAAAAAAAAAGCCTACTTTCCTCATCTTTAGGAATATTAAGTTATCAAATACACAATATTAAATGTCTTAATATACCACAACAAAATAATAATTAAAAATAACTAACTTGAAAACTATATATTGCTTCGTCGTTACAACTCTTGATAAAATAATACTCTACTACAAACCAAACTTAAAAATTATATATTTTTTAAATTTTATAATTTTAAAAATTATATATTTTTTAAATTTTATAATTTTAAATGCTACTTCACTCGTCCTAAAATATAGAATGGAAGCAATTCCTAAAATATTATAAGTTTAAAGAATTTATTTTCTTTGTCTCAGTTACGCACAAATAATATTTAATATATTGGTTAAAATATCAATTTTTTTAATTTTTCAATGATTAAATAAATTTTTAAAATAAATATAATAAATTTTTAAAATTAATTTTAATAAACATTAATAACTACAATCACCATATAAATTATATTATATATTTATCTTTTTTAATAAAATCGTTATAATTAATATTCTAGTCTATTAGCCAAATCAAATTGAAATTGGTTTAATTTAACTTTGTATTTAATTAAGTTTTCTAAACAGTATTTGAAGTAATTTATTAGTATGGTTGATGAAAAGAAGACTAAGAGCTTGATGATGAATAACTATTTTTTTTTATTGACATTTTAAAAGTTAATATTTTTTTTTCAGAAGAAAAAAACATGTCCTTGATATTCATATAGAATCAAAGGGCATCTAACGTGCCATCCCAATATATGGGTAACATACATGACTATGGATACAATGGATATGTCGTTCTGAAGCAACCTGAAAGAGTAACATCCCTAGTGAGCAAAATGGTGACTAGGGCAGAAATTGCATACATTTCCCATCAGTAATAAAGATAGTGTCTATTATGACCATATCCACCGTGAACCAAAAAGATAAGCTCAGCCATCTAAAAGAATCCACTCCGATACAATCATCAAGGTGCCATAAAAGAGAAGATCCAGCACCGGGCTCAAAAGAGCATAAACATGTTTTGTGTGGTCAAAAGACCATCATAAAATTCAAAATAGTATCCCGATCCCAGAGTAAAAGATAGGGCTTTTTTAAATAGGCGATCAGTAGTCTGATTGTGTTCACGGTAGACATGGCAAAAAGACAACTCAAGGAAGCATGAACAGATCTTCCTGATGTCTTTACACCAATGGATAAGATCAGGTGGTGAGAGGGAAGCAGTACCCTTTGCCCAATTGATGATGACAAAAGAGTCACCAAATATCTGGATCTTGGGTAACCCCATCATTTGGGATGTATGCAGTAGGGCCCAAAGTCCAATTAATTCTGCCCTGGTATTGGTACTGGGACCAGCCCCCAAAGCAAACTCATAGGAGTGTGCCTCATTTAGATGCAGGCAGAAAACAACCCCACCAGAACTGTCAACAGAAGCACCATCAAAAAATCCACAAGGGTAAGTAAGAGAAGGTCCCGGTCCAATATCCCTTGATTTTTTTGTTCTGGTGACAGTAGGACAAAAGAGCTGTGAGATGTAAGAAATCTGATGGAGCAGGCTGATAACCGTAATAGATTTACCATCAAAGATAGAAAAGTTTCGAGCTTTCCATAATGACCACATGGCGAGGAATGGGAGATAGCAGTATTTGGAATACTTAGAGTAGGCGACAGTCCACGAATCCAGAAAGGAGCTGATATTATCAGACTGGTGAGGAGGGATCAAATGGTGTTGTTCCAAGAGGACAAAGAGTAAATTTTTCCAAACAGAACAGGAATGAAAGAGGTGTTCAATACTCTCTGTATCCTTCCTACAGAGAAAACAATAACCAAGCCCCGACCATCCACGTTTTTGTAGGTTGTCCCAGGTCAGTAATTTGTTCTTCAATATCAGCCAAATAAAACAACATATTTTTCGAGGAAGAGAGCTATTCCAGAAAAAAGCAAGAAGTCTGTTGCCCTTCGGTGGGGAAGAGGAAATTATAATGCTATCGTATATCAACTTAGCAGACACAGTACCCCGGGATCTATTGAAATACCAAGTCAGAACATCCGGTAGATCAACAAGACGAAGGCCACAGGTTTCAAGTCCTCTCGTAAAAGAATTCCAGGCATCCTTCCAGTGACCACCAACACCAAGTTCTTCTGCAGAATACCAGTATTTATGAGCATCCGGGAGAGAATTATGAGCCTGTGCAAGTGTCACTATATCCAGATCAGCCAAGTACTCACAAAGCCCCAGTGGAATCACGAGGGAGCTGTTAACACCAACAATCGGATCAATACCGAGAAGGACATTCTTTCCATTGCCAACCTGCCAAGCCAGATGTCTACCAAGCCACGGGAGAGTGAGCAGGAGCCCTTTCCAAATAGCAGATACACCACGAGATTGGAAATTTTTCTCTCTGAGCCAGGATTCAACAGTGCACATCTTTAGGTATTTACTAATAATTACACGGTGCCATAAACCATCGTTTTGGAGTACCAGCCATAAATTCTTCAATCTAAGTGCAATACTGAACCAGGGAAAATGCTTGATACCCTAGCCTCCATGAAATTTAGGCCATGAAAGAACTTGCCAGTTGGTCAAGTGATACCGACGCTTATGGTCCGAAGAGCCCCAGAGGAAAGCAAAGGCAAGACTCCTAAGCTTGTTAAATATAGAAACAGGAATGGGGGCAAGCCCCATCCAGTAGACAGGTATACTGGTTAAAACTGCTTGCACAAGAGTCAGACGACCCCCTAGGGATAGAAGCTTGTGGGACTAGTGCGATATCTTGTGTTCAATTATTTTTATCAGCCAGTGCCAGTTCCGAACCCTATAGACCAAGGGTTTGAGAAAATATCCGAGATACATGAATCCAATAGTGATAGGCTCCATCTTGTATGGCAAAGCCTTGGAAATCTCAGTACGAATATCCATATCCACATTGTTATAGAGAAAACAAGATTTGTGAATGATGATACACATCCCGGATGCCTTGCAAAATTTGCTAAGAATAACATCAAAGGCCATCCATTTAGTTAATGTACCAATACCCAATAGGATCACGTCATCAAGAAATAGGAGATGAGTAAGGGCAAAGGTAGATGAGATCTTAATACCTTTGATGAGTTCGTGATCTCTAGCATCCGCTATCAAAAGACTGAGCCCCTTAGTTACCAGTATAAAGAGCAGGAGCGAGGGGGGACAGCCCTGTCGGATCCCTCTGGAGGCTGGAAAGAACTTAGACGGTGTACCATTGATAAGCACTGCAAAGTTTGCTGATGAAATATAACCCATAATCCAATTTACAGCAAGGAGAGGGATCCCAATCTGGATCAGAATAAGCCTGATGAAAGACCAATCCAACCAGTCAAAGGCCTTCACCAAGTCCAGTTTAAGGATAAGAGCACAAGTGTTCTTAGTCTTGACAGAGTGAAGGGCCTCCTGAACAATACCAATGGGTTCCACTATCTGTCGATTTTTTTAAAACCCAAATTGTTCAATAGAGATGTGAGAATCCAGGAAGGGCTTAAGTCTCAGTGCAATGACCTTGGATATCAATTTATAGAGCAGATTACACAGGGAAATGGGATTGAAGTCCGCAAAGTTGTTGGGCTATAGGGCAGACCCGAGTTTTATACCATTAACTTCGCACCAACAAAAGACCCACAGTGTTGGCCCTTTCGGCAACAGCCTGCGAACAGGTTGCAGTCTCACCCAAAACAGCTATGGGGTGCCGCAGAATCAGGTTTCTGCAAACAGAAGAGGGATATTACTGTACCTTTAGCTTCTAACAAATGATAGTCAGTAAATATAGAGCTTGATATTACTTATTTAGCTTCGCGATTAGATAAACAAATAGTGCCTTGCTTAACCCTTTACTGGGAATTCACAGTGAAGTTAATATTTTGCAGTGATCTTACTTATCAGTTATATATTTATCAATGCATAAAAGTTCATAACATCAACACAACAAAACCACAACACACGATATAACGTGGTTCACCCCCAGTTTAGGGGCTACGTCCACAGAACTGTGTTTTATTCAACTCTTTACAAAAACCACAGTTATGATCTGCGCACTCAGCTGCAGATCCCTTCAAGTCCTCAAAGCCGCGCACACAGCTGCAGGCCTCTGCGCACACAGCTGCAGATCTTCTTATTCACCCAAAAACCCTCTGCACACACAGCTGCAGAGGTCGTCCATGCACACAGCTGGGACTTAACCTTTCTTACAACAAGCCTTAACTTCGCATCAATACATCTTACATCAAAAGCCTAAACTGACTTCTTTACAAGAGTGCTTATTTATAGTGCACTTATTACAAAACCATGGGCACCCCAAACCCTAAACCCTGGACTTAAACCATGGGTTTATTACAAAAAAGAAGGTTTTTACTCAACCCCGACACCCCTAAGACTATTTTGAGTCGCAACTCCGCTTACAAACTTCCACAAAACCCACAGAGTTACCAAAATTAGGGACCGTTAAGGTGCGCGCCCCAACAGGCCCCTAAGACTCACTAGTGTCCCGTCCCGGGACACTCTATTGTTCTTCTGGTGAACGAACCTTGCTGGCAAAGGTAGTGAACTGCTTGCTCCTTTTCTTCATAATATTTATGCTGGTTAGGGTCTTCTAGATCTATCAGCGACTCTATCCTTCGAACTACCTGCCTGTCATGTTTTGTCGAACATTTGACCATCCACAACTTTGGGGTTCTTAACATATGATACCCCCAGAATTGCGTGTCAATGCGCTTTTGCATAAGACAAACAACCGCATTCGTTTTGCTCAGCCAGGAGGGTACATCTCGGGCTCCTCCAGAGTCTCTTCGTGAGGCCCTGTGCCTTCCTTCGCTCCACATAGAGCGAAATTCTACCTTTCTTCATCCTACTTAGAGCGAACTTCTGCCTTTCTTCATCCTCATCGAACATATCTGCATAGGGAGGATTTCTCAGAAGGTTCTGTAGACCTCTCTCCCTGAACTCTCGTAATAACTCCTGGACTTCACGATCATCCGACATGGTCTTAACTGAAGAAACTGCGGAATGCGAAATGTGCAGAGCTAGGTGTGTTCTTAAAGAATCCTGCGATCAGATCTGTCATAATTGTGCATCATAGATAGCAAATCAGACCGAAAGGCGGTAGATCTCATCTACCTGCTGTTAGATTTGCTAAAATCTCATTATTACGAATAATCAATGTAGTGCACGTGCCGGTGCCGCCAAGTCTACTCTTCCCCAACGATCATATTTTGAGCTACGACACACTTAAGCTGCGCCATACTAAGGTCCTTCGACATAACCACTAACTTTAGCTTCGCCTTAATGAGTACCCTCGACATAATATTCACCTTCGACCCATCCTGACCTACACGGCAACCAAACTTCAACCTTCAAACTTTGACAGTCTTCAACACTTTGTAGCTTTGAGAACAACTTCATTATAGTCTAGTACCCAATTCCAACTGTTCTTAGTACTTAGACTGTCCTTCTTGCTGTTACTTCTGATTAAGGGGTCCCGGTTTGTCCCTGTACTTCTTTAACTGACTTCCATTCACCATGGAAGGTAAAATTTCTCCATTCAATTTAGCTAACTGGACTGCGCCACCATCAGTAACTCTCTGCACTATGTATGGTCCGTTCCAATGTGTCTTGAACTTCCCTGGGAATTTCATGAATTTACTGTCATATAAAAGCACAAGATCACCATTCTGGAACTGCTTCTTCTTAATGTGTCTATCATGCCATGCTTTTTCTCTAGCTTTCTGTACTTGCTGCTGGAACCCTGCAATGAATCTGTCCTCTTCAAGTTCTAGTATCTTTTCCAGACTTTCTTTCATCATATCTGGGTCATCCATCTCTGTGAAAGCAGATATTCCGAGGCTATGAATAATGTACTCCATGGGCATGACTGCTTCTTGTCCATAAACCAACCTAAAAGGTGTATGGCCTGTCAACTTCTTGCAGGTGGTTCTATAAGCCCATAGTACTGTTGGAATTCTAAGATCCCAATCATTTCTGTTAGCATTGCAAACCTTCGTCAGAGCATGTTCAAGGATGTTGTTAAAGGCTTCGACAGTTCCATTTGCTTGAGGATGATAGGCAGTACTCTTCTGATGATATACTTGAAATTCTTCAGTCAATACTTCAATAGTCTTATTTAAGAAATGTGATCCTTGATCACTCATAAGAATTCTAGGATACCCAAATCTTGACAAAATGTTATCGAAGATGAACTTCGTGGCTGTCGCAGCACTACAGGTCTTGACTGGTTGAGCTTCGGCCCAATGAGTAAGGTAGTCAGTTGCTGTAATAATGTATCTTGCTCCGGATTTCTTCGCAGGGGGATTGATAGGTCCAACAAAATCAATAGCCCATTTATCAAAGGGTTGTAAAGTTACCTGCGGAACTAGAGGCATCTCATCCCTCTTGGATGGTTTGCTTGTCCTCTGACAAATGTCGCAGCTGTGGCAATACTCTCTTGCATCCTTATGAATTGTGGGCCACCACAATCCGGCTGTCAGAATTTTCTGTGCTGTAGCTTTTCCTACGTAATGACCTCCTGCTACACCAGAGTGTGCCTCAGCCAAAATTAATGGCTTTTCATGCTCCAGGACGCATCTGCGTAGTATTTCATCTGGTCCCATCTTATATAGCTATCCTGCTATTAAGGTAAAGTCGGTTGCTCTAACCACCAGCTGTTTCTTCTGCTGCGTTGTCATTTCGGCGGGTGCAAAACCTGTAGACAAATACTGAACAATATCCTGGAAATAATCATCAACCATCTGGATGGCAATTAACTGGGCATCAGGGAGACCTTCGTCCAAAACAATGAGCTCTTCTCCTGACTCGAGCCTTGACAAGTGGTCAAGACCTAGGTTTAGTCTTCCGGGTTTGACTATGATCTCAAAGTCATATTCCTGAAACAGAATCAACCATCTGCATATCCTTCCACCTAACACATGCTTGTTAACCAAATACTTTAAAGCAGAGTGGTCAGTGAACATCTTAAAATGAGATCCTAACAGATAATGTCGAAACTTCTGCAATGCATAAACCATAGTAAACCTTCTCGTTCTGTAGTAGTATAATTTTTTTTCTGCTGTGGACAGTTTTCTACTTGCAAAAGAAATAGGGTGATCAATATTACCTTCACCTGACTGAGCCAATACTATACCCAGAGCAATGGAGGATGCATCGACATGCACATGAAACTCCTTATTCCATTCAGGGAATACTAAGATAGGGGTAGTTACCATCTTTTCCTTCAAAATATCCAAGCTTGCTTGAAACTCAGGTGTCCATTCAAACCTAATATCTTTCTTCAACTGCTTTTCCATAGGGGCTGTTATCTGAGCATGTCCTTTAATGAACTTCCTGTAATATCCAATATGACCAAGCGTAGTGCGCAATTGTTTAACAGACTTCGGAGGTGGCAGGTTCACAATAATGGCTATCTTCACAGGATCCATCATCAGTCCTTGCTTACATACAATGCGATCTAGCAGAATTCCAAAAGGGGCACAGAAGATACACTTTTTCAAGTTCAAGGAAATCTGATGCTGTCTACATTTGTCCAGCATAAGTCTTAAACTAGCTATGTGGTCTTTTAATAACCCGAAGATAGTCCAATCATCAAAATAAAATTCTAAGAATTTATGTATGAATTCCTTAAAAGCAGAGATGACTACTCTAGAAAACATGGCAGGTGCATTCTTCAATCCAAAGGGCATAACTGTATACTGGAAGGATCCCATTTCTGTAGCGAAGGTTGTCTTATGTCGATCTTCTGGAGCAATTCTAATCTGATGGTAACCTGAAAATCCATCAGTAAAAGAGTACAATTCTTGACCTCCAACATTGTCTAAAACTTCATCTGTAAAGGGAGCGGGGAAAGGATCATGCAAACAGGCATCATTCAGCGTCCTCAGATCGACACAGATTCTGATTTCTCCCTTGGTCTTCTTTTCTTGTACCACCATAGGATTGACCCATTCAGATTCTTCAACAGGCTCAATGATTCCTGCAGCAAGCATCTTATCCACCTCCATTCAGACTTTTTCCTTATACTTAGGGTTCAGCCTATAAGGGCGCTGTTTCACAGGATTCACATCAGGTTTCAAAGGGATCTTTATCACTCCTATATCCCCAAGGATACCTTTAATCTCTGAGAACTTCGTCGGAAATAGGTCTTGATATTCATGGAGAAGTTGGGTCACCTTGCTCACCATTTCGTCATCCCAATAATATCCAATGGTAGCATACTTAAGGTTTTCTTCTGACCCAATGTTTACGGTCCGCGTCTTCAAAGGCTGAGTCACTTCAGGTGCTTCAACTGCTGGGCCATGTACTTCGCAGTGTCCTTCTGACTCAGGAATGTTAATGTTGCGCGGATCGTCATCCTCGTCAATTGTGAGGTTATAACATTCTACTGCATTGGCTTCTTGTTCCTTCCAATCAGGTTGGTATTCTGCTATTTCTTGATCATCAAATACTTTAGTATGGGTCAACCAAACAGTTGCGTCCAAAGCAGGAGAAACCTCATTAAAAGAAAATGTCAACACAAAACTATCAACAAGACAATCCCAACTTAGAGTATTGTGGCGAAGCTTGACCTCCGCATACCAGTTCTTTGCTATAGGTTCCAAGGTGTGCACAAACCTATGTACCCATTCTTCGTGAGGTACATGCTTCCATGCCTCGTACCATTGCTCCAAATGTCCCTGAGGACTAGTCTTACCATTAAACCTGCTTCGCACCTCCTAAGGTTGGTCATTGAATCTTAGGCAAAGGGACTTATGGCACGCTTCCCAACTATGAATGTACTTTTTGTGACCATTCCACCATCTGGCTGCGGTGGCTCTGAATGCTGAATCCAGAGTCTCCATTTTCTGTTAGTCTAGTACCTGCTCTGAGAATTGCACAATAAACTCTTCTGGGTCTGTCGAACCATAAAAAACAGGTAAGGTTCTTGTCTGTGAGCCAAGCCATCTGAGAGACTTGGTAATTCTGGCACATCTATGTCCATGTAGCTCATACAGTCTATTCTGCCAATTCTCTAGGCCATCATCTGAGTCTGTCATGCAGGAGCTATCACACTGCCAATCCATGATACCTTCGGCAGTAGGATCAACATAATCTTCTTCCTTCAATGTGATATTGTAGATATGGTCCAAAACATCTTGGTCTTCATCTCTTACTGGCTCGGTGTATCTCTCTCCTTGAGAAGGATCCAATGGGACTATGACTCTCAGTCCTTTCCCTTCGAAAGTCATCTGCCTCTTCTTCAGGTTGATTACTGCATCATTATCTATTGCCCATTCTATGCCTAGTAGTGATGGATAGGGGTTGCTGTCATCAATTATTTCAATTACCTCAAAGTCTGCTAAGGTTCTGACTCCATCAATATCTACTGGGGCACTAGGGAATCTTCCTAGGGGCACAATCTTCTGCTGATTGGCTAATCTCAATTGTATAGGGGACCATTCCAGAGTAGGTTTTCCCATTTGTTCCCAGGTCTGCTTAGTTAAAACATTTACTTCTGACTCTAGATCCAAGATGACATCAGTCATATCATATTCCCCTATTTGAGCATTCAATCTCATTTCCCTACCAGTTCTTCTGACTCTATGAACAATTTTTTTCTTACCAGGACTTTGCTGAGGTTCACAAGAAGCAATAACTTTCTGCAACTCATTTAAAGCATTCTGATTTCTTAAGAGCTTCATACAACTCTGTAAAAAGGAGGACAGTGTACTTACTTTATCCGTCGAAGCTTCTTGTGGCTGCGACTACTGCTGAGGTTGTTGCGCAGGTACTACTGATGTGTTGGGGTCAGCAAAGTCTCTCTTGGCTTCCATAAATGTCTCTTTTTATCTTTCGACATCAAATGCTGGGATTTTTTTTCTGGGGCCTTGCGAACCCAAGCCTCGGTAGGCTGTTTCTCCTTGTTCTGCACTTCCATCGTAGCTCCACTCCTGGTAACAACATTAATGGCTGGGACAGGTCGTTGCTCCACATCAATCAGGTGAATATTCTGTGTAGGGGCACTATTTCTTTCTTGAATCTTTGCTATCAGCTGTGGGCATTGCTCAATCACATGGTCGACAGCTCTGCAATATCGACATGTCGTAGTAGGGTTCCGACAGTCTCTAGCTAGATGTCCTGCCTGGTTACAGTTATAGCACACAACCTGGCCTCGACCTCTGTCAGCCATACCACCACGACCACGACCTCCAAAAGCTCCGCGACCTGATGTACTACCACGGTAACCATAGCCATCATTGCCTTGGCCATCATTTTGTACCTGATAAGCATCGTAAGTTCGTTCTCTCATGAGGTCAAAGCTGCGACACTCATCTTCGTTGTGTCCCACTGATTTACAGAACTTACAATAAGGGTTCTTAGGGACTTGCACATACCTCTACAGAAGATAGCAGTCTTCAGGTCGATGCTGGTCAGTTGTCCTACAGATCTCACAATATAGAACACTAGGGTTGAACGGGCTTGGTGCACCAGAATTCAGGAAATTTCTTACCGTAGGACACTGTTCCTTGTCGTGACCCTCTGTCCGACATCGTGTACACCAAACCTCTTCGCGACTAGCTTTCCATTTTTTCATATCGCGAAGCTCCAGAGCCATCGCTGCCAACTGCGTTTGTATTTGAGCGATACCAGAATTATCTTTGACAGGGGCTGTTTCAAGATTCATAGCGATTTCCAAAGCCTCCTGCTGATCCGCAACCTTCTGTTGCATGAGTGGAGTCCTGATGTGCAGTAATAGAGCTACGATGAACCATTCCTTATGCTGCGATGGTCCAATGGTGAAACTGACTTGATCTAGCAGAAATTTGAACCGCTGGTCAAAGTCCCACACTGATTCTCCTCGCCTCTGCTGGATTTCCTTTAGCTCAGTGATACACTGCGACTCTGATTTCGGCTTCTTAAATTCCTTTATCATTGCTGCTTTTATATCAGCCAAGACATGGTTCTGAGTGATGGAAAACTTCATGAACCAGGTCAAAGCACGGTCTCTAAAAGAAGTAACCAGCTGCGCTCTTTTTGTATCTGGATCCGTAGTGTTCTTAGCAGTCCACACTGCTTCGCATAAGAACCAGAACTGTTCTGGATCCTCTGATCCAGTTCCTTTGAAAACAGGCAGCTTAATGTCGTCATTCATATGGGCCATCGCGGATCTAGGGGGGGGGGAGGGGGACTGGTAGTAGGCGGGGGGGAACTTACTGGGGTAGACTGAACTGCGACAGGAATACTTGGGCTAGGGGTACTTTCAGACTGCGGCGGGTTCTCAAGGATAATAGGTCTCCGCTGCGGGGTTACCGGAGGGTTTCCAATATAAGGGGTTTCTTCGGGCTCTGAGGATGCTGGACTTACGGGGTTAGGCTCGGTATTCTGACCTAGGGTATAGGACTCAAAATTTCTCTTGTACCTTTTGCCACTTCGCAGCAAACCACTTTGCTCGTCGAAGGTACTTTCACTTGCAAACATAGGTTAGTAATACTAAATCTAACAGTCTGATTCAATGAGCAATATACCTTTTTCAGCCAATAGCATTTCAATTCTCAAACTAAATGAATTCAAGTACTTACCGCTTGGTCCTTTGAAGAACTGTCGTTCGGCTTCGCTGAAGGACGTACTTGTGTCAATGACAAACTCCGTCACAAATGCTTCAAGGGTTCGCGTTGTCAAAAAATCAACAACGCGAGATATCTCGTTGTTCATCCTTTTCAATATATTAATTCTTGCGGGGGTCCAATCAGGAAACTGACCTTCTTGGAAGTTCGTCCTTCTCTCTGTTAACCTGGATAACCACTAGTGCAACTCTATGTGGATACTACCAAAGAAAATTTCATAAACATCAGAAAAAAAATACCTTTGTAAAAAGTTGCTTGCGCTACGACGCGGATCTTTGTTCTCTTGCTCAACAAAGTTCAAATAAGTCTGTTCGATCCAATCACCGATTTCTTGCACGGAGGGTCTCCAAAACATAGCCCTCGAGGCACGACGTAAACCCCTCTTGAGCAGATACTGAGTTCAACCGGCAATGGAACCAATTTGTTGGGCTATAGGGCAGACCCAGGTTTTATACCATTAACTTCGCACCAACAAAAGACCCACAGTGTTGGCCCTTTCAGCAACAGCCTGTGAACAGGTTGCAGTCTCACCTGAAACAACTATGGGGTGTCGCAGAATCAGGTTTCTGCAAGCAGAAGAGGGATATTACTGTACCTTTAGCTTCTAACAAATGATAGTCAGTAAATACAGAGCTTGATATTACTTATTTAGCTTCGCGATTAGATAAACAAACAGTGCCTTGCTTAACCCTTTACTGGGAATTCACAGCGAAGTTAGTATTTTGCAGTGATCTTACTTATCAGTTATATATTTATCAATGCATAAAAGAACATAACATCAACACAACAAAACCACAACACACGATATAACATGGTTCACCCCCAGTTTAGGGGCTACGTCCACAGAACTGTGTTTTATTCAACTCTTTACAAAAACCACAGTTCTGATCTGTGCACTCAGCTGCAGTTCCTTTCAAGTCCTCAAAGCCGCACACACAGCTGTAGGCCTCTGCGCACATAGCTACAGATATTCTTATTCACCCAAAAACCCTCTGCGCACACAGCTGCAGAGGTCGTCCACGTACACAGCTGGGATTTAACCTTTCTTACAACAAGCCTTAGCTTCGCATCAATACATCTTACATCAAAAGCCTAAACTGACTTCTTTACAAGAGTGCTTATTTATAGTGCACTTATTACAAAACCATGGTCTTAAACCATGGGCACTCCAAACCCTAAACCCTGGACTTAAACCATGGGTTTATTACAAAAAAGAAGGTTTTTACTCAACCCCGACACCCCTAAGACTATTTTGAGTCGCAACTCCGCTTACAAACTTCCACAAAACCCGCGGAGTTACCAAAACTAGGGATCATTAAAGTTTAGATAAGTATTTAAAACTATATATAATATATTAAACACGTTTTTAATTGAATTTTAAAATTTTTAATAAGTACCTCTTATTCATATTATTTATCCCACTTATGTGAATAGATTTACAAGTTTAAATAAGAACTATTATATATTGAAAATTAAAAGTTTAGATAAGTATTTAAAACTTTTTCAAGATGAAAAATAACAATTCTTTGATATTTAAAGTGAATCAAAGGTAACACGTTACATGAGCATGATAAGATATTATTCACAAGCAGAGTCAAAGGACCAGACAGTACTATGACTGATGAGTCACTCTTCATAACATCCCCACTAAAGGTGGTTGACTATCCAAAGTTGTCCCTAGAGAAGATACAAATAACCCAAAAATATTATCCAAGGAAGGGCTCTGGGAAGTGTCTAAAGACAATCACACAGAGGTGATGTTCAACAAAAACAATAAAATATACCATATAGGTAGATAAATGCCATACTCATGAAACAAGTCGAGTAGGCCAAAAAGAGTAAAGCTCATCTAAAAAAGATGAATAGTGGCTTCCCCATTGACTATACCTTCACAGTATTCCGTAAAAGATAGTAGGCATGTAGCCAATAGAAGCCCTTCCTTGGATAAGAAGTCTGCCTTCTGATTATATTCCCTATAGACATGTTGATAATCAATCGATGTAAATGAGGCTGAAAGATCTTTGATGTTTACACACCAAGCCTTCAAGTCTAGAGTAGTGAGAGAAGAGATGCCTTTAGCCCAATTTATAATAACAGAAGAGTCTCTATATATGCATCCTTGGGAGACCAATTTCTTTTGAGAAATACAGTAGTGCCCAAAGGGCCATAAGCTCTGCTCTAGTGTTGGTACTTTTACCACAACCCATCTTGATTTTGAAATAATGTGACTGGCTGATCAATAATAAGATGCTTGCTCCCCTAGTTAAGTCTGTTGTAGCTCCATCAAAGAAACCTGAAGGGTAAGAGAGGATAGGAGGGCTGACTATGTTTCTTACTTCCCCCCCTACCATGTGGCACTTGGTAGGCAAGAACATTTTGCATAATAATGTGGCCTAGTATGTTAATCTTTGGATTTTTGTCCTAAAAAATATAGTAGTTCCTGGTCTTCCACAAGTTCCAAATGAAAAAGAAGGGGAGATAAAGGTCACCCTTTCTTTTGAGCCAGTTTTCAATATTTTCCAGCACTAAAGTGTCATTCTAACTCAGGGATAAATTATGATATCTATGGAGGAAGTTGATGGTCGCACGTGCAAATGTACTGTCAACAAAGAGGTGTCTAACTGATTCAGCTTTGTGTTTGCAGAGGCCGCATCTTCCGGGTCCACACCATCCCTTCTTAACAAGATTAACCTAGGTATTGATTTTGTTTTCAATAACCAGCCAAACAAAACATTTAATTTTCTGAGGTATGTTAAAGTGCCACAACTGTGAGTGGATACTATGTTGAGCAAGAGACAGATTGGATGACACAATGAGATCATATGCCAACTTGGTTGAAACCATACCATTCTTTGAATTATGCATCCAGAGGAGGGAGTCCCGAGTATTCTTGATCTTGATACCTCCATGTGTAAGGCCTTTAACATACTCAGTCCATGGTTCATTCCATAAACCCCCCAAATGCAAATATGCAGTAGAATACCAATAACCTTGACTGTTATTCCCAGATTCAAGGTTCTGTGCCTGGGCAAGACAAGTGATCCCATAATTAGAAAGATAATATCTGAGGTCTTTAGGGAGGATATAGGGAGCATTAAGTCCTGCAATGGGATCAACTTCCAACCTAATATTCATCCCATTTCCCACTTTTCACCCAAGTTTGCAAGTAATCCAAGACAGAGCTCTGATAAAACCATTCCAAATATAAGAAGTTCCTGTAACAAGAAAGTTTTGAGATCTAATCCAGACCTCAACAAACTTGTCTTTAAGGTATTTGTGGGCTATAATCTGACTCCATATACTGCTCCCCTTCAATAGCTTCCACAAAATTTTGAGTCTAAGAAAAGTCTCGAACCAATCAAGGTGTTTAATGTTCCAACCTCCATATTCATAGGGAGAAACAATAGATTCCAATCCACCAGGTGTATTTTCTGCTTACCATCAGAGCTTCCCCATAGGAAAGTGAAGATGCATAATCTTAAAGAGTTCAAAATAGACTTGGGTATGCGTGCCAAAGCAAACCAATATACAACCAGACCAGTGAGAGCCGACCTGATGAGGATAACTTTGCCACCAAGTGAAAGGAGTTTGTAGGTCCAATTGTTGATCCTTTTCTCAAACATAGAAACAAGCCACCTCCAGTCAGTAGTACGATACCCCAGGGGTTTGAGGCAGTAACCCAAATATTTAAAGCCAGTAGTAATGGGATCCATCTTGAAGGGGAGAAAGGAGGAGATGAGCATCCTAGTTTCCTCATCAATATCATTAAATAAGAAGGAGGACTTCTCAATACTTACAATCATACCAGTGGCATAATAGAAAAGATCAAGGGCCTCTTTATAAGCATGCCATTCATCCACAACACCCAATCCAAATAATATAACATCATCAACAAAAAAAGGTGAGTTAATGACAATCCAGGTGCAACTTGTATCCCTTTAATGTGGCCTCTTCTTTGGGAATCTAGGATGATAAGGCCTGGGCTCTCAATGACCAAAATGAATAGGAGTGGGGACAAAGGGTAGCCTTGACGAATTCCTCTAGATGCAGGAAAGAAATTTGAGGGTGTCCCATTTACCAATACAACAAAGTTTGATGAGTTCACACACCCCATGATCCAATTTACACCATCTAGAGGTATACCAATCTGCAGAAGGACAAGTCCCAGGAAGATCCAGTTCACCCGATCAAAGGCTTTTACAAGATCAAGTTTAAGTACCATAACCTTCAAATTTTTGGTCTTGATAGAATGGAGTATCTCTTGTGTAATGCCAACAGGCTCAGTAGTTTTCCTATCCTTGAGAAACCCGAATCATTGAGCAGAAATAGCCCTGTCTAAGAGGGGTTTTAGACAAAGTGCAACTATTTTTTATATGATCTTGTAAACAAGATTACACAGAGAAATAGGCCAAAAGTCAACAAAGGTGAGAGGATTCTCACATTTAGGGATTAGTGTGAGAAAGGTAGAGTTGATAGCTTTAGTGACTTTTCCTTCAAGTCTAGCCTGTTCAACAACACTGCACAAATATTCACCCAACAGATCAAAAAAGGCAAGAAAGAATTCAATAGGCCATCCATTAGGGCCATGGATTTTATCCTTTTTAAACCCCTTCAAGACAACTTCAACTTCAGAGAGAGTAATAGTCTCGAGAAAACATTCCTTATCAATCTTCTGGACATAGGAAGAGAAGAGGCTAATCACTTTTAGTTGATCAACAATGTTAGTACTTCCATCATCCTCAAAGATTTCAACAAAATGTTGTTGGCCCAACAGTTTAAGAGGAGTATCACCTGAAATAAGGTTCCCCTCACGGTCCTTGAGAGACCAAATAGTCTTTGAATTCCTCCTGGCAAAGGCAAAGGAATGAAAAAATTTCATGTTGGCATCACCCTCACGGATCGACAAAGCTCTTCTTTTAAGTTTCAGATTTTCCACGTCATGTGCTAGATATCTATGCTTTTTTAATTTGAAGAGAAACCATCCTATCGGAATCTGAGACAGTGAGAATGCCTGAGGATTTCTGAAGGAGAGACATGATATCAGAGTCAATGTCCAATATTTCAAGTTTCCTAGAAAGCTTCTTATCTCTTTCCCAAGTTTTAACAGTGTCTTTTAGACTTCCAAGTTTGAGGGAAAGGGTCTCCAAATGATCACAGGGCCGATGGTGAGAAGAAGCCTTCCAGGAGGAGAACACAAGAGAGGAAAAATCATCTTCTAGGAGCCAAGCCCTGTTAAACTTGAAGGGGTAGCAATGTGAAGTGAGTCTAGGGCCCCACTCCAAGCATATATGGAAGTGGTCGGAGATTTCAGAAGGATTTTCCCAAGTTCAATAACTGGAAAGGATAGGAAGAAGTTGATCTTAAACCAAAAAGTGATCAAGTCTTTTGCTTATACCCTCCTCCCCTGAGCGTCCATTTCTCCAAGTCGGACCGGGATAACACAGATTAAGGTCAATCAAATTGTTACAAGTTAAGAGCTGAGAGAAGTAAGATGATAGAGGATCAAGTTGAGATTTTGTGCCCCATATTTCAGAAGAAGAGAGGGTAAAGTTTAAATCCCCTGCTAGGAGGAGATTAGGCAAAGCAAAGAGGCCACCAAACAAGACCTTGTTCCATAAATCAAGTCGATGCGAATAGGGACCATAACAGTTAATAATGGAAAAGACCTCACTAATTCCCTTGATGCTGGCTTTGAGCAGAATACCAGCATAAGATGTGTAAGCTTTGCAGCAGATCAAAAGTGGGTTCCAACCCGAAAGGAGACCTCTAGAGAGGCCAGAAGAGTCTAAAGCACAAAATTCCCAGCCAGGCTTGAGCTTGGAGAAGAGAAGGAGATACTGGGAGAAGCTACACATAGTTTCTTGGATAAGAATCATGTTGAGATTTAAAGCAGTGAATAAAGAGCATAGGGCTTTTTGTTTGGTAAGCCCCCCCAATCCCCGAATATTCATGGAGAGAATTTTCATGGGGTAACATAATCCTCAGGTGTACATGCTCTAAGAGCATGTGGGGAGTTGAGAAGTAAATTCCGAGGTGATTTGTCCGTTTCCTTCTGTCTAAAAGAGAGGGGTGCATAAAGACTAGAAGCACCAGGATATGATGGAATAACCTTTCTAGGCCTCCAAATAGTCATGTTCTCGAATCAAATTGAATCCAAAGGAAGAGTAGAATGGGAGACCAGAGATTTGTCAGTAAATATGGAGAGGGATTTGAGGAGGGAAGGGTCCATGAAAGAAGGAGAATCCTTAGGGATAGGGGTTGAAATGATAGAGAGAGAGGGAGTAGTGCTAGGGGGGGGCAAGTTAGGAGTAGGATTAGTGTTAGGGAGAGAGGGAAAGTGTTCTAGAGTGTAAGGGGGAGGACCATAGGAAGTAAGGGGTTGGAGTGTAGGCTAAGGAGAGGTGAGCAATGGTAAAAGAGGAGTATCGTGAGGATTATTAGTCTCCAGTGACGAGTAAGTAATAGGAGAGACCTCCACCCTACTAGGATGAGAGAGGCATGAGAAGGTCTCCACATCCTCAATGTACAATAGTTTGCCTTTTGTTAGTCCTTCATAGGGAGTAGTAGAAGAGGAAACATATTGATCCACCGATGAAGGTGAAGAATGATCAAAGGATAGAGAAGGAACTTTAGGGGATATAGGAGTAGGAGAGAGGCTTTTGTTGAAACCACGAGTGACAGGCACACTATGGAGAAGTAAGGAACGCAAATTGCAGAGGTGGCCGGTATCGTGACAGTAATTGCACCTAAAGGGCATATGGTGGTAGTCCATTCTTTGATTTATAACATGATCACCATAGACAATATCAATGTTAGCTAATAAACCCTTAGAGACATCCAGTTCTACAAGAACCCTAGCCATGCACTTATAAAAAATAAGGTGAAATCATTTTCTAAGGCCACAAAGCGTCTGAGGGAGTTTTCTAGACCCGTAAGAAACTCTTTGTTCCAGAGTGGGAAGGGTAGGGCAGGTAAATGGACCCAGAGATGTCGCTTGATGACCCTCTCCTTGAGCGGCTCAAACCCAGTATGCCATCGAATTAAAACCAAGGATCCCTTTTGGATTTTCCAAAGTGTATCCAAAATGCGGATGCCATCCTTTTCCTCGATGAAAACAAAGACTAGCCACTTATTAGAAAACAGACTGATAGTACGAACATAGTGGATAATGGGTTTCCAATGGATGGTATCCCATTCATTCCATTCATCCTTGGTCATAGAACAATATTGCAACCTCCCTATGAGGGCTTTGCAGCAAAGATATTCGACCTTATTGAAGAAAATGTCATGGCCTTGTTGGCCTGATTTTCTGACCTAGGCCAACTAAGGAGATTAAGCCCACATAAGTCGCTTAAAGCAGCTTCTGGTGTGTTTGGGATAGCAAAATCTCGCAGGTTATGGTCCTGCTACCAACTGAATTTTTCTCTTAAGGAGAAATTAAAATTCAGTAAAAATTTATCATAAACTTATTTCTATTTAAATAAACCCTAAAATTAGTTTTCTAAGACCTAAGTTGTCCTAAAATTGCTTTCTTAATGAAAGTCTTCGATTTTTGAGGATTTTGTTTCGAATATTCAAAACTTAAAAAAAAACTATTGTAATTATTCTAAAATTAACCTAATTCTATTTAACAACTGTTAAAAGTAAACTATACTAAAATAACACTAATTGAATTATTCTATCCCAACTGAGAGCAATTTGAATATTATATTAATTATCAATTAATATTTCAAGTAAACAGAAAGATAAATGAGTAAGATTTAAATGAAAATATTTAAACCATTCACACTAAATCATTTTGTTATATATTTACCATAACCGAAAAATTAAAATAAACAATTACTTTAAACTTTTCTGGAATGTTTTATTAATTAACAATTAATAAACAACAGTAAATATTTGAATAGAAGATAATGTTCATAATGAAAACATTGCAAAAATACAAATGAAATCAAAACAAACATAAATATGTATATTATTAGGTTTCGAATTTTCAATAAAAACACTGATTAATTTAATTATAATAACATACTAATTCAAATAGCAATATTGTGTTGACAGAGTGTAATATCAGATAATGGATACAATAATAACCAAGTATAACTGTATCAATAGTATAACTAGAAAATGATATATTGAAATATATTATAAAAAGTATTCAAAAAAAAGTACTGAACAATGATACCAGTCTGAGAATTTCCAGTCACATTCCTCCTCCGAAGATAAAACCCCAGTAAGAGATAAAACTAGTACTGAAATGATATTTCAATGATGTTTTTCTTCCACTACTCTCTCCCTAAACACAGATAATAAAACCAGAGACAACTCAAGCTTCATACAGTATTTTGCTGGTAGCAACGCCTCCACTCTACCTGCAAACATCAAAATTTACAAAATAGAAATATAATAGAAGGATGAAACGAGACCTCTCTAGTGAAGTACTGCCATTGTTTAAATAGGCAAAAATATAAACATAAACTTAACTCAGTATCTTAGTCGGCCCCAAGAAAAACATGTCCAATGCACCTCAGATATCTCTAAGATGGTTCACCGTTTTGAGGAAAGTTCTCACTTCTCAGCTAAATGAGTCCGTTCTGCAAAAAACCCACATCTCAGAATTGGTTACTTCGCCCTCATTTGCTCCCACTTTGCTGACGAAGTTTACCTCCTTCTACTGATGCGTGATCCCTGCCAAATGTCCTGCATTATTCCTTTTATTTGAAAGCTAGCATCTTAGACTTAAATCACATCCTATAGAAGATCATGTAGCATTATCTTGTTTTCAATGAAACCTTGAATGATTCTTGGTATTCGTTGCTTCTTCTGTGCACTAAAACACTAAAATCTTAACACATCTCCTCCTTTACTGGCTATTCCGGGAGTTCGGTGAAAATATTTATATTGACAAGACTATCTTAAGTGAAATAACTCCAACGTACCCCGGTCGCATTTATCATTTAACCTGCACATTAAAACATAATATAAGTTAAGCAGATAAAAAACAACTAAGAAGAAAAACTAACAAGTCAAAAGAAAATGAAGAAAACATTTCAAATGGTCAAAATAATAATAAGGATTAGAACTCCTTTCTCTTCATCGATCAGGTTGTAACATTGAATTAGTCCTTTCCTTTGATGATTCAATCCCTTCCAATAATTTGAGAAACCTCAGTTGTTCTTGTAACTTTTTACCACAGCCGTTTATTGCTTAAATGAAGGAAATTTTGTTTGATGACATCTACTTCAGAGAAAACGTGGTAATTACTCTTCCGTGATTAAGAATTGTGATCTGGTTGTTTGTTCAGAAAAGATTTGTTACCAGCGGAGATGGGAACTGCATATATTTCTTCTTTTAATGAACCAAAAATAATAATTTTCTCCGACGTGTTGTCTTCTAGAAACATGGCATCTATGTGTCGTAAACCCAAGTTTACTTATAAATCAAATCCCATGAAAGCAAACCCCATGCGATTCAGTACAAGGCATCAACTAAAGCACTTGGTTTCTCAAACTTGGCGTGTAATTCCTTGCGATTTCCTAGCATAGTAATTTTATTAATGTTGTTGAGCATTTATAATAGATGTCAATATTGAAGTAATTTCCAGAAGACTCTTACTTAAATTCTGGTGAGTTTTAATGATGTCATCTCACTAAATATGACTATAATGACACGTTCAATTTTTTATTTATTTTTAAATAATCAAGCCACTAATTTACCAGGATTTTCCGAAATTTGGTGATTGAAGACTTGAAAATAGTGATTGGAGGATGTACCTTTAGACATTACACATGATACGTTCTTCGTGAAGCATGTTTCGGTTATTTATTTATTTATTATGGACCAACCACTTGATGCTTTTCTTATGCAAAGATTAGATAATGTAAATATACTCATCTTTTCCTTTCATGCGAGCTGGCTATGACCTCTCTTGAAAAATACTATATTTTTACATACTTGCAAGAGAGAAATGTCAATTCCATAAATTGGATCAATCCATGATTTGAAAAAGTCATCAAAATAAGGGTTGAGTATTAACTATCTTTCAAGATAACCTAATCTTAAAAGAAATCACTAATTAATAAATAGAACCCTTTTGTATTTTATTGAATAATGATATGTGCACAAAACAAAGTTATTATTATATGATTGAAATTTTGTTCATTGCCTTTTAAACATGCACATCCACGTTATCCAATAAAGACTCATATAAGAATTCTAGTTGATGAATTTTCATGATATTTGTTTTTCAAATTTTAAATACCAACATAAACTCTAAGGTCCGTTGGGTCACTTTTGGGTTTACCATAATAATATTTGGACTAAATTTTTATATGTAAAAGGATTTCATCACAAAAATTTATATAAAAGAATGTTATCCAAAATCATTTTAAACATTTGATTATTCAACAATTATGTCAATCCTCAGAAGTGCTCATTTATAGTGAAGGTTAAATTTGGTGTTCGGTTATCATAAGTTCAAGATAATCGAATTCTTTCAAACCGATACATACAATTAACTTGGCTAAGATCCAATGAGAGCATGCAAATATTACTCAACAACCATTAAATAATAAGAGAAATCAAATGACCAAGTAATTAATTATCAGCAAAACAACAATCTAATGATATAATAGCATTAAACATTGTCATAAAGTCATTGTCGCACGAAGAATTCGAAGAGCCAACAGATGACCAACTCAATTTTCATGAAAAACAAATCAAGGAGGGAACAACGCAGAACTACCATGATAATCAAAAACTAAGTATTTACACCATTTCTAATGGGGGTCACCTTTGATTTTTTTTACAAAATCAAGGGGAGTTGTTGGGGTGCCAACAAATGGCGACATGCTGGGCAAACCAATTATCTCTGTATATTTACCTAAAGGTTATAGATATAAGAAAACAAAATCAATGTTTTCTCAAAATATCAAATTTCACACCACATGACATTCTCACATCACTAGCCTATATAGTAAAGTTTAAATTCTAATACTATCACAATCAAATGAATTATCACAACTATTATTCAGAGACTTCATAAAGATGAATGAATTTGAAATATATGCATAGCAAATAAACCTTATCAAGAATGCTTTCTCAACAATTAAGGATAATCGAATAACACCAGCATAAAGATATGACCTCCATACCTTAAGAAGATATCTAGATAAGTTCCCCATCCATTAAATATAAATAACATAAAGATAAAATTTGTTTTCTCTTCTTTTTTTTTTAATAAATTAATTATATCTTTGATTCAAGACTACTATCCTATCCTGGTAACCAGATATTGATAGCATCATTCACGAGAACTGCCAGAGATAAACAAGCCGGCTTGTGATGAGACCTCCTGTCCCTTAATCTTATGACCAAGAGCCATCACCCTGGTGATCAGAAATGATGTTATCCATGACAGGGCTGATGATCATGATTAGGTCGGCTCGTGATGAGACCTCCTATTCTTCAATCAAAGTTTTTAAAAACAAATTAGATTTATAATATTTGTCTAGTGGATGGGAAACAAATCTAGATAACACTCCTATAATAACATGAAAGGCCTAAATATGGCTAATGTCATTGATTCATAAAGATTCTGAGAGAAAAGTTTCTCGACAGGTTAATTTGCCTAGCTAATGATATCATTTTCAAAATAAAGTCCAAGAATAATAACCGTGAGTTTAACTAACTGATTAGCTAAATTCATAAGAAATATTTCAAGGCTAGGAGTGATTCAGTCACAGTAAGAACATTTGATATGGCAAGAAATTCCTTACAATGATTTCTTTTGAAAGATATCAGGTGATTAGTAGAGAGACATATGGACATCTAGCAGTGTGC
Organism: Pseudotsuga menziesii; assembly: GCA_001517045.1. Lineage (NCBI taxonomy): Eukaryota > Viridiplantae > Streptophyta > Pinopsida > Pinales > Pinaceae > Pseudotsuga > Pseudotsuga menziesii. The sequence goes on along the minus strand of LPNX010555823.1, from coordinate 755,476 downwards.
CATCAAAGTGTTATTTATCTATAATGCTCCCTTATTAAAAAACAAAGAGGAAAATCTAAAAGCTGAAAAATATTAAATTCACTACTGAAACCAATCAACCAAACAAATTTTAAGAATAAAAATCACTAATTGAACCAAAACACTCAAAAAGATAGAATCCGTTCAAATCCAAAATTCAACCAAAAGGTATGTATTGAAATCCAAAAGAAAAATTTATCGAAACTTTGACCAAGAATTGAAGACGGTAAATAAACTTAAAAATCAAATTTAAGATATGATTACTTTCTATGTGATGAGCTATACAAAATAACGTAAAAATCATAAAATTATGACATGCGTAAGAAATAATGACAAATCTCCTAATATTAAAATTGACCACAATATAAAGATTTAAAGTTTAAATAAATGTCAATATAAAATAGAAAATAGGAGATAGAAATATAATATGCATGTCAAAATGGTGATTTTCACAAAAAAGTATCATAAACTTATTATTGATGTAAAGTTTCGAAAATATTTGAATATTGCAGAATCAGTCAATTGTTAAAATATTTCTTCATTCTTTCAGGACTCATTTTTAATTAATTGATGAGAAGATTGAATAAGTCGAATCCTTTTATGCATCATTATTTACAAAAGGAAAAATGAAAAGTCTAAGTTGTATAGTTTTGTGAGAATAATTACAGGATGAGTAAGATGCAATGATTACAACTCTTTATTTTGAAAAATAAAAATGAAAAACCTAAAAGAAGATGGTCATGACAAAATATTCTAAATCAAAGATAATCAAAGAAATAAAGAAAACTTGTAAGAAACCAATTATTTCAAAAAGTAAGATATCAACTCAAAATCTAGTCAATATGTACAAGGTTGAGGTGATAAGAAATCTAATCACCTAGGTCTCAAAAGTGAAATAAAAAAGCAATCAACTCAAACCAAACTCAATATTAATTTTCTTTGATGATTAATTTTTGGAAATCATTATTAATGCCTTATCACAACCTCAGTAATTGTCATAATCGTATGGAAGAAAATTCTTAATTTGAAGATCAATTATAAAACAAGATCTTAATATAATTTAATTGATCTAAAATTTTAAAACTATTTTCCATTATTTCAAATGTATCTTAATTTAGATGTCATGACAAGATAGAAATAAGACTTTTCCTTAATGACAAGTAAGGTAATTATTCATAGAAAAGCCTAAATTATAACTTATAAAAATGATCGATCACAAAAATTTATAGAAATATTCATCAAAACAATATTTATGTGCAAAATCAGGAATTGGCATGAATGATTTAAAATAAAAAAAAAATCAAGGAATTGATTTAGCAAACTCATTTCAAGAGAAAATCAAACTTTTAATGAAAATTTGAATGATAAAAGAAATAACCATAAGGCTAGTCTACACATTTTAAATAAATTGATGAATGCCAATGTAATAATTTAAATATAGTCTAAAAATGTATAATTAATGACATCATCCCATAATCGTGTAAAATAACCTAAGGATTAATTTTAATAAATAGATTTATCATCACTCAATTATTGTAAATTTATGATTTCTCCAAAACAATTCAATACTTGTTTTTATTTTATTTTTTTTAAATATCAATATCAAAATACTTAGAACAAGCATGAGAGGATGAGTTTCCGGTGCTAAGTCAAGTACGAAATTCAATGTCTAAACTTTACAATATTTCAAAGTTTAAAAAGATAAATAACAAGTATACAAATTTTGAAATGAAAATAAGATAAAGAATTCACTTCCCTGATGTAATGCCATACTCGTATTCATGTGTTCCCAATTGTATCACTTGCTCCAAAATGCTTCCTAACTTGTCAATCCAACCAAGTGTACCAGACCAAAAATTAAGTAGAGATCAATATATCCTTAGCAAAAAAACTATTGAGCTTATTGATAAATATATACATGCTCGTATTTACTACTATGTCTGAAATCAAAACTAAAAACTAAGAAGCAAAAAAAAAGAAACTACTCTATCTTATTCCTAGTCTTATTTTATGTACACTAAAATCAAATATACAATAATAATCAGGTAAATTCAAAAAGCCAATGAAGCCATTGAGGCATTTAAATTCCTATAAGATAAAATATGTCAAACATTAATAATAAGAATCGAAATGCTTTATACTGAAAAGTAGAAAGTATTAAACCAATGCTTATATTTACAAAAGGAAGAAGAAGATGACATGAAAATCTTTTAAAATATGACTCTTCCAACCATGCATAAATTAGATCATAAAAAGAAGATTGGAGGAAATCTAAAACTCGTGAAGATTCAATGGAGTGTGTGATAGCAAATTCATCAGGATAGTATTAAAAAAGCGGCATGTCGAGATTATGATCAAAGGATCCAGGAGAAGTTAAAGCAGAAGATATATTTTGTGAGGAAACATCGTTATCATAGAATTGAAAATCAAATTTTGACATTACCTTAGAGTAAGCACTTTTCCTTTGAAATTCATGAGATTTTGACGTTTCAATTAATTTACAATTGAAAAGATTAGTATCGCCAAAATATAAAACATTATAAGAAATGGTTTTATCTTCTAACTTAACTTCTTCAATATTATCGTATGCATGAGATTCATGAGTGATATTTATAAAATTATTTTCCTCGTAAATATCTTGAATAGAAAGATTTTCCTCATTCTTATACAACAAATCACTTTGCATAGGAACTAACCACAGTGTAGAATTTGTTTGTATATTGGTATCTGGACATGAACTATAATCAGTAAATAGATCCGGATATAAAGCGTGATAACTTTCCAAATGTTGAAAATTAGATGTTCCTGTTTTCATAGGACAATTTTGATTAACTGATTCAAGAGAAAAATCATTGTCCATATTTTGATTTGTTGATATATTTTGTGAAGGAATGAGATAATTTTGTTCAAATTGAGAAGAAGAAAATGCAAAATCATGATTTATGCAACTATCATCCAAAGGTTCGATTTTAGGTCCTAAAATCATCGATTCCTTTTCAACTACAATTGTTTGAACAAGAGAAAGATTTTTTAATGTAAGTGTCGAATTTAAATTCTTTTGTTCTTGAAATTGTATATTAGAAGATCCTAAGATTTGTTGATGTTCAACATTTTTAGTGTCAGAATTTGGACCAATAAAATTAGACATTGAATCAATATTAACCGATGAAGTGATGCAACCATCAACATGCATATCGTCAATTTGAAGCTTATCATTATTTGTTTGATCATATAAAGTTGAATGAGAATCAAGAAATAAAAATAAATTTGTTATTTCTTCTGCAGAAAGTTGATCTTTCTCATGGAATCTAAAATGCATTGACATAAATCTTGAAAAGAAAGTACTAGTAGATTCACCTTCTTGTTTGCAAAGATTTCCGATCTCATACCTCAACTCTTGATAATTATAATCCTCATGCGCATCAATAAACATCTCCATGAAATGTTTCCATGAATGAATGGATTTAGCTGGTAACATTTCGAGCCAACCTCGAATTATTCTTTTAAAAGTGACAGTAAAAAGCCTGCAAATATTACTCTCACATACTATACGATAATGGTTACAAATATCTATAAATTCAGTGAGATGTTTCAAAGTAGTCATTTTACCTTCTCCATCAAAACTTAATCTTTGCAAGAGATTTATTGCACTTTCCGAAATACTTCGAACATGCCCAGGCATGCTGAAAGCATGTTCTAAAACAGTAATAAGAGCCATCTTAAAATAGATCAAAATTTAAAAAGAAATAGCTCAAAAGGGCTTACTTGTCGATCTGCCCTCCTTCTAGCGCCATTTGTTGGCCTGATTTTTTGACCTAGGCCAACTAAGGAGATTAATCCCACACAAGTCGCTTAAAGCAGTTTCTGGTGTGTTTGGGATAACAAAATCTCGCAGGTTATGGTCCTGCTACCAACTGAATTTTTCTCTTAAGGAGAAATTAAAATTCAGTAAAAATTTATCCTAAACTTATTTCTATTTAAATAAACCCTAAAATTAGTTTTCTAAGACCTAAGTTGTCCTAAAATTGCTTTCTTAATGAAAGTATTTGATTTTTGAGGATTTTGTTTCGAATATTCAAAATTAAAAAAAAAACTATTATAATTATTCTAAAATTAACCTAATTCTATTTAACAACTGTTAAAAGTAAACTATACTAAAATAACACTAACTAAATTATTCTATCCCAGCTGAGAGCAATTTGAATATTATATTAATTATCAATTAATATTTCAAGTAAACTGAAAGATAAATAAGTAAGATTTAAATGAAAATATTTAAACCATTCACACTAAATCATTCTGCTATATATTTACCATAACAGGAAAATTAAAATAAACAATTACTTTAAACTTTTCTGGAATGTTTTATTAATTAACAATTAATAAACAATAGTAAATATTTGAATAGAAGATAATGTTCATAATGAAAACATTGCAAAAATACAAATGAAAAAAAAAAAAAAAACATAAATATGTATATTATTAGGTTTCGCATTTTCAATAAAATTACAGATTAATTCAATTATAATAACATACTAATTCAAATAGCAATATTGTGTTGACAGAGTGTAATATCAGATAATGGATACAATCATAACCAAGTATAACTGTATCAATAGTATAACTAGAAGATGATATATTGAAATATATTATAAAAAGTATTCAAAAAAAGTACCGAACAATGATACCAGTCTGAGAATTTCCAGTCACATTCCTCCTCCGAAGATAAAACCTCAGTAAGAGATAAAACTAGTACTAAAATGATATTTCAATGATGGTTTTCTTCCACTACTCTCTCCCTAAACACAGATAATAAAACCAGAGACAACTCAAGCTTCATACAGTATTTTGCTGGCAACAACGCCTCCACTTTACCTGCAAACATCAAAATTTACAAAATAGAAATAGAATAAAAGGATGAAACTCGCTCTCTCTTCCCGAGACCTCTCTGGTGAAGTACTTCCATTGTTTAAATAGGAAAAAATATAAACATAAACTTAACTCAGTATCTTTGCTAGTTGGCCCCAAGAAAAACGTGTCAAATGCACCTCAGATATCTCTCATATGGTTCACCGTTTTGAGGAAATTTCTCGCATATCAGCTAAATGAGTCCGTTCTACAAAAAACCCACATCTCAGAATTGGTTACTTCGCCCTCATTTGCTCCCAATTTGCTGCTGAAATTTACCTCCTTGTACTGATGCATGATCCCTGCCAAACATCCCGCATTATTCCTTTTATTTGAAAGCTGGCATCTTAGACTTAAATCGCATCCTCTAGAAGATCATGTAGCATTATCTTGTTTTCAACGAAACCTTGAATGATTCCTGGTATTCGTTGCTTCTTCTGTGCACTAAAACACTAAAATCTTGACACATCTCCTCCTTTGCTGGCTATTCTGGGAGTTCGATGAAAATATTTATATTGACAAGACTATCTTAAGTGAAATAACTCCAACGTACCCCGGTCACATTCATCATTTAACCTGCACATTAAAACATAATATAAGTTAAGCAGATAAAAAAAAACTAAGAAGAAAAACTGACAAGTCAAAAGAAAATGAAGAAAACATTTCAAAAGGTCAAAATAATAATAAGGATTAGAACTCCTTTCTCTTCATCGATCAGGTCGTAACATTGAATTAGTCCTTTCCTTTGATGATTCAATCCCTTCCAATAATTTGAGAAACCTCAGTTGTTCTTGTAACTTTTTACCACAGCCGTTTGTTGCTTAAATGAAGGCAATTCTGTTTGATGACATTTACTTCAGAGAAAACGTGGCAATTACTATTCCGTGATTAAGAATTGTGATCTGGTTGTTTGTTTAGAAAATATTTGTTACCAGCAGAGATGGAAACTGCATATATTTCTTCTTTTAATGAACCAAAAATAATAATTTTCTTTGACGCGTTGTCTTCTAGAAACATGGCATCTATGTGTCGTAAACCCAAGTTTACTTATAAATCAAATCCCGTGACAACAAACCCCATGCGATTCAGTACAAGGAATCAACTAAAGCACTCGGTTTCTCAAACTTGGCGTGTAATTCCTTGCGATTTCCTAGCATAGTAATTTTATTAATGTTGTTGAGCATTTATAATAGATGTCAATCTTGAAGTAATTTCCAGAAGACTCTTACTTAAATTCTGGTGAGTTTTAATGATGCCATCTCACTAAATATGACTATAATGACACGTTCAATTTTTTATTTTTTTTAAAATAATCAAGCCACTAATTTACCAGGATATTCCAAAATTTGGTGATTGAAGACTTGAAAATAGTGATTGGAGGATGTACCTTTAGACATTACACATGATACGTTCTTCGTGAAGCATGTTTCGATTATTTGTTTATTTATTATGGCCCAACCACTTAATGCTTTTCTTATGCAAAGATTAGATAATGTAAATATACTCATCTTTTCCCTTCATGCGAGATGGCTACGACCTTTCTTGAAAGATACTATATTTTTACATACTTGCAAAAGAGAAACGTCAATTCCATAAATTGAATCAATCCATAAATTGGATCAATCCATGATTTGAAAAAGTCATCAAAATAAGGGATGAGTATTAACTATCTTTCAAGATAACCTAATCTTAAAAGAAATCACTAATTAATAAATAGAACCCTTTTGTATTTTATTGAATAATGATATATGTACAAAAAAAAGTTATTATTATATGAAAGATTGAACTTTTGTTCATTGCCTTTTAAACATGCACATCCACGTTATCCAATAAAGACTCATATAAAAATTCTAGTTTATGAATTTTCATGATATTTGTTTTTCAAATTTTAAATGCTAACATAAACTCTAAGGTTAGTCTATTTGGCCTTGCCATTTGTCATATTCATTCAGTTCTTAAGACTGTTAAAGGCCTAAGCCTTGATGTTGGTTTATTCTGAAACTGATTTCCTTATTCCCAAGGAATTCGAAGTTTCTAGGATGAAGGAACATCACGAAAACTTCAATATTTTGATCCCGAAGACATCCAGAGGAGTATACCTTGCATAGAATTAGCTCATGGATGACTTGAATTTGATTTTTTCCAAAATTATGAAGTTGGAACCTCCAAGTTCGACGGAGTTATTCACACTGAAATTGTTTAGCTACTTGGCAAATTCTCTTCCCTTATAGAAAGGGATGGGAGTTTTCATATGTATCATCGAATAATGAATTCGAGGATGAAAGAGCATCCTTGAAACTTCATTTTTTTTTCGTTGAAGACTTGCACAAGATTATACCTTGCATAGTAGTATACCTTGCACATGAGTATACATTGTACATGTATTTGGTAAAATATCTTCCCTTTGATAGAGGGTTTGAAGTTCGTTTTTTTCTCATATCTAAGAAAAAAGTATTAATTTCCAATTTCTTGATTTGTCTTTGAATAAGAACTGGAAACTGGAAAAAAATGTAACCATAGATTCAAACAAGGATGTTGTGTTTAAGATCTTGTTTCTATTGTTGAACAACACAATTATCAGATCTTGTATATTGATAATTTGCTAGGGTTCTATTTATAATTCTTTTTTCTAGTACTTAACTATTTTGGTAATGATTGTGTGTGAGTGTTATGAGTAAACATGGTAGTTCTTTGGTTGTGATGAGAAAACATGGATGGATTGAGGATATGACTAGTCATGTGAAATCCATTGATGGAAACCATCTTCTGGAGGCTGGTTTGGAAGGATTTTATGGAGAATACAAAACTGATATCAATCCAGGCTTCTATGTGGGGACAAATTTCATCACCAATAACCAAATTAAAGGAATTGATTTTGCAATTGTTCATTCCTATCCTAAAATTTGGTAAGTCTCGATATTTTTAACCCATATTTATATTGTATTGGAGTAATTAAAAGTTTGAAAATGATATGTTTTTACAAAGTTAGTTCTGTTTTATAGACTTTTATGTATAATTGAGAATTTGGGTCCAACATGAGGAATTGATTGAGTCAACACTGGTCCTCCATTGATGCATGTAATCTTACAGGAAACCGACGCATTATTATAGCAACATGCGTTCCTTAGTTGATGATGATGTAGATCTTGTAATGATATATTGAACTGTGATTTGAACTTTAAATGCTTTATGGATTACACGAGGAGGCCCAACTTTCATTTTTGCATAGCTGGATAGAGAGCCATCTGCAACATGGAAGCAGAATATTGAACAAACTAGTTTTGTTTGCAAAATTTGGGAAGTCTTACAAAGACCCTGGATTTGGCTTGGGTGAGAGAAACAATTTACTTGATATGGTATATAGACATGTATATGCTTCTGCTAACAGGGGAGAAGCAGGTGGAGGAGCCATGTTTTGGCATTTAATGATTACATAAGGAATGAGCTCATATGGAGATGGGTATGTGAATGTCTTGTCTCAGAATCCATCCGCAATAGCTCTGGTTTCTATTCAATCTCATAACTTGGTTGAGGTTACTTGTTTATTTACAAAGATGTATGAGTATAGGAGGAGGTAGGCCCATGCACATCACACATGAAAACCATCAAAAGTTGAGATTGATGGTGAAATTTGTCTACCTAACTACTAATGTGTTAGGTATTAGGGAAATCTCAAACTGTTTTATTGGTGATATGGAAAAGAGAAAATAACGAGGAAATTGGTATATAAATGTATTTTACTCATAGTCGATGGCCATGCTAAATGTATTTCCCTCACAGGATGGAAAGAGTCAATCAATATTATAATGTTTGTTATATTATAATTATATAAATATATTTTACTTGTACGTTAGTTTTTTTCTTTTAATTATTGGTTATAATTAAAAATACTTAATTGGAAGACCTAGCCTAACATACCTTATATTTGATGAGTTATTACTATAGGCTTGTAGGATCTAAGAAAATACTTGAAGACGTATCTAAGAAGAGAAAATGGAATTGGAATTCAGACAATTCTAAACATGGTGATGAGATTGGTGTTGGTGGATAGAAATTGAAACTAGCAAGTATTGGTATTGAGCTTCACATTGAGTCTCCATTGGCTCCAGAATGGCAACAATGTTGAGACCTTCAGGTTTGTTTCCTTCTATTTTTTTTCTTGATTACATATTGTGTTCTTCTTTTATTTATGGTTTTTTTCGTTGTTGTTGTCATTAAATTCAGCATAGACTGCCATTCCTATAAATTTGTCGACAGCCAGGATTGATGATCATCATGCCTACAAAATGGATTATCCTCAAGGCCACTTTACTTTTCCTCAACTGCCAACAAATACTAAAGTATGTTTTAACATGGTGATGAGATTGGTGTTGGTAGACAGAAAATTTAAACTATCAAGTATTGGTATTGAGTTTCATGTTGAGTCTCCACTGCCTCCAGAATGGCAGCAATGTTTAGACCTTCATGTTTGTTTCCTTCTATTTTTTTTCTTTATTACATATTGTGTTTTTATTTTATTCATGGTTTTTCTAATTGTTGATGTCATTGAATTCACCTTCAGGTTTGTAGAGACCACCATTCCTATAAACTTGTCATCATCCAAGATTGATGATCATCAGGCCTGCAAAGTGGATCTTCCTCAATGACACTTTACTTTGTTTCAACTGCCAACAACTATCGAGGCTTGTTTTAACAAGTATTCACTTGATGGCATGTTTTGTTTTGCCAAAAATTATACAAGCAAGGTCATTAATGCTCTCTTTTTCCTATTTTTGCAGGAAGTCCATGTTGCACTTTCCTTTCAAGAGAATTAAAGCATACATGATCTCATTTTAGCAAGAGTTCATACGGTCAACTCTTGTAGCATTTGGTAAATACTATTACCAGTCACATCACTAACATGATCATAGTTAGTTCTAGGCCAAGACGTCATCTATGTGGCATGCTTTCCTCCTCAAAGAAAGGGCCAATGAAAAGATATTGGAAGAAAAAAATATTGGAGAGAGAACAATATGGTTTGCCATTTTTTTCTCAGGTTGGAGAAGATACAACTCAGATACGGTAAACATAGTTATGTAAATCAATGTATATAAAGTTCAAGAATGGATTTAATGTTTCAAAGTCTTATGTTCTACATGCTAATTAGTTTATCAAACCATCTTAGATATTGTCTATTTGTTTTAGTGTACCTTTAAGAGACTTTGTTCTTTGTTCTACTTCTCATGATTCTGTTTTATCACATATTGTTTATGTTTAGTATATCAGTGTGAACTTGTGTCCGAAATTTTTATGTTTACAGTCCAGTATTTTCCAATAAGAATATCTATAATTGTCATAAAGGATACCAGAATTAACAGTTGTGGCAGATCAGGATCAAATCCAAGAGATTATTAAAATCTTGGATTGGAAGATATTTCTAAATGTTTAAGATATACATTCATGGAACTGCAATAGGTTTGATTAAATTATCATTAGTATCCATCCCTCTAATGGATAACGATTATGAGGAATGATATGGCATTTCTAAATATTGTAATATTGTGTTGGAGATGAAAGTGTGGTACCTTGTATTTTATGTCTGTTAGCAGGTCTCATAATGGCCACCCACTATGGTATGGACAAAGTTACAACAGGTGAAAAAATAAAAGTCAAAATTGTACTGGACAGATGTATAGATTTTTGTTTACCAAATTTACATGACATTAAAATTTTCGTAACAGTTTTGAATAATGACTAACAGTATTATGTAATGGTATTTATGTTAGCTGAAAATACACACCTCCTGGAGACAAGAGCTGGTTCCCTAGTCTGAATGGTTCATATCTAGAACAAACCACAAACACGAAATGCTAGACTCTCCCTAGATCTGGTTAATCACTTGAATGGAATGACATGATGCTTCTCTCAAAGGTTGTCCTGGCTGTCCTTGAAGCTTACTGCAGAAGAACGTGTAAAAGATGGAAAACAACAAGCAAAACATGATAGCATACAATATAATCAACTAGATCTATGCTCATTACCAATGAATCAAGCAATATATACAAATGAAACAACATATATGGGAAAGAAAAGACATTCTTTATTAATAAATGATTGGAGAGACTACAACCTTCATGCCTTGGTGTTGAGAGTTCCTTCCAATGGATCCTTGCCTCTAACTTCACCTTGCCTCAAAAGATTCAAGAATGATTTTGACAGAGTTTGGGTATGAAACACAATTCTTCCTCCTTTTTTTCCATGGGGGGTGAGCCATTATTTAAAGGCATGGGAGGATAGGTGTGGTTGAGGATATCATGGGTGAGGTGGAGATTAGATCCTAAAAGGGAGGATCTCTATCTCCATATGGTCCTAAACCATAGGGATGAGGCTCCACAGAGGTTAGCTTCGAGAATCCTCTCGAAGCTTCTCTGTTTTTCCTTCAAAACTCGAGTACCGCTCCTCCAATGAAGAAAACAGGTGGTGCTAAGGGGGCACCGCTTCTTGGAGTAAGGGAAGGAGCAGTGGAACCTCTCTTTTCTCATGTATCAGGAGCAGTTCTGAGCTAGCACCTCCTTTTGTCAGTGGAAGAGGAGCAATTCCAGCTCAACACAAGGAAAAATTGCAAGGGGGATATTTTTTCCTGTCATTTCTCTAGGGAAACTCTGAGGGATTGGAGAAAACAAGGGAATACCTATCTCATCACATGATGGTGATGAGATTTTGGTGTAACATAGATGCGCCCCAAAGTATGATGGCTAGAGGGAAATGATAGGAATAATACTCTGAAAGAACAAGGTATAATATCGAGGCAAAGGTCCAATGGCTGGAACTTCTCAAACATTACCAACTTTCTGTAGCACATTTTGATACATGTCCCAAATGACTCACAACACGGCTGCCGACCAATACAACGAAGATCCCTGTGAGATACAAAAAAGTCATGGCTACTGAAATAAAACATATATCCATGCAAAAAAGACTCAAATTTGGACATAGCTACCAGACATACAATGTAGATTCATGTCATACATACGCAAATCTGAGCATAGCCACGAACATACAAATGTGGATCCATGCTAGGACTCATACAAATACTCCATCAAAACCTGGGGAAAGCAATGAGTGCTTAACAAATACCTAGGGTCTCCGTCTCGTCTTCCATAAAGTACAATTCTATCCATGTGATTACAATGATCTTAAGTTGAACATGGTAGAAACCGCTTGATTACCAGTCAATGATGTGAACCATTAACAAGTGCGAGGGAGATCACCATTAATGTCAATGATTCCCAAGGTACTCTAGTACAATCTACTAAGTGTGAATAGATGTTTTGATATCGAACACTTAGTGGAATCTTTCGATCAAAGGTCAATGATGTGAACCTATGTCGAAAGCGAGAAAATATGTCATTAAGGCATACATATCTCAAGGTACTAAATTTTGTTTCTAAGACTAATTCCTAGATGATGAGCTGATGTCAACAGGAATCATCTCGTCGAAGGACGGCCATGATGAATGCTGCATCGACGACACGAAACTTGGAACAAAGTTCTGGAATTTTGAGTATGATGTAACCATAGGATTGACTAAAAATTAACTGACACAAAAAATTTGTTTTGACTGTAGGTGTAAACTCTCAAAACAGTTTCCTTTTTGAACATAAGGTGGCATGACCAAAGACTTGGTAGCATTGACTTGACGAGGCGGAACACAATGCGACAACGGACAATGCAATCTTTGAGAGACTCAAAGGAGTGGCATGACTCATGAAAGTGGATCGACTTGGAAATAAGATGAATACCCAATTGACTAAATGAAATGCAGACAAGTGCCATGTTCAAAGGTGACTAACAACTACCATTATTGCAAAAAAAATTCCCTTTCCCTTAATTTCCCCATCATGATTGATGAGTGCCTCTTTTCAGTTTTACGAGTTCAAAGAGGGTAACAAACACTCGTTGTAGCTCGTCCTTTAGACAAGTCCAAACTCATATGTTTTACGAACCTGAGAAAGGAGAGGTTCGTTCCCAAAAAAGGTTCTTTCAATGTTTAATTTAATGAGTCCAATGAAAGAAAACTCAGTGTAGCCTCATGTTTAGAGAGTTTGAACAAACTAAAGAAAACTACAAAGGGTCCTTTTTCATATGATTTAGTCCCTAAGTCCCGAAAAAGTATAAAATAATACCTTAGAGAACTCTTCCAGTCATGGTTGGTTGCAGTATTCATTTTTCGTAAATAGTCTATCTGAAGCAAAAAAGAGATAACCTATCGTCGAAGAGACAACTCTTCAAATACTTTTATGAGTATGAAGAAGACAAGTAATTGACAATATTTTCATATTTAGAGAGTCTGAAAAGAGTTTAAAGGGGAATCCATTAACCTTTTCATGTTTGAATCCAGAGCACGAAAAAGTAATAAACTAAGCTCAAACCACTTCTCATGTTTTAACCAAAGCGCGGAAAATGAAAAGTAAGCTCAACACCATCTTACTGTTTTTAACGAGCTCGAAGACCAGTTAAAAGAATGCTCGAAGATTGGTTTCATTTTTACGCAAGCTTGAAACCAATGAGTAAACTATGATTGAAAAATCCCATTAACATGATATAGAGAGTTTGGAAGCTTGCCCCCAGCATGATTGCTAGTGAAGCTTACCCCTAGCATGGTTGATAAGGGCTCGACATGCCCCCCAAGCTTCGTTTCATCTGATGATTCTTCTTCCATACCTGACCTAAAAACCTGGTTACTAATGTGAAAATGTTCACTAGGGGGGTAGGAAGAACAAGAATCAGGCAAGTGAAAATAAGGTTCAAGTTCTAACACTGAAGGGAAGACTTGAATCAAGGGAAGGGGATCTGTTTCATTTTTACACAAGCTTGAAACAGAAGGTAACTATGCTTGGAACATGGTTTCAGTTTTATGCAAGCTTCAAACCAAAAGGTAAACTATTCTTAAGGAAACCTACTTCATTTTTTAACGAGCTTGAAATAGAAAATGAACTATGCTTAGGAATGGTTTCATTTTTATGCAAGCTTGAAACCAAAAGGTAAACTATGCTTCAGGATATCCATTTCATTTTTTAACGAGCTTGACATAGAATGGGAAATTTGCTCATAGGCATCTGTTTCATTTTTTAACGAGTTTGACACAGAATGGGAACTATGCTCACCAACCTGTTTCATTTTTTTAACGAGTTTGACACAAAATAAGAACTATGCTCACGATCCTGCTCTTACCCAACATGATATCCAGAGGTTGGTAGGTTTCCCCCATTTCATAAATGATAGCGGCTTAGCTCCATTATGATGTCCATAGACTAGAGCCATGCCCCCCATTTTACCTATGACGGGAAGAAGCTAATTAGAAGAAGGGGAAGGAACCACAGGAACATGTGGCACATTTAGGGCAGTCTGATTACTAGGAGTCACGCGATGGTCGAGTGTACCAAAAGAAAGCTGATCAATGGTCACAATTTTCCCATCATGGGGAAAATGCATAACTCTAAAGAGTGTGGACACTATGGCTTTCATGGCGTAAACATAATCACATCCAAGGAGCATATTAAAATCTAAAGGACCTTGGACCACCATAGCATCAATACAGATAGTTTTCCCTCGTAATGTAATAGACAAATAAGGAAGGGTCCCTAAAGGTGCAGTAGGTCTTCGATTAAAATCCAGTATATGATTAGTGGATGGCACAAGCTGAGGTGAACCTAAAGTTTTCCAAGCAGTTGAGGATAGAATACTAACAGAAGCCCCTTCGTCAACAATAGTGCGAAGCATCCACCTAGCAGTGACATTCACAACTATCTGGAAAGGAACACTCGAATGAAGACGAGAATCTTTCAGTTTACTCCAGTTAAGGGAAATAACCTCAGTACTTGGATAGGGTTCTGTTCAAAGAGACAAAATTTCCTCTTGTCGAGAACAATCAGAACGAAGCATAAAAACTTTAGTAGGTTTCGATTCATTCTCTACTGTAAGAGAAGAACAAGACAAAGATTTGGTCAAAGCGACTACTTCAGTCTTAACACTCTCTGATGAAAGAGTGGGATCGGGTGGAGATGACATCGACTCAACCACTTCGACTTCACTCTTCAAAGGAAGAGTGGGATCAACCAAGGATAGACTTGCATTGACCACTTCAACTTCACTCTTCAATGGAAGAGTGGGATTGACCGAGGTTAGAACTAGATCGACCACTTTATCAACCAATGGGATGTCAAGTGACAACTTATGATAACCTGTTGGAAGTCATTGACGAGAAACAATAATATCTTCCAACAACTTAGAAGCTTCATCCATGTGAGGACAAAGGTAAGTAAAGTGCATGTCCTTACAAAGTAAGCAAGGATTTTTGACTTTACCCTTCCGACTCTTAACCATAGAGTCACTTGTTGAGGGGGGGTCATCAGCATGATGACCAGAGGCTGATGACATATCTTGTCGGTAAAACTTAGACCACTCTTCTAAAACTAGGTCCATACCATGACAATATTTTAGAAGGTGATCACCCTTGCAAAGCCTACAAGGGAATTTGGGCTTACGCAATCTTGGGGTGTGTAGATCAACACTCTCCGCACTGGGAGGAGTGATTGGTTGAGACTCGATTTTTTGTTTGTTTTTCTTCTTCTTAATCTTCCTTTTCTTCTTCTTCTTATCCACCTGAATACTAGTATTAGAACTTTCAACAGGCGAAGAGGAAGAAATGGGAGAAGACACATCTGGTGAAGAAGGAGAGGGATCAACATGAGGTTGATTCTCTTGCGATGAAGGATTAGGATCAGAAGAAATTGGTGTACATGGGATAACTAGACTAGAGAATAACCAAACAGGTAATCCAATATTCAATCCAGGAAGGATTAACGTAGCCATGAGAGGAGGACCAACATCCCCATATGGAGGGGAAAAAAAAGATGTGCTTGGTAAAGGAGTCTCTTGGTTGGTAGTCCTGGAATACATACTTAAGAATTGCACCAAAGTAATAGTCCCACACCTAGCAGTACGATCCATTTTTGTGCAGAAAGTTTTGGGAGAGAGAAGAGGTAACTTGGTGACTTCTTTGCAAGAATATGATCTTGAATTCAAACCAACAACCATAGTTAAGGGACAAGGGATTTGTAAACTAATGACTGAGGTTCAAAATAATGAAGATAGCAGCTGGGATAATGAAGCTAAACTACACATGGTGGATGTATGTCCTATGTTTACAGCTCCAGACTCTTGGTATCGGGATCTAGTCCATTATCTCCAAGAAGGGTATTTGCCGGAGCATTGGAGTCCCAAGCAAAGAACAGAATTATGTTTGAAATCAGATTTATATCAGATCATTGATGGAGTGCTGTTTAGAAAGAACTACGATGGAGTCTCTCTCAGATGCTTGGAACAAGAAGATGCAAAGAAGGTCGTAGCAGAATTGCATGATGGACCTGCTGGAGGTCACTTTTCTGGAGACACAACAGCAGATAAGATTCTCTGAGCTGGATATTATTGGCCAACGTTGTTTAATGATGCTCATGCTCATGTTAGAAAGTGTGATACTTTCCAAAGAAGCGGTGGAATACAAGCTAAAGCAGCAGGACCATTGAAACCAATAGTTATCTCAAAACCATTTGAATAATGGGGAATCGACATTATCAGAGAAATAAATCCAAATTCCTCATTATAGCACAAGTATATTCAGACATCGACTGATTATTTCACTAGATGGGTAGAGGCCATACCGCTACGAAAAGTAAATGAAGATACAGTTATGGATTTTTTGCAAAACCATATTATGACCAAGTTTGGGGTTCCAATTTCCCTGGTTTTTTACAATGCTTCTTATTTTTCTTCTATTAGATTAACTGCATTTTCTAATGAAAGAGGAATTAAGATGCACTATTCTGCAAATTATTACCCATAAGGAAATGGCTTGGTAGAATCTACAAACAAAAATCTGATTATAATTTTAAAGAAAACAGTGATAGAAAATCAAAGGAGATAGAATTTAGCTTTACCTAATGCACTCTGGGATGATAGAGTCACACCCAAGAATTCCTTAGGTGTGTCACCATACACTCTCATTTATGGAAAAGAAATTATCCTCCCTCCTAATATTCTACTGCCATCTTCCATGCTAGCCCAAGAGTATAGGGGTATTGATAATGAAATTCTGCAAATCCGAATCTATAATCTGTTGAAGTCAGAAGAGTCTAGGTCCAAATCCTGGGAAAGGTTTAAGCATCAACAAGAGATGGTGAAGCGTTGATTTGACAAACAAAAATCTAGGAACAAAGAGTTCGAAGTAGGAGATCTGGTTCTTAAGTGGGATCACCTGCATGATGAGAAAGAAAAGTACACTGAGTTTCAGCAGTTATGGGTAGGCCCTTTTCAGATTGCAGCAAAGCTAGGCCCCTTGAATTACAAGTTGCAAGACTTACACGGGTGGGAGGAGAACTTACTAGTAAATGGTTTAGTTCTCAAGCCTTACTTTTCTTAATCATTTTTTATTTCATTTTCTTGTACATAAATAAACAATTTGATTTGTTGCTTACTTTAGATCAGTTTTAGTTGCTTGCTTTTACTTGCTCAGAGTTTGATCGATTGTAGAGTTTTGTTTGCTTATGTTTCAATAAACCAGCATGACTTTTGGTTGTATGGATTTCATCAGAGTTCTGGATTAACTAAAATATTTGATCATGATACTGCCCACTATTGACTTGTACAATGTTTAAAAATAATTTCTTCAAGATTAGTGGATTTTCTAGACGGTTATGAACGCATTGAAGTCCCGCCTAATCCCTATGAAATAACTAAGGATAGAAAATTCTAGAGTACTATTTTGAGGCTCCGTTCATCTCACATTAAAAGCTATCCTAGGGGGTAACAACAAAAGACCCATGGAAAGGAAGCAAGGTAAACAATGTATTATATTTAAATGATCCCATGCCATAAATTGAAAGAAAAAAGGCTAATGAGAGTCAAAATCTCCTAAAAAGCAATATGTATCAAAAACACATACTGAACCACATCAGTATGAATGAGATTGCCAAAGTTCTTCTCCATTCGTGAGTTAAGATTAAAATATCTCTCACACAAATGGACACTATGTATAGAGGAGCCTGAATTAAAATTCAGAAAGAAAGCAATTAGGAGGACTCAAAAGGACTAAAGTCCAAAAGCATAAAAAATGCAAATTGGCAGGGGAATGAGGAACAAACAGATATATTTGTTTACTATATGTTACGATCCTGTGGTGTCTAAGTTGGAAGCCACCCAAAGGCAGAGCTAAAATAAAATTCATATTCTCGGCCTCAGAAGAGTTATCCGGACTTTGAAATCTTGGTTCCCCTTCTTCATCTTGGACTATCATCAATGGTTAAAGTGCATAAATCTTGCATTTAGGAATCCAGATATCTTGAAGAAATCTAGTAAAATGGTACCATCAAAACAATCTATTTTATCAAATAATAAGTTGTTTAGAGATCTGTGTCCGCCAGGTAGTCGCCAATTATTGCAGCCGCAACTATTTTCCCCCCAAAAAATTGATTTTTAGGGTCCCCCCCTTTTATTTTTTAGCATATAGACAGCCTAGGAATGTCTTATTTTGACCCAAGTTTTCCCAGGGCTCATATTTTTTTTGAAAAAAATTAGTTTTTTTTGCATGTCTGTATCGGATGCTCAGTCAACTAGATTTCCAATATTGGATACTTAGTTGACTAGTCTTCCGACATTGCAGAGGAACAATCCACAAGATTTCCAATGAGTTTTGTCGTGAGCCTTCCGAGATCAAAGTCGAAGTGTCAGGAGTGAGTTTGTCTATCCTTCGGAGTTTGTTTGCTGAGGTTCCGATGCCTTAGTATAATGTGGATCTGATGAATTGGATGTCCCTTCAGCTATCCTCTTCTGACAACCGTCTAAGTGGGAAAATCTTGTGGTCGGGTTTGTTTTCTGGAACGAGCTAGAGTGTTAGTTTTTTCGCTGACCGATGTTATGGAAGGTTAGTTTTGAGCTGATCCGAAAGCTTCTTGATTTCTTCGCTGAGTTCGAAGAGACTAGTGCCTCTATTTTCTGATTTTTTCTCTCCCAAGTGATCACCGGGTGAATAGAGTGATAAGCAGCCGACACTACGGTTTTTATTTGGAGTTGGTCTCCCAATAGTGGTTAAAGGGTTTTTGCCGCTGCTAGTGTTCTCCACTCCCGGTCGAGGTCTATATAATGCCGTTTGGGTTTGATATTTGTCATTTTCATTGTAGAAGACATCTGTCGTATTGGTTACGCATCTATCAAGCTTCTATTAGTCCTCCTATGCACCTGGGGAAGGTGATCCCGTCTAGGTTTCCTGTAATGTCATTGCCACTTAGGATCTATTCACGGTTTTGGTTTCTTGTTTTGTTAATGTTTAATCTCCAAGTTAACAGGGTTAGGTTTCCACGGTGGGGTTAGGTTTATTTGCATTTGGTGGCTTTCTTGCAATGATTTTTTATCCTTTTATTGAGGGCTTAACCCGTTGGCTATGAGCATTTCATTTTGGTCGGGAAGTTTTAGTTTGTCTGCCATGAGTGCACTTGCGATAGTTTTGCGAGGGTTTAGGGAACGGTGTAGACACGCCTTTCACTGTCTGCACCACCCTATTCTTGTTTGCGCCTTATTTCACCTAGGGTTAGGCAGTCATGTCCTCATTAGCAGTAGATGGACATGGGATGCAGGAGGATCGTGAACTGATAATGGTTTGGGGGATTTTGTTGAAGCAAGCTGCGGGGTGAGTTTTGCCTCAAGTCAAGGTTCTCATATAGGTTTTAGGAGGTTAGAGGAAGCCAGGGTTTTAGGATAGTATATTTTTTAGCAGGTTTAAGGGGCAGTATTTGTTGTAAAGTTTCTTTGTTAAAATATCTCATTCAGAAGGACTGTGCTATTGACATAAATTTCCAGCATGCATATCGAAGAGATGGTAATATTTGTATGTTTTCTTGTTTGTCACTATACCGGTGTTACAGAGAGAAATTCCTATGGCTTGGGGTACCACAACAGACAACTTTGACTCCAGAAATAAATCTTTCCCTATATGCTATAGAAATAAAATGTCTAACACTAAAGGATCATACCTTGTACCTTATTCCGGACGCTTGAAGTAGATCCCCGTTGAGCTTCCCAATCTTCAACTTGAATTGAAATAATACTTCCTCAACAACAAGTAAACAATACAAGCATACTATATATCATGGTGTTAGATCTATTCTAGCATATATAATCAATAATGTAAAAGCATTTGACATATTCCAATGGATACAATGTTCAATCAAATACACATCATTGGACAAGAAAAGATAGTTCTTATTAATATAAATCAGAGATTACAAGATAGATACAACCTCTGACGGCACGTCTGCGAACCGGAGAAACTGAATCCCCCACTTGGGCCTCCACCACCTCAATCCTCCATCTCATGATATCAAGCTCACAAGCAAAAGGCAATCTTGGGAAGAACACAGCAGTGCTCCAAAGGGACAAAGGGATGCAGACTCAAGTATAAATTCCGGCAACAATGGACTATAGTTTCGTTGCTTCAATCTCTCTATATGCCTTCAATGTACCAAGGGGTTCCTTATATAGCTTCACAAGGGATAATGAAGGGTCAAATCTGAGCGATCTCAAGGCATATGGAAGGCCAGGAGTCGAATGAGTCGGATCCATGTCAAGGAAAATTCCAAAAGGATTTGGATTATGCACACATCTGATGTACGCGGTTATATGGGTCAAACCCGCGTATGTACGCGGTTATCGAGTAAAAATTCACGTATATCATTTTTCATATAGTTTTAGGGATGATCAAGGAAACATCAAAGGATAAAATATGGTCCATGGGGTCTAAAGAGTCTGCAGCGGGACAGGGGAAGGCCATACAAAGTGTGATTCACCTGGAGTGGTGAAATCCGCTATAACAGATGCTCCCTAATGTGTGAGGTCAGAGGGGTCATACGATGGCCGAAATACATTATAAGTCCATCCCAGAAGTGGAGTGATGAAGGATCTCAAATGGAAGACCAACCACCCAATCAACATAGTACAATGATACAACTCTGCATATAACTACAAGTACATATATTAGTCCCGGATACATGGCCTATGTGAGCTATGAGTATGTGACATAGTGGTATCGGAGCCAAGGTTTCAATCTTGTCACCTTTTGGGCATATTAGAGCCAAGGTTTCAACCCTGTCACCGTTTGGGCACATCAGAGCTGCATGTTTCAACCTTATCTCCTTTTGGGAACATCTAGTTTCTCTCCATTATGGAAAGCTTTTGCTAACCATAAAATTTTGTTTGGAATAAATAGTTTGCAAAAAGAATACTGTAGCGAAATAGTCGGTAAGTGACATATGAATTTCTGATATTATTGTGCAGTTAAAAATGGTGTTTATGAACACATTTTGCAGAATCCTAGTCACCTCAAAGGAAACATTTTGGATAGTACAGTTTGGAAAGTTTGTCTTAACCAAGTTGATCATCATGGATGATGAACAAGATCCCTATGAACTCGAGGTATATGCCATGGGAGAAAACATATAGGTTGGGATTGCTGAAACAAAATCCAATGGAAGAATATATTAAGAAACTCCCCCAGATATTGGAGCCACCATGATGAGCCTCGAGGTGGGGTTGCAAAGTTGTAGAGAATACAATGAGAGGATGATTAAAGATCAGAAAGAGGAAAATCAGTTGAATGCATCCATGCTACATATTTTGACACACATCCAAAGGCGAATAAACTATGGGCATCAGATAGAAAATCTAGAAGGGAGTGGAAATAGTTCAAGAATAAATACCCACAAGAGGTCCAACATCCCTAAAAAAATTCCTTACAGTGGATCCTCTTACTATGAAGAATCCAATGTTGGGAATTCAAGCTCTTCATCTCACATGAATAAGAGAAAGAAGCATTACCAGAATAATTCACATGAGGGATTTAAGAAGGAAAAGCCTCCTACGTTTGATGGTGAAGTAAAATCTAGTCAAGAAGTTGAAGCTTGGTTTCTTGGGACGAGAAAGTATTTCCAAGTCCAAGACTACTTTGGAAATATGAAGGCAAGAGTAGCCATATTCAACATAGGTGGAAGAGCAACTATATGGTGGGAGCACCATAGGAAAGTGAAGAAGAGCAATGAAAGAAAGATTGTGTGGAAGCAGTTCAAGAAATATTTCAAGCAGAAGTACCTCTCTGATAGGTACTATGATGATAATATTAAAGAGTTCCATGAGCTAAAATCGGGACAACTAACCATGGAAGAATATGAAAAAAAATTCTTGGAACTGTTGAGGTATGTCAGGTATATCAGAGAAGATAAAGTGAAAATTCATTCTAAGTGGAAAACCTTAGGCATATAAAGATAGGATTGAGTTTGATGAGCCTTGAAATCTAGGTGGAAGAGCATCTATATGGTGGGAGAACCATGGGAAAGTGAAGAAGAGAAATGAAAGAAATATTGTGTGGAAGCAGTTCAAGAAATATTTCAAGCAGAAGATTGTGTGGAAGCAGTTCAAGAAACATTTCAAGCAGAAGTACCTCTCTAATAGGTACTATGATGATAAGATTAAAGAGTTCAATGAGATGAAATCGGGATAGCTAACCATGGAAGAATACACAAACAAATTCTTGGAACTGTTTAGGTATGTCAGGTATATCAGAGAAGATAAAGTGAAAATTCAACATTTTCTAAGTGGACTACCTCCGGCATATAAAGATAGGATTGAGTTTGATGAGCCTTAAAATCTAGGTGGAAGAGCATCTATATGGTGGGAGCACCAAAAGAAAGTGAAGAAGAGAAATGAAATAAATATTGTGTGGAAGCAGTTCAAGAAATATTTCAAGCAGAAGTACCTCTCTGATAGGTACTATGATGATAAGATTAAAGAGTTCCATGAGCTGAAATCGAGACAGCTAACGATGGAAGTATATGCAAACAAATTCTTGGAACTGCTGAGGTATGTCAGGTATATCAGAGAAGATAAAGTGAAAATTCAATGTTTTCTAAGTGGACTACCTCAGGCATATAAATATAGGATTGAGTTTGATGAGCCTCGAACTCTAGAAGAGACGATAAGGAAGGCCAAGTATTGCTATGATCAAAACAAAAGCAAACCGGATTTCCATAAGGAATGGAAGGAAAAGAGGAATGAGAAGTTTGACCAAAGGAAGAAAGGTTTCAAACCCTCTAATTTCTGAAATTTAGCAGAGGAAGCCATCACAAGCTATGACTAAGCCAACTAGAATGATGGGAGATAGGATGAGACATCTAAAGGATCCAAGAGAACCACTCCAATGTTGGGGATGTGGAGGAAACCAAATGCGTAGGAACTGTCCTCATGAGAATGGGAATGTAAGGAAAGTTCATCATGTCCAAGGAACTAAAAATATGGTTCAAGTAGCAAGGACCAACCCCAGAATCTATGCAGCATTAGAGGACCATCAGCTTTTGGTTCTAATGATGAGGCTGGTTCAACAGCTGATTCAAATGACTTTGAGAATGCTGCTCCTTCAACTGCTTTTTGGAATGACACTGGTAACGCTGGGACTGGAAATTATGTCTGTTCAACTAATTATGGAACTACTATTTCATTTCCTACTGTTGTAACTACTTTCGGTTCATATGGTTCAAATGTTTGTGGAACTGCTCATTCTGACCCAGGTAATGCTGGTCGCGCTGGGAAGATTGCTTGGCTTGGCTCTGCTGGTCCTAATGAAGCTGAGAATGCTAGAACGAATGCTGCTTCTAATGATATCGGAACTGAGGCTGGTTCAATTGAGTTTGTTGGGGATAATGCTTATTTTAGTGCTCCTGGTTTTGACGCTGGGAATAAGACTGGTTCAAATGGTGATGCTTAAACTGCTCCTTCAACTGCTTTTGGAAATGACCCTGGTTTGGCCGCTACTGGAAATAATAAGGCTTATTCTACTAGTGCAGGGAGGCTGGGAATAATTATGATGATGTCGAGAATGAAGCCGTTTAAACTATTGTACATAATCCTGAGAATGCTACTGGTACTGCTCTTGATACTAATCCTGGAAATGCTGGTAATAATGCCGGTTCAATTGCTACTTCAACTGATGATGCAAATACTTGGTGCTTCTGGGGATGATGCTCCTTCAAATGCTGATGGAAATGCTTATATTGGAACTGTTTCAACCGCTTTAACAAAGGAAGAATTAGTCTTATTCCTTTATATTTTGATTCTTTTTCTTCTTCCATGTGTGTAGGACTACAGGTACTCGGATATGGACTTGACCGTGAGATGATGAAGCGTACATGACCAGGAGAGCGCTGACCGGAGATTAGAGGGTTCTCTTGCACTTTATTCACTCAGCACATGTCCCAGATGG
This sequence comes from Pseudotsuga menziesii, assembly GCA_001517045.1. Classification (NCBI taxonomy): domain Eukaryota; kingdom Viridiplantae; phylum Streptophyta; class Pinopsida; order Pinales; family Pinaceae; genus Pseudotsuga; species Pseudotsuga menziesii. The sequence goes on along the minus strand of LPNX010555823.1, from coordinate 731,211 downwards.
AACCAGATGTTGACCTATAGCCTGCGGGTGACATTCATTTTTTGCTTGATATCACGAGTCCTTCACTGCCATGCATGCACCCATTTATGATGAGATGCTCCTGGATGTCACCTATTATACAGATTAGATGTTGATGTTCCACCTCATATTACTGAGATATGTGGATGGGGAATGTATAATATACTAATATATTATTTTGTATGTCTATAGTATGATGGTGTAGATGCAGTAAGATGCTTTTATTATTTGAAAGGCATGAACCCCCCTTTCCCTTGATATGGTTTAGTCTGGGGCACTCAAGGTTTGAGTATACCTGTTATTGTTAATCCTTTAAATACATTTTGAGCAGATAACCTTCCCCCTCGCATTGACTATAAGTTCCTGGTGGTTAAAACAGGATATAAGCGCGTAGAACCTTCGCTTAGAACAACAGCTGTATAAATAGCCCTTGGTTTAAAGAGGAGCCCTGTTGAAATAGCTTGGTTACACAAATCAGGTTACTAAATACCGATGATCTCAATAATGGGATGATCCGCTACCGCTCTGGCCTGTGATCGCCGTCGTTTGTTTTATTATGACGTGTATTATCCTGGGACTATTTATTTTATATGCTATGCTTTATATATTTATTATATATATGTATATATCCATCAGTGTTCCATCAGAGTGCTCCATTTGTAGCTATGCTCATTTGTAGCTATGCTCATTCGGCGGCTATGTAAACAAGTAAGTATCTCTTTTCTGTCGTCCAGTTTATCTGTGTCAGCGGAAGTAGGAACGAATGTTCCATATATTGGTAAGTAATGGGGGCAGGGTCTTCCCAAACAGAACTCCTTTATCGGCAAGGTCTTCCCGAACGGAACTGCCTTCTTTGGCAGGTGTGGCTGGTATCAATAAATGGAGAAGATTTGAAAAGAACTGGTCCACCCGACACAAGCAACATTGACCCCAATAGGCCCTTAATAATTAGCTATCTTAATTTTGTTGAATGTAATCTTTTGTAAAGGATAGTTGTGCTCAGTCGTTTAACATAAATCTGTTTATGCCTCTGTTTATAAAAACGAGACATTGTTTTTTGTTTGTAAGCCAGTAAACATTATATTACTTCAAAAATGTGAGGATAATAAAGGTACATCTGAAATTTAGGAAGCATGATCAGTTTATGATGGATCTAGCTTGATACCATAATTACATGTTCAAAATTTTCAAGGCCTTGAAAGTGACCAAATTGGTATTTTTGAAACTATTTACTGCGAAAAGAAAAACTCTACTATCTTTCCTACATAGTATCATAATGATAGAAGAAGCAACAAAACTGAGTCAAATAGAGAGAGCCAATACTAATCTGAGTGCTAAAATTCAACAACCTAATTTAGGATATAAAGGTGGCCAAACACAAAAATAAGCAGAGAAATTCACTTATTCTTCTATTCCATTATGAAGTTGAGATCTTCCATATACCTATGGATATTCAAAACCAAATTGAAGAGGGAATCCCCCAAACTACCATTGTTGAAGGAGATTTTAGTGTTCCCAATTCCATTATTTCCATTGCTAAGGTTAAGTGTTTCACCGAGGTTGTTTCCTACATGTGTAGTGTCTGGGTTGTTGCTTCCATGTGCCATTTCTTCTCCAAATCCCATATAAGTTCCATTGCCGTCAAACCATTTGAATTGAAAAAAGTCCAATAGCATTAAAAATGAAGTGATTTTAAAAAACCTCTTCAAATGGCATTTAAAGAGCATTTATGGATGGGTAAAAAATAGAGCCTTCACCTATTGATAATTAAAATATGCATTTCTAATTCAAGGTATCTCCCTATTACTATTTCAAAAGTGTTGATAAGAGGCCTTATAAGGGCATTGTAGAAGATGTTTTCAATTCCCTTATAAGGCCTCTTATCAACACTTTGAAATAGTAATAGGGAGATACCTTGAATTATAAATCCATATTTTAATTATCAATAGGTGAAGGCTCTATTTTTTACCCATCCATAAATTCTCTTTAAATTCCATTTAGAGGTTTTTTTAAAATCACTTCATTTTTAATGCTATTGGACATTTTTAACTCCAGACTTCTAGCTTTGGCTCAATTATAGTCATGACATGAATTTTCCCCAAGCTTCCCTCTCTTATTCCCAAAGAGTGGTGTGGGGACCAAACAATGAGCATGTTTTCTGTAGAGTTGGATCCAACATGAGGATGAGTTGCATCATCTCTGTGAGGATGAATGCAACGTCTTAGTTGTTCCATGAGGGAATCTAAACACAAATCTAGGAATGGAAGAGCACAAAAAGGAGAGCCGAATGAATTTCACATGAATTCTAGATGGGAGCGACTTCACATTGCTTAAACCTTTCTCATCAATTTGAGGTGATACCTTGGTACACAACCAAAAGGATCAAGTACAACGTGCCTTCAATGAGCCCTATCTCCCTATTGAATTCACCATCTCTAGAGCATGTGATATCTTGCAACTTAGTATTATTAAACATTAAGTGCGCCATGTTTGGAGCATGTGACATCCTGCAACTTAGGATTAACATTAAGTGTGCCATCTCTGGAGCGTGTGATATCCTGCAACTTAGGATTACCATTAAGTGTGGGATACCAAGATCGTTGACACCATTGTTTATCGTAGAGGATATTTTAATCTTAGCATTCTACTCAAAACCTTAGGTTGTTCTGTGTTCAAACAAGCTAAGTTCAACATTACTATGGATTAGGCAATTATCACCCCATTTGAGGTAAAAAACGAGAAATTGTTTTTAAGGACTCTATATTTACCATAATTTCATCAGTGACATAAATAATTAATGAAATTGCATAATTGTATATACAATACAATTTTTATGCAACTCTATATTTTATCTTATGTGACCAAGATCAATGATATAAATAGATCTTGATAATGTTTGCAAGGTATAAACTAGATGTTGAAACCATTACAAAGAAATTTTGTCAAAAGAGTCTCCATGACATTCTCAACAAGAACCTTATAAAAGTAATTAATGTATGACTCAAGTTAATACACGTCCAATCTATAAGAAAATAAGGATTGGATGATTCTTTCAACGAATCTATTTTTAGGTATATTTGTTATTTTAGGAATCATGAACAAATAATCCATCATAAAAAGTATAAATTTGTTGACATAAGAACCCTTCAACCTATATCCATATGAATTTCCATCACACTCTCCACATTATGCCTCATCTACTCTCGTTGTTCCTTTTCTACCATAAGTCCCTTCTCGTTTGTTCTTATTCTCTATCATGTCCATCCTAGCCTTGGTGAACATGCCTATATGATGCTATTTACATTGATCATCATTTTTTTTTCACCAAAAACCCATTGGTTTCTATTTAAGAAATTTTTATACAAGACCTTGAGGTCCTTTGATGCTCCTGTTGGCTTTCACCTTTGCACCTCTACTTTGTAAGACTCAAGAGTACTAGTATTTGAATCCTGATAAATATCATTAATTTCCCTACCCAACCATATTGCACAATATGGATCTAGTGATTGCACAATGACCATTTGGCTCTTTACAACATCCACTCTTGGAATGAATTCATCTCTAAGCTTGTTGCATATGGTCTAACATATAAATCCTTAATTGAAGAATATTTTCCTTTAAGTAGGAATCCATACTTTCATGTGAATATTTTGTAGGTTCACTATTATGTATATCTTGGCTTGTTGATGAACAAAAGTTTGTTGCTGACAGATAAACACTCTCGAATGGATTGTACAAAGATTTATATATAGCCTCCCAATAATGTAACTTAGGATTCCAAAACATTTTACGTCCATTCTCAATTCATCACTTCTAGAATTATATATATGTTTTTATTCCTTTTTTTTTCCGTCCAGGTTTGAAGGTATTTTTAATTGTAGATTTAACAACCTAGTTTTCCCTACTGGTAAGTTTGCATTACCATCTGGAAATCAACACGATAGATGAATAGGAGATAACCACATTTCTTACCGAAGTGATTCCCTTTATAACATGATTGGAATGTTATCTATGAGTAGAATTTGAAAAACTGACATTTTTAATACCGATGATCTTTCCATTTCCGCCTAAAAGGAGGGGTTTCACAAAATTCTTAAAATCATAAAATTCATCAATTATATAAGGGATATATAAATTTTGATCTTCACATGTCCTATAGGTATCCATATTCTCTGAGAGTGAAATTATATCCTTGCACATTAGCTTTGTTTATAACCTTTCATAAATTCCATTTATGTCTTCATGGGTGTGTCCGATCAGGGGGAATCCAACGTCAACAATCTCGAACAATCTCCTTGTCGTTAAAAGAGATAAAAGTGTAAATAAAAATTGGTTTTTGTTATCTCCTGAACAATTATCCATTTGTAACAATAATATGGGTTGTAGTTTTCTATTTGGAATGCATTCATCTGTATCATCAACACACAATATATCATGTTGCATACAATTTTTTTGTAGAGAAAACACTTTTCATATGACTTTGATTGCAACAGAGGATCACGCAATTAGAGCTTAGATGTTCCATTTTTTTAGATAAAATCACCATATTTAACAACCATTGGTTCTTCAAGGCTCCTTAAGCATTTAACTAGGGATGTCAGAGTGAAATTTGATCCCATCTCTAAAAATGAGAGACTCAAGTGGTTAAATCCCCCAGTCTTGTGCACATGAGTCATCATACCAATCAATGGTATGGGAAGGTTCATAACATTACTAAAATCCTTTTCCTTCTTACCCATCCTTGGAATGGAAGTATTTGACTTATCCATTTTGTCATGAACAATACTTAGATAATTCTTTGGATTTTTTTTATGAATATAATATGTGAGAATAATACATTTTATGACAACTTGTAATATATTTATTATGGGATTCCTGATGCCCTCGTAACCTTTCCGCATCAGCTAGATATGTGGTCCCCTTTAACTTATCACTTCTCTCATCACCTTGGTAAAGGAAGATTGTGATATTGGATGCAAACCAATATGCTCAATTTCTTCATTTGTCATTTTTTGCAGAAAACCATGAGACATATTAGATGGAAATAGTTTCAAGGGTGTCCTTGTTCCATCTTCATTGGTTAATCGTGTAAGATTGGATATTTTCTGAATTCTCCTTTACAATTTTATAAGTAGTAGCTACCAGTGCAACAATATTTTCCCTAAATTTTTCCAATCCACTGTTACCATGCACAACTCTCACCACACCATTCAAGAACATATTTATATAATTATAGAAAGTGATCCCTTTTATTCCATGTCATTTATACCATGCATTTTTACAAACACCTTATTATGTACAATCTCATTACAAATAAACTTCTTCATTTCTGGTTCTCTTCTTTGGTGATAGGATCATTTAATGCCATATAATTTAAAACATATTGTCTTCTTGAATTTCCATTCATACTTGAAATTTATCCACATGTTCAACTATTGATTGAAGTGAAAATTATTATATACAAAGATTTTAACAACAATGTTCAGTGCCAATGTTTGAAAGGAATGCAACTTCATCAATTAGAATCTGATAAGGTATTGAGCTTGAATTTATTTTAGAAATTTTAGTTCTAGCTTGCCGCTTTACAAAATTCTATGGTCTTTTTGTCTTAACTTTGACATATGTATATTCACAATGGGGAGTACCTAGAAGGACCATATGCAAAGAACATTCTTCAATAGACTTCCAAATATTGACCACGTCTTATTTTGTGTTCGTATTTAGTATGAGATTCAAAGGAAAATCATGAGGTCAAGAAAATGGTTTGCAAAACAACTTACAAGAAAGCCTTCAAATAAACCACAATCCTCACAATTGCAGAATACTTTCTAAACTAAAATACCAAACTCACTCCCATCTATTGGTTTAAATTGCACTATATCTCCTTCAAGAACACTTGACACTATTCCTCAAGCAATATAATTTGTATTAAAGAATAGTGATGTATCAAATTAACCTTCTCTCCCTCAAACTCGATAATGTGATTTGTACTTGAATATTTCCCTGTAGCTTCATATTGATTATCATTGAAATTGTTTTCAACATACAATAATGTAGGTCCTATATTAAAATCTATGATTATTTTCATTGACAATAGTGTAAAACCTCCACTACTTAATCCTAAAGAGTAGGTGATATAAGAAAACACCACTTCATCCACCAGAATAACAAAGGAAAAAGAACCCAAAAAATTTCCTCCAACAAAATCTTTCTCATTAACATTTGTTAAAAAACATATGGAAATGCAATCCTTGCATTCTGAACATCTATGTAACAACTTAACTTTTCTCATGATAAAAGAAGATTTATTCCCACTTAGAATGATCTGTTCTCATTCAACTCATTCAGTTGAAGAGCAGATCCAATGTGGTTAATGATCTCATATGTATGCCATTGAATATAACCACCAACTTCCTATGACAATGTATCTTCACCTTTTGATGGATGGGTAAATTGAAGATTTGAATTAAAAACCTTGGTAACGTTTATAACAATACATCCATCATGAATGTCGATATTATGCAATATATTTCTTTCTGGAAAAGATATTCCCTTTGCAAATTTTAATCCATTCAAAAGTAGGCCCATACATTGTTGAGGACCAAGATCCATTTTAGAATCTATTTCTGAAATACAAGATAATAGGACACAATGAAAATATATATAATTTTAAAAAAATTGATCACTTATTTAAAAAGAGAATAATATTTTCCACTATATATTATCATTTATATCTATTTTCTCTATGATAATATAATTATTGTATGCTATCGTTGTCTATAAGAATGATCTATTTGAGAATGGAAAAAATAATATTTCCTAAAAGGGAAAGAAGCGGTTGGATAAATAATGAGCAATCCCTACTAAAACATGATACATGTGTTCCTCACTAAGAAGAAAATGTTTTGAAATATAGTAACAACTCCCTCTTGAAGATGAAATATGTTATTGTTTCTAAAGAAGGAATCAATCACAGAAGGAGCAGACGATCCTTCCTAAATTGGTCCAATCTAATTGTTGCTCAGAATGGATCCATGAGGTAAGTAGGTGCTGCTCAATCCTAAAAATGTCCTATGTTTTTTTCATTGGAAGGCGCTCAATGCGATGACGATAATACAATCCCTCCTTAGAAGATCCTTATAGAGAATTAATTTTCCTTGGGTAATAATCTATCAGATCCTCAAGGATTAACCTATCCTTATCAAAACAACCTATCAAATAGTCCCATGCAGACATTTATTGGAAAGGGTTTGATTTGGTAAAGACTCATGAGTCCTTCCTAAAATAAATGCAATGTGGTGATTTTCTATGACAATATCCATACATGAAGACGTAATTGTTCCTTTGGTAAGGTGCAGTACTATGATATTGTTTTCTAATAATGATTTGATGAAGAAAGAAGGACCACTCCTTCTTAAAGAGGTCAAATATACTGCTAACCCAAAATAGATCCACCATAGAAGGAGGTGCCTCTCATTAATCATAGTTTCCTTCTCTCTATGTGTGAACAATCATTATTAATACGATAATGCACAAATGATCAAGTTTCTCAAAGTGTCCCATAAGGAAGTTCATTGAAAAAACTATATAGTATAAGGAGTGATCGATCCCCGATCATACAAGTCACATGTGATCCACAACCCCAAGGTAGATCTCGTTGAGAAAAAAAATCTGACCATTCCTTCCTAAATGATTCTCTCAGAATATAAAGTAAGTTACCTTTATAATTATAATATATTAGAAACAAATTTATGGTCTAGCAACTTATTTAAATCTCTGAATGATTAATTCAATTGGAAGGGATTAGGAAAGGACATACTCTCTTTCTTGAAGTTGTACTCTGCTATTGTTTTCTCATAATGAATCATTGAAGAAAGTTCGACCATTCCTTCATGAAGGTGTAAAATATTGTGGTTCCCTAAAATAAATACAAAACCATGATAGCAGATACTCTCCCACAAATTTCCCGTTGTTTCATTATGTAGAAAGAAAACAATATGAGAATGAGTGAAGATTGTTTTCTCAGAGGGTATATACATATAATGACATTCATTAAAAAAGTCTAGGTTGCGTGAATAACAAATTCCTAATCATACAATTAATATGTCATCCACAAAAACCAATATAGGTCTCTTTGAGGAAGGATTGACCATTCCTTCTTAAAAGGGTCGCTTGGACCATAAAGCTTGACAACCTTTATAGTGATAATATATTAGTAAACTCTCTCTCTCTCTCTCTCTCTCTCTCTATATATATATATATATATGTAAATTATGAATTCTATTTGACAATATCAAGAAAGGATGGGTATTATTTCTCTGTCCAACCCCCAATATTACTCGAAGGGGTGGGCACTCTTTAAACAATTTTTGCCTTTTCTGAAATCATATATGATATACTAAATTCCAAGAAATCCAAAATGAACGTTCTTGGGGAAAGAGAAACTACTTTTTATCATTATCATCTACTTTCTACACCCCCAAAATAGAACCCCTTGAGGAAGGAGCAACCACTCTTTCTCTGGGAAAATTCTCTTCTCAAAGGGTCCTTACATATAAGGACGTCCATTGAAAAAGCGCAGATTGCATGATTTCCTAATTCCTAATCATACAAAGAACATGCCATCCACAAAACCTAAGACAAGTCTCTTTGAGGAAGGAGAGACCGTTCCTTCCTAAAAGGGTCACTTGTACCATAAAGCTTGGAAATAGTTATAGTGATAATATATTAGTAACGTCTCTCTCTCTCTCTCTCTCTCTCTCTCTCTCTCTCTTTATATATATATATATATATAGACACACACACACACATATATATATATTCCAAGGAAAAAAATATTTTATTCATATAGAATAACATAGACTGTCCTTGAAGGACTTACAAAAAATCTCTCGGAGCTAGCATTATGCCATACTTCCTTCTCTCAAGAGAGCCTTGAATGACTAGAGCTGAAGACTTGAATTATTTCATTACTATCCTATATCTTCAGAAGCATTTATGTCTATTTATTTTTAGTTGCTGCATAATTTTCTGTAAAATGTTCGAGTTCAAAAAATTGCAGACTTCCTATAAGTTCATTTTTGTACTAAAGAAAATTTTATCTTCCTATGCGTTCCTCCTCCACTGTAGTTCCTGGAGCTATAAGTAGTACACTCTTGGACAGAGCATCAACCTCTTCTTTTAACTCCCAATATACATGTGTGAAGGAAATAAAATCGAACCTTTCTATTTGTCTTTTTATTTCCATAAGCAAGTGTTGTCGATGGAGATATTTTATTTGTATATGTTTATTATCCCAATCAATGACCATTTTTGAAACTCCAAATATATGAAGACAAAGGAGCTTTGAGGATTTCCGTAGAGCTGTTAGTTCTGCCTTGTTATTGGTGCATTATCCCATGCCATATTTGATTGTAATCTACTCCTCTTTCAAAAAAAAAAAATACGCCAGATCCCCCCAGAGGGGGATCACCTTGGCTAGCTCCATTGAAGAAGGCCCATGGGATTCTTTTATCAATGCTTGGTTTGTTTAGGATTTGAGTCCTTTTCTACTTAACTTTTGTTTTTTACTCCCTTGACTAATGCACATTCATTTCTATGGTTAACTCAGCTGGTATTTTTTGATCCTAAAAAATGGTTGCATTTCTTTCCCACCAAACTCCATAAATGAACATAGAAGGGTAGGCATCGAAGTTTTGTATCGTGTGATTGACCCACCAGTTTCGACAATAGTTTACAAGAGAGGACTCCATAGGAGTGTTCAGTACGGTCATTTTTTTGGTAGCCTTGCTCCAAACGGTTCTTGCATATGGGCCCTCGGTAAATAAGTGGCTAGAAAATTTACTATTTGTTTGACACAAAACACAGTAGCTCGGGCCTTCCTAGCCTCTTTTCTGCAGATTTTCCCATGTTAAAAGATTGTTAATCATTTATAACCATATAAGTATCTTTTCCTTCAGAGGTCCTGCTATTTTCCAAACTGAGGACCACCACCATTCTTTCTCTTTATTGAAGGACTCCAGTGCTTGTGCCTCGTAGCCCAATTTGGCATAGTACTCTCATGTTGAACTATTTTTCGTCCACACTAGCTTGTCTGGTTAATTTTATTTTAGGGAGATGAAATTGACTTCCAACAAGTTTATAAATCTTTTCCATTCATCCGTAGAGTCTCCTATCAGGCTTATATTCACCGCAGATTTCCAATTTCCTTCTTGTGGGGATCTTCTTTTTGCGTCTGCTAAAGTTTTTATGTTTTGTCTTTTTAGCAGATATATTGTGATTGGGGAGAGAGAGTAATCCCCACCAGAGCCAACCTAGGTATTGTCCTCGATGCGAACATTGCATCCTTCTCCAATTTTCCATGTCGTCCAATGTCCAACTAGAGGGAATGAGAGAAACAGTGCTTTCCATCCCACATATCCTCCTTTGTGGGTCTTTTCTTGGATTCTATACCATTCTATGACTGATGAGTTTGGATGGAATTTGGAGGACATTATTTTTCCCCATAGAGAGTTTGTATTTTTCATCAATCTCCAAAGGGATTTGGATTCTACAGCTTGACTGAAAAAGTAAGGATTCCTAATCCCCCATCCCCTTAATTCCTTAAGATTTGCCAATTTTTTCCATTTCACCAATGAAATGCCTTCTTGTTTTTTATTCGATGTCCATAAGAAGGAGACACATTTCTTTCAATATTTTAGTTAGGACCCTTTTGGTATATAAGCTATGGAGGCCCAATAAACTGGGATACTCTGTAGTACCGCTTTCAGAAACGTCAAACAACCTCCTCTGGATAGAAATCTATTTTCCAAGCAAGCAATGTGTGCTCCTACCTTCTTATATAACCAAATCCAATCCTTAAAAGAGTAGGCATTAGTCTTTAGGAAAAAACCTAGGTATTTAAGGCCTTCACCCATGGGGCTTACAGAGAATTCAAGCTCTTCCAGATTCCCTTGTTGAATCTCTTCATCTCCTCTATTGAATGGGAGATTTGATTTTTCTATGTTTATTCCCATCCCTATAGCCTACTTATGTAAATTAAGAATCTGAGATAGAGATTGAAAATTTTCCAGAGTTCCCTCTCCCAATAGTAAAACATAATCCACAAAAAGGATGTGTGTCAGTTCCATTGTAGAAGTTAATGAGACTCTCTTATATGTGCCCTCTCGTTTTTCCTAGAGTACCGATTTGCTCAGAGCTTCAGCCACCAATAAAAACCAACATAGGCCTGTCTTAAAGGTGGCTCTACCAAGCACAGAGAGGGATCAAATCTCTCAAGGTGCAAACCCTTTCCCCTCTATCGAATCCAATACTCACCCATTTTTCCTTAAAATCACCTAATGTGTAGTTGAAAGGCATGTTTCCATGGATTATCATGCTACAGGGTATCTCTACACTGCCATGGATGATACACAAAGGGGTATCACTTCATTATTTGATTGTGCAGGTAATATTTGTGGTGATTAATATCATATTAATATGACACTCTATTAATAATCTTATTACCTATGCAAATCAATTGGTTACCTACATAAATTAGTTCCATATCCCCACAAATTAATTGTTGCACTGGATGGCGCATGTATTTATGCATATGCTTGTAGTCTCTCAAAGCATCAGAAATGATAATATTGTTGCAGTGATCGGGAGGGAAGGTAATGTTTGTATTAGCTCATTAATTATCTGTATCCCCCAAGTATTAATCCATATTGTTGCAATCTGTGTATTCACTGAAAATGATAATATTGTTTCCCTAACTCCAATTTCCACATGATAGTAATGTTTAAATATGGTTATAATATTTGAATGTTTAAATATTTATGGTTTTAAATATTAAGCGGGATTTAAGACACATGATTTAGACGAGATTTCATTATTTTTGTACAGCATGGTGATGACTGAATAATAAAAGTTTGAGTAGTTATTGTGATAGAGTGTCTTGAATTTAAGAACTCTAAGTGAAGCATATTAATAATTGAGCATGATTTATAATAAAAACGAATATTTTAAAATAAAAAAATATTTCTAAAAGTTTGAAAAATCACCACAATACCACTACCACTTGAATATATTTTACAAAGTTTGAAAAGATCTAAAACAATGATTAACGTGGTTTAGTTAGAATCTCGTTATCAAATTTAACCTAAAGGAGTTGATTTTTTTTTAATTTAGCTTTGAAGTGATAATTTTAATGCCATGTTAGTTTTTAAAATGTTATAATGTGAAAATGATAAGAGCATAACCTTATTAATGATATATAATGATGAGAAAAAAAAACTGGTAACAACTATGTGAAAAACAAACAGTAAAAGAAACCATTATTGTCTTGAAACAACATTAAAAATTTTCAATGATAGCAAATAGAATTAATAATTGATTTAAAAACAAATATTGTCTTCCTTAAAAACAAATATTATGAAACCATAGTTTGCTTATGGTCGAACCATTTGAAATGTTCTTAAACAACATTATTATTATTATTAGGGAACCATATTTGGTAAACGAATAATATGAAACCATATGAAGCTAATATTAAACTTAGATTTAAAAATTTGATTTACTATTAATTTTTTAAACTTAACACTCTAAGAGTTGTATGTTTTAAATGAAAGTTAAAACAAATATTGTGGTTGATGTAATTTTGTTTTTGCTAAATAATTATTAAGAACATCAATGAATAGATTGTAATTGTAATAATACACATTTTGTTGAGGTTAATATTTTAATTTTAATTTGGTATAACTAAAATTATCACATTAATCATGAAGAAAAAGATAATAGTAATTGTGTTTACTACCGTGAGATTTCTTTATTTTTATTTGAGCCGACTATAAGCCACGAAGGAGTTACACATCCCCCCAATGAAACCAGCATAGATCCATCTAAAAGGGGATCTACCAAGCACCGAGAAGGATCAAATTTCTCAAGGTGCAAACCCTTTTTAAGAGTGGAAATGTTGATGAAATGTGTAATTCAATGTTTATGGTTTTAGTTTATCTAATTTATGTTGTTTTATATATATGCAATTCTAAATAATTTAAATTTAATTTAAGACTACATGTTATTTTAATAATATTTTATTATTTTTTATAAAGGACATGTGTCAACTCTAGGATGAGCACGGAAGGAGTTACACATCTCTCCCCTACTTTGCTGTAGAATGCACCTCCTGGGTGCAATGAAGCGAATATTAAATTTAAATAAGAATATTAGATTTAGGATTTAATATTAATTTTTTAAACTTAACAATATAAGTTTTTTTTTGTTTTAAACTAAAGTTAAAACAAAGATTGTGGTTGATGCAAGTTTCATTTTGTTAAATAATTAATAAGAACATAAATGAATAGATTGTAATTGTAATAATAAAGATTTGGTGTGGGTTAATATTTCATATTTAATTTAGGTTAACATAAATTATCACATTAATCATTAGAAAAATAATAATAGTAATTGATTTTAATATCTTGAAATTTCTTTATTAGAAAGAAAGTTTATTCATTTTTTTTAAAAGAAAACGTTTATGTGATTTATGTAGTTTAAAATGAAAGCTTAAGCATGTTGAGAAAATGTGAACCTCAACACGCTTCATATATGAATTTATAATTGTCTTTATTTTTTTAAATTTTTTTTGATATTTATTTTATTTTTATTAAGCCCACTAATTTTTTGGCATATTCAAATTATTTTATTTTATTTTTTATTTTTATTTGAGCCGATTATAAGAACTAAAGGAGTTACACATCCCTCCTACAGAATGGGCCTCTCAGCTCAATGAAGCGAATATTAAATTTAAAGAAGAATAATAGATTTAAGATTTAATATTATTTTTTTAAACTTAATAATATAAATTTGTTTTCATTTTAAAAGAAAGTTAAAACAAACATTGCCGTTGATGCAAATTTCATTTTGTTAAATAATTAATAAGAACATAAATGAATAGATTGTAATTGTAATAATAAATATTTGGTGTTGGTTAATATTTCATATTTAATTTAGGTTAACATAAATTATCAAATTAATCATTAGAAAAATAGTAATAGTAATTGTGTTTAATATCTTGAGATTTCTTTATCAGAAAGAAAGTTTTTGCAATTTTTTTTAAAAGAAAAAGTTTATGTGATTTAGGTAGTTTAAAATGAAAGCTTAAGCATGTTGAGGAAATGTGAACGTCAACACGCTTCATATNATTTAGCCGACTATAATCCGATTATAAGCATGGAAGGAGTCACACATCTCCCCCTACTAGGCTGTAGAATGCGCCTCTCAGCGCAATAAGAAAGGGGATGGGGGCATCCTTGTCTTAACTCTCTTTCAAGTCTGAAAAAAGTGGAGGGAGATCCATTTATTAATACTGCAAAGGAAGTTGTGGTTACACAACTCATGATCCAATTCACCAGATTGAGAGAACACCCCATTTGGATGAGAATAAGACGTAGGAAAGTCTAGTTGACTTTGTTGTATGCTTGCGATAGGTCTAGCTTTAATGCATAGGCCTTGATCTTGTTCTTGCTTATAGAATGGATGGATTCCTGAGCTAGGGAGACAACATAATGTATTTGTCGATTAAACAAGAAGCCAAATTGTTCTTCCGATATGATCTGACTTAAAATTGGCTTCAGCCTTTGAGCAATAATTTTAGAATTTATTTTATATACCACATTGCAGCAGGAGATTGGTCTAAAATATCCAAAATTTGAGATTTTTTGTTTCTTTGGTATTAAATCTAGGAAAGTCACGTTCAATGATCCCAATACTTTTCCATAATGTTGGGATTATTTGACTGCCATTAATAGATATTCTTTTATCAAGTCATAAAACCAAACAAATAATTCTACTATTAAGCCATTGGGCCCAGGGCTCTTACTTTTTTGAAAGGAATGTACTATACTGTTGAGTTCTTCTTCTGAAACTTCTCCATTTAAGGAGTTATTCATTTCATCTGTAATATATCTGGGGAAGAGCCTTAGTACCTTTAAGATTTATTGAATCGGGAATCCCTCTGGCATGCTGAAGAGACCTTTAAAATATGATACCCCAACTTCACATTTATCTTTGAAGGAGTTAACACTAATCCCTTGCTCATTTTGTATTTCCGTAATGGTATTCACACTTTTTCTATGAAATAATTTTGTGTTATTATCACCTTCAGATATATAGATTTCTCTGCTCTTTAATATCCATAATTGTTCGGCCTCTTTTTCTGGCAAGATTGTTCTCCGAAATTCCATCTCTTTCAGCTTGTTCAACTCTTCTTAAGAAAATACCCCAAAACTATTTTCCTTATTCCTTCTTCGATCTCTTTTAGCTCCACTAGTTTTCCTTCTCTATAGGTTTTCCCCAATTAAGTTGGATACCCTTTTAACCTTTGTCAAATTGTCCGCCAATTGTTTCATTAATGTCTTCGAGCCATCAGGTTTTTAGTGGGTCCAATTTTCCTCTACTAGTCTTATGTAGTCCTCTTCGTTCAACTAGATTGGATTGAACTTGAAAGGAGAGGAGGGTTTCTTCTCCTATAAATCTATGTACAACATTATAGGATGATGATATGAGATCCCTCCTTCTTCAACCTATGATGCTATTGTTAAAGGTTTTCATATAAGTTGTCCAAAATTAGGAATAGATCCAATCTTTTGGATATTGTATTTTCCCCACTTCTCTTATTCCTCCAGGTTGGCTCCCGTTTTTTAGGTTGTACATAAACTAATCATTTGGATTCAAAAATAGATATAAAGAAGTTACTTAGGGAGTTTGGAATAGCAAGCTTCCCCAAAATTCTCTTTCTAAAATTGTAATATTTAGGTCTCCACCTATTACCATATTTCGGTCTTCCCATAATTGGCTTGAAGCTAGATTTTCCCAGAAATTTTTGCGATTATGATACAACCCACAGACATTTAAAATCGCAAAGGTTTCACGAGTAGTACTATCCTCAAGAACTATTTTTAATACAATTTTGAGTTTGCATATTTCTGTCTGTTTCAAAGTTGGGCTCCAAGCCATTTTTAGGCCTTCGGAATGTCCATTCGTGTTTATATTAGGGAAGGACCAATCTTTTAAGATTTTTTCTAGAACTTATTGAGCTTTAATGCCTTCTAACATATTTTATTGAAAGAGGATGACCGAAGGCTTTTGGTTATTTATCTCCCTAACCCTCTTACATTGAAGGACATATACCGCATTAGGTAACCCTAGGAGGGGATTTACCCTCTCTAAGGGCTCTAGTAATGGTTGATTGTTTTCCTTCCTTTACAACTTGATTTTGAGTCTTTTGTTAGCTAGGACTTTCTGCTTAGGGTTAATTTTGGAGGTGAGTCTTCTTTCAAACATCCTTGAAGCACTTCATCATTCCTCCCCAAGGAGGATACCTTAGCCCTCGCATTGTCGATGATTAGCAGGTTGGGTTCTACTACCTTTGGGTTGAAGGGGGATGTATCTTCTTATTTTTTTGAGAATAATTTCTTATGAGAAGTACTTGGGACTGTCAGAGTATCAGAAGTTGAGGCCAACTCTTCTATCGATTTTGAAATTAATACAGAATTAATGATAGAAGTAATTTCGAGAGAGGTAAATTGCTTACTGTGGCAAGAAGTTTGCAGAATATTCACCACCTTGCATGGTTCTAGGTTGCGGGCATGTTCCTCCAAGGTGGGTATTTGGTATTCTTTTGTTTTGATATAGTCAGTTGTAAATGTGGACTTTTTTACCCATAATTTCCTTCGAGTCTTCTCCCTTGTAACAGGGTGAGGGAAATCACGCATTATGTGGCCTACCTGTCTGGAACCAAAACATCTAAATATGATTTTCCAATAGTCTACTTTCTGATTCCATATGCTTCCACCCAGTTCTAGTTTTATTTCTTAATATAACCTGTCTCTCATGTCCATTTCAACCAGGATTTTAGCGCATTGTTTGTCAACATTTTTGTCCCAGTTTTCCTCTAAGGAGATGAATTTACCCAACTTGTTATCAGTTGCCTTCAATATTTTCTCTTGCCAAAAAATCATGGGCAATCTTGGCATAATTACCCAAACTTGTTGATTATTACATGGCTCTCTCTTTGCACTGAAATCTATGTTGCATCATTTGAGAATTAGAACGAATGGA
This sequence comes from Pseudotsuga menziesii, assembly GCA_001517045.1. NCBI lineage: Eukaryota > Viridiplantae > Streptophyta > Pinopsida > Pinales > Pinaceae > Pseudotsuga > Pseudotsuga menziesii. The sequence continues at coordinate 714,090 of LPNX010555823.1, read as the reverse complement.
CCCCATCTCTAGTTGTGTTCCAACATTTTTTGTTTATCTAGCTTTTAATGAACACTGAACAGGATCCAAACCCTCTACATGATATGAAAGATGGGAAATTGATCCAGAACCGGTCCCTAGTTTTTCATCATCCACATTCATAAGGAAGTTTCCCCAATGTTTTTTCCACAAAACCTTCCAACCAATGTTGTTGCTAAGTATCTTGGAACGTATTCGAGTCCAATTTCCCTTCTGACCACCAATATTGGATTTGAGGACTTTTTTTTACGGATCAGAGCCATCATTATTTGGCCGAGGGGAGATAGGCATGTTATCATTTTCTGTCATGCATGTAGACCTCTTATCTAAATTCGCATCTGTGAGTGTATCCTTTAAATTTTTTTGGCAATTAAACTCATCATTTGTGACGAATATGGAACCTACAAGTGAGGGACTATCGTAGTCCACCTCATCAATTTCCATTTTGTGTCAACTCTGACCACCCCATCGCATGTGATAAGGATACTTGGTTTAATTGCTGGGTTGAGAAACCAATTGAAACCTGAAGATAGTAACATATTAAAGAGAGGGAAAGAAATTTTTACCTTTGTCTCCTATGATCTTCGACCTTCGGGTCTTTTTAGAGCTGCAGAGCTCTATTTATTCTTCGACCCAAACTATGGCTTGATATATATATATATATATCAAGCCATATTTTGGGTCGAAGAAGAAATAGAGCTCTGCAGCTCTAAAAAGACCCGAAGGTCGAAGATCATAGGAGACGAAGGTAAAAATTTCTTTCCCTCTCTTTATGAATTCTATTCAATAGTATTAGGAATGGACATATACTCTTTCTCTGTCCATCCCCCATATTCCTTGAAGGGTTGGATTCTCTTTAAATGATTTCCTCCTTCACCAAAATCATATAAGATCTACTAAATTCCCAGAATTCCAAGATGGACTTACTTGGGGAAAGAGTGGCTACAGTTTATCCTTACCATCTACTCCCCCCACCCCCAAAATAGAACCCCTTGAGGAAGGAGTAGTCTCAGGAAAGGATGATCGCTATTTCTCTATCCAACACCCATATTCCTCCAATGGGTGGACTCGCTTGAAATGATTTATTCCTTCCTTGAAATCATATATGATCTACTAAATTCCTAGAACTCCAAAATGGACCTACTTGGGGAAAGAGAGGTTTCTCTTTCTCCTTACCATCAACTTTCCCCAGCCGCAAAATAGAACCCCTTAAGGAAGGAGCGACCAATATTTCTCTAAGAATATTTTTTCTCAAAGTTGGGTGTTATAATGTCTAAATTAATTCTCCTGATTTTTAATTATTGACCTGGGTTGGTACGCTTAGAGTTGACACAAAATATATGTGAAGGTAGAGGGGTTCTTATGGTGTTGTGGAAATATTTTAACAAACAAAAGATCAAAAGATCTTTCAAAATGAAAAACCGAGTCAAACTCCTACGAATTCAACTATTAAGTCAATTAAACCGGAACAAAATATTGAACTAAATAATTAATAATTAATAATTTATTAAACTGAAAATGATATTATTAACAACTAATCTTTAACTTGGAAACTAATATGCAAGGAAAACCTAATTAATAAGCAAGTAGAAAACTTAATAAAATAAGTAAAGAGAATCAAGTAGAAAACTTAATAAAACAAGTAAAGAGAAGCAAGTATAAAACTTAATCAAACAAGCAAAGAGAGAACTTAATAAATAAAATTAAATAGAAAGAAACAAGTAGAAAACTTAATAGAAAAATAAAATAGAAAGAAACAAGTAGAAAACTTAATAGGAATGTCTTTGAATTCTGTTCTACAAGTCTCTTTCAGTAATCACACAATGAAAAATGAACAACCTAAAAACATACCAAGGATATTACATACCATACTGAAAGTACATGCAAAGGAATAAATTAATCTCAAGGCATAAACACAAAACAATATATTAGTACATAAATCGGAAACAAACTCAAGGAACAAAACACAAGACAACTTAACACATATTCAAGGTGAAAAGAAGTAAAGAAAATAATAAAACTTTAATACATAACCTAAAACACTCTAACTTTAACTTCAATGTTAAATAAAACTATTATCTAACTATCTCAGTCAAAACATAATTCAAACATTAACAAAATAGATATGGAAATAATCTCAAAATACATAAAAAAACACTAAAAATAAAACTAAGGGCTGAATGACAGACTAAACTGTGGGTCTGAAAGGGGTGGTTGAGTGACAATTTAAACAGGTTGTTCGAATGACAGTTTGCACAGTTAAAATAATAAAAATTAACCTAAATGATTTAATCTTCAGCTGAATTCGTGCAAATGTAGATCTAATGCATAAAGATAGTAAGTAAACCCACTTATTAAGCAAATTTAATAGTTACATAACCTTAAACAAATTCATAAACATAAGGAAATCATTGCATGTTAATAAACAAATTGGAATTTAAATTGCATAACTGATAACTTATAACAGACAAGAAATAAACAAATCTAAATTCAAAATCAATCTATCTATTTGCTTGGAAATAAACTGAACAGTAAACTGAAAATAAAATGACTGAAAATATATTCAAAAGCAAACTATGCGCTCAATCTAGTTACTTAATTCTGGAAATAAAAATGCATTACAGAAAACAAATGAAATAATACAATTAACTGGAAATAAAACTAACTACAACAGAAAAAAGAAATAAACAAGAAAAGAAAGAAAACCTCTGGTTGATGAGGGGCCCTCTCAGCAGTCAGGGGTGGTTCCTGGCTAACTTATACTCAAATGAAATCTTCAACAACAACACATACAACTCTTTATTTAGATGATGAAACAGAAATATAATGTACTCAAGAACAAACTGATGAATTCTTTCTAACTTTTTGACTTTCTAGCTCTAGCTAATTGAGCTCTCACATAGAGACTGATTTATATAATAGTTTACAGAGATGAGCAAGTCAACCCTTTAGTGTCCAACTGCTCTCTAAATTTAGTCAATCATAAAGGCATTTAACTAATCATAGGCCAATGCACATGCATCTTCCCTTCTTCAGCGTGGTTTTGGTCTGCTTCACTGGACAACAAACACACAGGCTCCTTCTTCAGTGCAACAGGTTTTCAGATGTGGCGCGTGGATCCTTCTTTAGTGCAAACATGAACTGATGGTGAACGGAGGAGAACACACGATGAGTTTTCTAGAACGTAGGTTAAATGCATCAACCCAACACGTGGATTGTTAATGTGATGGCAAACAAAGGAGGCTGCAGGCTGGTGGATTATCTAGAACACGAGCTCCATTACCCAGACGCGTGGAAAACAGGTTGTTTGCAGGATGTTTCACACTTTAATTGCCTAAAATTAATTCTCAACAATGTGCAGTCTAGTAAACGATCTGGACGGAGAGTTGGACAACGATTTGGACCGTGAGCTGGATACAATGGGTGTCGATCTAGGGAGAAGGAAGTGTCTGTTTACTGGCGCGCTTCAGGAATACATCCTACAGGAACATGTTTCAACATCTAGTAAACTACCAGCGAGTTTCACGCAGCAAGCTGGATGACAAGTTGGACGTCGAGCTGGATGTGTTGTGCGCAAGGCAGGATGAATGCGTTCTTGTTATTAATTTGTCCCAAAATATTGTAAAATCTGCAAATAAATGTATAAATTAATTAATACATCAAATGTGCTTTAATAATGTCAATTTTAATTAATAAAATCATAAAAATGATAATAATAAATAGGTTTCATATAAACCTTAAATTCATACATACTTGAGCTGAACAGTGATCTGTGTGACATAAAATATACAGAAAGATAATAAAACATATTTTTAAATGAGTAATTTAATTTCCAAAAATGATAACAATTCTAAGATCAACATTCCCCCAAACCGAAGAAATGCCAGGTCCCACTGAGCAAAAAGAAAGATAACAGATCACACTGTCATTGCGAATTTTGAAACGTGAGCCAGCAACGAGCATATACATAAGTAAGTACATTCATAAGGTTTAAAATTAATTCAACCATATCCAAAGTAAAACTTTGGGTAGGTTGAACATATGACATGAAAAGTATAAATCACATTTATAATCAATAAAGTTAGTCAATTAATAGTTTACATGCATGATTGGGTAAAAGGATAGGATTATCAAATAATAAAATGATAAGAAGAATTTCTAAGCATCCATATGAAGGTAAAAATTATTTGCCAAAAAAAACAAAATTTGGTTAGCAAATTTTAATTATATATACTAAATTCTTACAATATTTTATTCAGATCGTCATTTGGTATTTCATTTGGACCTTCTTTTGATTCTTCATATAGTTCTCCATATTGATTTTGCTGTAAAAATATGCTTCATGCTATAATCAAATTCCATTGCTTATATTATCCTGAAAAACACTTATCATTTATCAGAGATAAATAGATCGATCATAAATAATGAAAAGTAAAAGCAATCTAATTTTTCCAAATCCATCTTTCCCCAAACCAAAGATATGGCGTGTCCTCAAGCCAAAGAGAGAAGAATTGATTGTTCCAAAAAAATATAAATTAAAGAGTTCTATCATGCTGTTGATTATTTTGTAAAGAAAAGAAGAAAAACTAACTAACTAATAAATTGAAATGATTCAAAGATGTATATTCATGAAAAATATAACAGTGCTTAAAAATACTGCGTGAATGATAATAATTGAACTAAAAGAATGCCACAGGAAAAACTAGTCATTTATGCCTCATTTTAAAGATATCCTATCGACACAAAGTATATAAGTGTACCCCGGAGTATGTGAGATTTACAGCTATGGGTCCCATTTCTAGGATAACAACATCCTAGGTATATGCTGAATTAGATGGGCAGGTTCAATCCCAACTTACATCCATTCTCAAACGACATGTTAAACAATTGGTCGTAACATGTTTATTCATAAATTTTAAAAACAATTCTTTTTAAAAACAATTCTTCATATTTATCATTATTTTACGAGCTATGTGCATAGTAGTGCATTAACCAGATCTCTTTTACCAAGTATTTCCTTGCTGCCAGTAGGCCCGTTCGGTACATCGATGGGTTTACCTTGGTACCATGCAAGCATAGTCCTGCTGCTAGCGAGCCTATTTAGTACCTCGACGGGTTTACTTGCATTTATCGAGCTTCCGTGTTTTGAGTTTTTTTACTTAGCATTGACCCGCTGCTAGCAAGCTTGTTCAGTACTTCAGCGGGTTTGCCTTGTATAATGATATTAAATATATGGAAGTCGATTGCTACTAGAGTGTGTTAAGTCCTGCTAAACACATAATTCAATTTTTTTTAAAAATAAACTTATAAGTAACTTCATAATGGCCATAACCATAGATCATGTCAAAAGAGAATAACCTTAAGTTGTTCTTTAACTTTACAGTCATTCTTCTTCATAAAAGAAAAGTAATGTTCCCCACGGACAAAAAATCCACTTACTCTCGAACTATCACCAAAATACTTGAGAGACAAGTTTTAACAACAAGTATACAATGAACTAGTAGTCCATAGGTGTAAAATGAGAATGTGAAAAAATGATAATGAAAGTAGGTCTATCAAGCAACTGTTAAAAAAATAAATCACAAATATACATGTCTGAATCAAAATACCAAAAAACCATATGAATCATAGAAGAGCTGGTTAAGTATGATATGTAGAGAATTATAAATTTTATTTTTACTATAAGCTGAAAATTTCAAAAGTATCCCAAGAAAGGTTAAGATACCTGATAAGTACTTTAACATACTTCCCTTTTCCAAGTAATACTTCATAAACTTCTTATAGAGATAGAATATTTGTAATCAAACTGCAAAACCACTTGTTAGACGATTCAATTTATTCATGAAGACATAGTAAAAAGAAAAAGAGTCTTGTGTAAACAATCTATTAGAAATGACTCTTATTTATTCAAAGAAACAAACACATATTTACATATATACAAGTGATAATAACCCAAAATATTTTTCAAGGATCAAGAGGAGGAGGAATAGCTTCCCCTTCAACTAATTCCATTTCATTTTACTGCAAAACATTCTTTATAAAATTCTGTTTAGATGTCGGTTGATGATAAAGTATGAGTCTATGTCCATTTACTACAAAGGAAACTTCTGAGACATCAATTGTTTTAATTTTTACTGACCCATTGTCAAAAGCTGTAACTACTTCGTATGGACCCATCCAATGGGTAGTTAATTTTCCTTTAAAATTTTTAAACCGTGAGTTGAATAGTGGTGCCCAATATCCAGTATTAAATTGCTTTTGCTTAATAAATTTATCATGCCATGTCTTTCGTTGATTCTGTATTAGCATGGTTCTTTGGAGTGCACCTTGTCTAATCTTGTCTAACTCATTAATCTGCAATATTCGTTGTTTTTGTGCTTCATCCAAATTCATGCCTAATTGTGCTGCCATACAAAAGGTTTTAACTTGAAATTCAATAGGTAAAAGGACTTGTTTTCCATACACTAACTCATAGGGGGTATGTCCGGTAGTGTTTCTTCATGTTATCCTATAGGCCCATAAAGCCTCTGGGAGTCTATATGCCCAGTCCTTATGATGTAAGTAAATGGTTTTAGTTAAAATGGATTCTAATACTTTATTAGTTGATTCTACCTGACCATTAGCCTGAGGGTGATAAGGTGAATATTTGCAATGTCGAATGCCATATTTCGTAGTAAGTTCTTTCATTAATTTAGAAGTAAATTAAGTACCTTGATCTATGACAATTTCTCTAGGTACACCAAACCGGGTGATTATTTCTTCATATATGAATTCTACCACTGATTTCTCTGTGGCTCTAAACAAAGCTTTAGCTTCTACCCATTTGGTGACATATTCCATGCAAACTAGGATATATTTCTTTTTACAAGACATGGGAGAAATTGGTCCTACAAAATCAAGAGCCCATTTCTTAAAGAGTTCAATCATGACTTGGGGTTGTAGATGCATTTGATCAGATTACATAGGTCTACCCATTCTTTGACAACTATCACATCCTTTGACATATTTGGCAGCATCTTTAAAAATGCTTGGCCAATAGTAACCAGGATGTAAGACTTTATATGCCGTCCTCTTATCAGAAAAATTCCCTTCACATGGTCCATCATGGCATGCATGAAGGATGTCTGTCATTTCATCCTCCCGCATGCATCATCGAATAATAAGATCTGGACTAGTGCAGAATAGATTGTTATCAACCCAAGAATAATTGGAACTCTAAACTATAATACGACGCTTTTCATGTGGGGACAAATGGTTTGGTATTTTCCCAGTTACTAAATAATTGGCAATATCTGCGAACAAAGTGGTTTGAACAGATACAACAAATAGATGTTCGTCAAGAAAAGTGTCATCAACTGGTTTAGTACCGTCTTCATGTTGAAAACGGGAAAGGAAATATGCTACTAGATTTTCTTTACCAGGTCGGTCAATGACGTTAATGTTAAATTCTTGCAATAAAAGAATCCATCGAGTCACTCTACCATTGGTAATTGGTTTATTCATGAGAAATATAACGTCGGAGTGATCGGTATGCACAAAAACTTCATAACCTTTAATATAATGACGAAATTCATTAATAGAATAAACTACTGCCAAAAATTCTTTTTCAGTAACAGTATCATTGAGTTTGGCAGGAGTCAAATTCTTACTAATAAAATAAATGGCATAAGGTGCTTGTCCTTCTTTTTGTCCGAGGACTCATCCTATGGCCATATCAGAGGCATCTGTAGATATGTGAAAAGGAAGGGACCAATCGGGACCCCTAAGTATTGGTTCCACTGATAGTTTAGCTTTTAGGATTTCAAAAGCATTTGAAAAGATTCTGTCCACTGGAATTCTGCGTCTTTTGTAAGAAACTTAAACATTCGTGCATCTATTTTAGTGAAATTTTCAATAATACGGAGGTAATAGCCTACATGACCAAGAAATCTTCTTACCTCTTTCTGAGTTTTGGGAGAAAGAAGGCCAACAATTACTTCAATCTTTGCAGGGTCTACCTTAATTCCTTGGGAGGAAACATGGTGTCCCAAAACTATACCTTCTGTCAGTAACATTTTACATTTTTCGTGAATAAGGGATAAATTCGTTTCTTGACATCGGATCAAGACCTTCTCGAGGTTTTCAAGGGCTTCTTGAAAAGTATTACCATAGGCCATAAAGTCATCCATTTATACCTCCACACAGTCATGTATAAGATCGGAAAATGTTCCTAAGACTACTCACTAGAAAGTGGCAGGTGCATTACATAAGCCAAATGGAAGAACTCGATAAGCGTATGCTCCCCAAGGGCATGTAAAAGTGGTCTTGTCTTGATATTCAGGTGATATTAAAATTTGGTTGTAACCACTAACTTGTCAAGAAAGGAAAAATATTGTTTACTTGATATAGTATCTAATACTTGATTAATAAAAGGTGAAGGAAAGTAGTATTTAAGTGTAGCTTTTTTTAGCTCTCTAAAATCAACACAAATGCACCATTTCCCTGTGACTTTCATTGGGACTACTACTAAAGGAGATACCCATTTACTATCGGAGATAGGATAGATGAAACTAGCAATGATGAGTTTTTGTAATTCTTCTTTTACTATATCCTTTAAAGCAGGATTCATCCTCCTCTTTGGCTGCCTTACAGGTGACATGCTTGGATCCATATAAGTATGGTGAATATAGGTGTCAGGGTGTATACCCTTCATATCGATGTGTTCCCATGCAAATTCTCCAACTTGTTTCTTAAGAACTTTAAGCAGTTGTGCTTGTTGGTTTTCACTTAATCTTGCGTTTATATGCAGAAATTTTTCAGGACCAACCTCACAAGGTATGGTATATGGTCCTGTACAATCTTCAATCATGAAGACACAAGGTGTTTCTGTAAATATTGAGAGAGCCATATTCTCTTAAAACTCATCTCCAAAAATATGATCGAATTGAGCAAAAGACTAAGGAAAATCCGTACAGGTTGTTGAAGAAACAAACTGGTTTAATACATTCTCAGTGGTCTTCTCTTGAATTGCCAAGGAGAAATCACTAGGAAGGGAGAGATTGTCAAAGTATACATCCCAAAAATAACAATTTAAGCACCATGAATTTTTAGTTATTGGTTGTGCTAGGGGGTGTAAAATAAGTCTTTGTGTGGACAACCCATTGGAAATAGTCATCTCTCCATCCCTACATCCTGTAAAAGCATTTGCAGTATCTAACCATGGTATTCCCAAAATAATAGGATGCCCTTTAGAGGGATCCTTTGATTCTACAACCATAAAGTTGACAGGGTATTCCCATGAGGCTATTGATACAACAATGTCATCCAAGACTCCAACAGGTTTTACCATAGTATGGTCTGCTAGTTTTAGGATGGAAGGAGTAGGTCAGAGAAATTGTCCTAACTATAAAAATTCTAAAACTGCGGTGGTCATCATGTTAATAGTGGATCCTAAATCGATTAATTTATTTTCTATGGAGGTGTTGTTTATAATTACAGTCACTACTGGGGCTCCTGGATTTGTATATTTTGTAATCTGAAACTGGCATGTCATACATTCAGACATCTCTCCTATCACATGAATTGTGAGAGGATCCTTTTGCTTCTTTCTTGGGCGTTTAATACATAGCTCCTTTATTACCTTACTATATATTGGTATATCTTTGATATCTTGTAATAGAGGGATTTTAATACAGATATTATTTAATTCATTCAAAATGTTGTACTCCGAATGAACTACAAGTTTTTCTATTACTAGTGTTTCTGGAAATGGAGGGACTCTTTGCTCCTGAATAGTTTCTTGTGGAGGATGGGTGTGTACTGGAACCTTTGGAATGTTCACATCCTCCAAAATAGCATCATTCACGGGTTCACTTGAATCTTATTCTTCTTCATTTGGTTCCTGAATGATGACTGATGACTTGGGTTTATTATTCACAACTCTTCCCGATCGTAATTGAATCTCATGTAAAGGTACATTCAAAATAAGGTATGATGGAAGAGTTTGCAACTCAATGTTGTTAAGATATTGAGTTGGTTTATTATTAGGGTTAGGTATCGGTTGTGCAGGTAATAATGTCGGTCGAGGAGGATTTGCATTTTAAAAGTGATGAGGTTTTTCTGTGATAAAAGGAACTGGAGGTACAAATCCAGGCGTCATTTGCTGGAAATTTGTTTGATTATGAGGATAAGGATGGTTAGGTGCAGGGATAGGTTGTGGCTAAGTATATGGTTGTCCTCTCCATCCTGGTGACCAATACTGATGTTGTGGAAATTGAGGAGGAGGGTACCGAGGTAGCCAATTCTGCGAACTTGAATTGTTCCATTGTTGAGGTGGTTGATACGGGGGATAATAGAGAGGAGGTTGCAGTGGAAAGTTATGATATGCTGGTTGGTATCTATGTTGCCAAGGATGCCTCCTAGATGTTTCAGCTACATCCCCATTCTTATAGATGGCTTGCAACCCAGGAAAGGATGGGAAGTTATCTATTGGATTCTCTTCTGTACAGATGTGACATATGGAGATGTTGTTTAATGGACATTCCCTTTGGGGATGTTTAGTTCTACATCTTGGACAAAAGATACTCATTGCTGCTCATTCTTCATCCTGCCTCTTCTTAGCTTGTAAAGCATATAATTGAGAACCCATTTCTCCTAATATATCAGTTTTAAAATTCTCCAACAGGTTTCCTAACTCTACTCTTGTAACTCCACCTAAACTAGGAACATTTCCTCTTACATTTCTACTAAAAGGCTCTCAAATTTTTTTCGCAACTTTCTCCCTACTCCTAGAATAATTTTTATACATATCACCAATTTGTGCAAAAGTTCTATGAGAAATATCGCTAGCTGCCATGAGATTAGGACTTTCTAACAAGTCCTCGGGGATCCCCTTAAGAAAAAGTGTACGTACTACATCTTCTTGGAGGTCACTATACTTAGATTTATGTAATGTATAAATGAACCTTTCGAGATAATCCTCCAGGTTCTTGTCTTCAAGTTGTTGTATCTTGAATATATCATATCGAGAGTCCTTGGGTTTGCAATAATCTTGATATTTTTGTAAGAATGAAGTTTTCATATCATCCCAAGTCCTGATAGTGAATTCTCCTAATCCCATGAACCATCTCAAGGCGGAATCTTTTAGTGTAGTGGGAAAGAGTTTTGTTTTGTGAGCATCTTGTAGATAATTATATCTCCTACAAAGGATATCGAACTCGAACAGGAATGTGTCTGGGTCCTTATTACTTTTTCCATAAAAAGTAGGTAAGGAGGAAGGAATGATGTTTTTCATAGTTACATCCTGCATTGTATCTAAAACAGGGAACCTGAAGGTAGCCTCAGTTTGATTTTCCCCTTCTTCTTCTTCATTTCTAACTTCATCATGATCTTTGTTTTCTCCCCATCTCTCCATATAAGCTGGATTCTTAACGTAAATATACTTAGAAGGCTCTTTTCAAGGTGACAATGGGGTGTCCGAACATTCTTTTTTGGGAGAGATCTTCCTCTGATCAATTGTGTTTGTATTGAATCCTAGAGGGATCGTAGGTTCTAACGTAAAAGTTTCAATTTGCAAGATGACTGGATCTACTGAGGTTCCAAAGAGAGCTTTTAATTGGGCAGGATCAACAAAGTCAACAAAATTCGGGTCTCCTACTAGTGAAAAAGTTGTATTGATTGGATTCGAAACTAGTGGAGGGTTGGAGATTTATAATGGTTGATGCTCTTGAACTTCCTCAGGAATGAGGTCCTTAGGACACCCTGCCAAGGTTCCTTCTCCTTCTATGGCTTCCCTAGTAAGATCTCCTGAGAGAGTATCCTTAGGTTTCAGGGTAGAACTACTTTCTATAGGCGTCTTTCAATACCTTTCTGGTGAGTTAGTAGTTGGGAAATTACGTCCCCTACAGTAGTTAGTAGGGGAATTTAATAAGTTTTATTGTCTTAACAAATCTACCATGAGGATCTCTAATTCTGCTCATGAAAAACTTTAAACTAAAGAAAACCTATGCTACTGCTATTGCTGGATTTGGGGGCGCTCGTTATAACAGATACGCAGGTTCTTCCCTTTCGTCTTATCGCTCCCCCGCTACCAACCTATTGCTAAGATTCATAAATAATTCTACTCTACTTTACAGAACAACTCTTCGACAACGGTGCCAAAAGTGTTGGGTGTTATAATGTCTAAATTAATTCACCTGATATTTAATTATCGATCGGGATTGGTAGGCTTAGATTTGACAAAAAACATATGTGAAGGTAGAAGGGTTCTTATGGTGTCGTGGAAATATTTTAACAAACAAAAGATCGAAAGATCTTTCAATTTGAAAAACCAAGTCAAACTCCTAAGAATTCAACTATTAAGTCAATTAAACCGGAACAAAATATTAAACTAAATAATTAATAATTTATTAAACTGAAAATGATATTATTAACAACTAATCTTTAACTTGGAAACTAAGATGCAAGGAAAACCTAATTAATAAGTAAGTAGAAAACTTAATAAAACAAGTAAAGAGAAGCAAGTAGAAAACTTAATAAAACAAGAAAAGAGAAAACTTAATAAATAAAATTAAATAGAAAGAAACAAGTAGAAAACTTAACAGGAAAATAAAATAGAAAGAAACAAGTAGAAAACTTAATAGGAATGTCTTTGAATTCTATCCTACAAGTCTCTTTCAGTAATCACACAATGAAAAGGGAACAACCTAAAAACATACTAAAGATATTATATACCATACTGAAATTACATGCAAAGGAATAAATTAATCTAAAGGCATAAACACAAAACAATATATCAGTAAAGAAATCATAAACAAATTCAAGGAACAAAACACAAGACAACCTAACACATATTCAAGGTGAAAAGAAGTAAAGAAAATCACAAAACTTTAATACATAACCTAAAACACTCTAACTTTAACTTCAATGTTAAATAAAACTATTATCTAACTATCTCAGTCAAAACATAATTCAAACATTAACAAAACAGAACTGAAAACAATCTCAAAATACATAAAAAAACATTAAAAACGAAACTAAGGGTTGAATGATAGACTAAACTGTGGGTCTGAAAGGGGTGGTTGAATGGTAGTTTAAATAGGTTGTCCGACTGACAGTTTGCACAGTTAAAATAATAAAAATTAACCTAAATGATCTAATATTCAGCGGAATTCGTGTAGATGCAGATCTATTGCATACAGACAGTAAGTAAACCCACTTATTAAGCAAATTTAACAGTTATATAACCTTAAACAAATTCATAAACATAAGGAAAACATTGCATGTTAATAAACAAATTGGAATTTAAATTGCATAACTAATAAATTATAACAGACAAGAAATAAACAGAACTGAATTCAAAAGCAATCTATCTATTTGCTTGGAAATAAACTGAATAGTAAATTGAAAATAAAATGACTGAAAATAGATTCAAAAGCAATCTATGCGTGCAATCTAGTTACTTAATTCTGGAAATAAAAAATGCATTACAGAAAACAAATGAAATAATACAACTAACTGGAAATAAAACTAACTACAACAAAAAAAGAAATAAACAAGAAAAGAAAGAAACCCTCTGGTTGATGAGGGGCCCTCTCAGCAATCAAGGGTGGTACCTGGCTAACTTGATCCACTCAAGTGAAATCTTCAACAGTAACACATACAGCTCTTTATTCAGATGATGAAACAGAAATACAATGTACTCAAGAACAAACTAATGAATTCTTTCTAACTTTCTGACTTTCTAGCTCTAGCTAACTGAGCTCTCACACAGAGGCTGATTTATATAATAGTTTACAGAGATGAGCAAGTCGACCCTTTAGTGGTCGACTGCTCTCTAAATTTAGTCGATCATAAAGGCGTTTAACTAATCATAGGCCAACGCACATGAATCTTTCCTTCTTTAGCGTGGTTTTGGTCTTCTTCACTAGATAGCGAACACACACGCTCCTTCTTCACCACAACAGGTTTTCAGATGTGACGCATGGCTCCTTCTTCAGTGCAAACGTAAACTGGTGGCGAACAGAGGAGAACACACGGCGAGTTTTCTAGAACGTACGTTAAATGCATCAACCCAATGTGTGGATTGTTAATGTGGTGGAAAGCGAAGGAGGCTGCAGGTTGGCGGATTATCTAGAACACGAGCTCCATTACCCAGAAGCGTGGACGGTAGGTCGTTTGCAGGCTGTTTCACATTTTAATTGCCTAAATTAATTCTCAACAGCGCGCAGTCTGGTGAGCGATCTGGACAACGATCTGGACCATGAGATGGATATGCTGGGCGTCAATCTAGGGCGAACGAAGTGTTTGATTGTTGGCGTGCTTCAGGATTACAGTATAAAACAACATGTTTCAACATTTGGCAAACTACCAGTGAGTTTCGCGCAGCGAACTGGATGACAAGCTGGACGTTGAGCTGGACGTGCAGTGCACAAGGCAGGGTGAATGCGTTCTTGTTAATAATTTGTCCCAAAAAGATTGTAAAATCTGCAAACAAATATACAAATTAATTAATACATCAAATGTGCTTTTTTTTTTCTGTTGGCAAAGTGGTGGAACCCCCCTGACTAGCAAGGTTTCCATTGGCTAAGTAACCACGAACCAGGGGTATCTAAGCCATCAAAATCACCCGGGGATTGCACCCGACTTGGACCGCACCAACCCTTAACATGTTTGGATTTTTTGGTATCCGACAGGATTAGAACCGATGATCTTTCAGCTTAGGGGGCGTCTTAACCATACCTTGCCACCAACTGTTCTACATATCGCAGATACATCAAATGTGCTTTAATAATGACAATTTTAATTAATAAAATCATAAAAATGATAATAATAAATAGATTTCATATAAACCTTAAATTCATACATACCTGAGCTGAATAGTGATCTGCATGACATAAAAGATACAAAAAGATAATAAAACATATGTTTAAATGAGTAATTTAATTGCAAAAAATGATAACAATTCTAAGATCAACAGGCCCATACAGATAATGATGTTCATTGAGAAAGAATACGTTGCATGAGTGAAAAATTCCTAATCATACGAGGAACATATCATCTAGAAACCCCAATCTAGGTTTCTTTGAGGGAACAAAATAACCAAAATCATATATGATCTACTAAATTCCAAAAATTCCAAAATGTACCTACTTAGGGAAAGAGAGGATAATGTTTCTCCTTACCATCTTCTTTCCCCACCCCCAAATCAGGATCCCTTGAGAAAGGAGAAACCTCTCTTTCTTTGAGAAAAATTTCATTTGCCAACAAACTGTTTGAAGAAAATTTCCTTAGAATTTTTTGGTTAAAGTATTCATATCTAATTTTCCCACCACAAAATAGAACCCCTTGAGGAAAGAGTGAGCATTCTTTCTTTGATAAAATTTTAGTTTATCAACAAATTATTTGAAGAAAAGTTCCTAAGAAACTGGGTCACTTTGAGATGACATCACATGATGTCACTGGTCCCCACCATATGTGTGTCGCTTGTTGAGTGGTAGACATGGATTTCAGATCACCCATTCTTTTATTTGTGGATTCCCTTTTTATGCGTTTATGATCATAGGAAAAAAACCACCCATTGTTAAACTAAGGTGGTAATGGCTCTAGTATAAGTTGTTATGAAAAGTGTATAGGGGATCCAATTGTTAAGGTTAACCTTGACTCGACATTGAGTTAAAGGTGGTTTAGGTCTAGCACATGGTTTGGGCACATGGTTTGTTGTAGCCCATGGTATTGTCCCATAGTATTGCATGTGATGAATCGTTTATAAGGCTTGATGAGGCTCCATTGTAAAGTGGGATGGAGGTGAGAGGTGGCTAGCTCACTTAGCCCGGATGGCTGGTTTTGGCCATGTAAAGAAGATCTTCATTGATGCTGGTTTTCCCTGAATGGGTTTTTGAGGGTATATTTTATGTGATCTGTCTATTTTATTTCTCGCTCATTACTATTTTAATATTACTCGTTGTTTTTCCTAACAACTGGTATCATAGCTTGGTTGTGCTCGTTGATGTTTCTATGTGTGTGCGCTATGTAAGTTGCATATGAAAGGCGTGATGGTTGGAGCCCAGTGGAGTGAAATATCATTTCTGTCCGCTTGATGCTACATAACTTGTGAAGAGGAGCTTCCATTTCCAGGTGTGTATAGGTAGATCATTGTGGATCTGTCCAGTGTGAAGAGGAGTAATTATCGCTGGTGCAAGCAGACCACCAATTGAGCAATGATTTGAGAGATCGTTGGAATGAAAAAATTCGGTGTGAAGGCAGGAAAAATCCTAGGGTGAAAATGCATGAAGTAAATCACAGTCGTTGCTTTAAGGAGAAGCCATTTCGAAATGGAGGGAGCCGTGAAGTTAACCATTGGGAACATTTGTTTTTACATCTGTGAAAAATCCGCCGAGTGAAATGGAATCTAATTGGAAAAGCCGCAAATCCACATAGAAGCCAAAATATCAATCATTGAAAAGTAGCTCCCAAGGAATCCATGCGCACTGAAGGATTGGGACCCATGAAAATGCTTCACATGAAGGTAGTCACGTGAGATTTAAAAAAGGAAATGGTATTTAAAAATCTCTTTTTATGAAAAATTTTAGTGCCACTTTATTTTAAGCAAAATAGGAATGAGATGTTTTGTGAAAAATATCCCATGAGTAAGTGAACATGTACGGGATAGTAAAAGGGACATAAAAAGGTTTTGTCATAAAATGTTTTAAAAGTGATTTTTTTTTATTATCTGTTAAAGAAATGATGATTCATGGTTTTATGAATTATGGTTAAGGACGTGGAGCTTGAAATATGGAAAGTATGGTAAACACATAAGTATAAAGTGGAAGCATGTTAAGTAATTTATATTTTTGTATCTGAGTTTTAATATTGTATTGCGGGGTGCACGATCGGTAGTCCCTGACACCTTAGTATTTTTTGGTTCTTGTTTAAAATTTAATTTCTTCAGGTGTTAGAAGCACAAAGTATACCTCTTATGCGAAGAGAAGAGATGTTGAATTTAGTGTGGAATGAATCACTAGGTAGGTATGAGGATGGAAGGTGTATTCGTAGCCTAACTTGACATGGATCGGAGAGGTTGAGTCTTCGATTGCAGGAGGAATGCGAGATGGTTGATCTTAGTTTTGGGACCAATATTGATGAGCCATGTATGTGAAGAGAATTCCTAGAGAATTGATGGTTACAATAGCTGAGGACCCATGTAATCCGGTAGATGGATTCCTCTTTATATGGACGTCAATGATAGAGTTTGGATGCAGGTACAAAAGGTGCATGGCTAAAAACGAGCAAGTGGACGAGTAAGAAAGCGAGCATGAAAAAACGAGAGGATGAAGAAATGGATGGTGATGGGGTAGTCACCATGAAGACACATGAAAAAAATGTAATGGAGTGGTTGCATGTAAATGGGAATATGGCTGTAAGACCTGGTAAGGAATGCATACCCCTGGTAACTCACCGGTAAAGTCGGGAGATAGACCTAGGTGATAGGGGGGTGTATGTAAGATTCCTCGAAAAAACTTTGAGGGGAGTTGGTGATTACTGCAAGTCAAGTTTAAAGGGGGGATTCTTAGGGTTAACCTTGACTCGACATTGAGTTAAAGGTGTTTTAGGTCTAGCACATGGTTTGGGAATATGGGTTGTTGTAGCCCATGGTATTATCCCATGGTATTGCATGTGATAAATCCTTTATAAGGCTTGAGGAGGATCCATTGTAAAGTGGCATGGAGGTGAGCGGTGGTTAGCTTGCTTGTCCCAGATGGTCGGTTTTGGCCATGTAATGAAGATCTTTATTGGTGGTGGTTTTCCTCGCATGGGGATTCAAGGGTATATTGTCTGTGATCTTGAATTGTTGCATGTCTATTTGATTTCTCGTTCATTATTATTTTAATATTACTCATTGTTTTTCCTAACATCCAATACCAATAGGAAACCTCCATGTGTCCTACTTGTTTCAGGACAATGAATTTTTGGGATCCTCTTATCCTCCTTGCATCACCATGATACACTATTTATTTTCACCAATGTTCTATTTGACCCCTAGTGTGATTAGCTTAACACCCTTATGCTCGAGCACTTAGTCATGCTCTCAGTCTTATGATCTTTGTTTCCTCAGCACCCAGTCACTATTAGTTTAGTGCTTGGTTTTCGACTCCCATTTATTGTGGTTCTGGTTCTTTTTTCACCAAGAAAGAATAATTAACTTGTTATTTATCCATACTTAGGGAGAATCAAATATAACAATCCAATTATAACCTTTCAAGGACTTGATTTTGTAACAATCCATTAATTTTTAGTATGAAAAAATTATACAAAGAAAAAAAATACTTTCTAGACTAAGCTTCACTCCAAAATTTTGTACTCCCTTATATATTATATCAATTAACGTTGAAGTTATCCTCTTGTTCTCCCCTTCACACCCGTGCACGAGTAAATCGAATTATCTTGGACAGTAAAATGATATAAAGAATCAATGGTCATTATTGAACAGCCCATGGGGTAAACTAGCCAAGTGGATAGGAAAAGATGGTTTACTCCATTAACAGGCCAGATTAAGTCCCTGACCTATTTAAACCAAATTTAGACCATTGACGAGATTAAGACTCTGAAGGGTAGGTAAAAAAAAGGCTTAACCCATTAACGGTTTAGATTGAATCCCACGGTTTTCTTAGAGCATATCTAAACCATTGATGCTGTTAAGTTTTGAAGCAGGGTTAGAAAATGTTCTTTCCCATCAATGAACGAGATCAAATCTTGTTTCCTTTACAAAGAAGATCTCTCTAATACACCGGCTTGATATCACAAGAAAACTTTTTCGTCGTCAACGACTCCGATTAGAAGGTATGGTATGCTCTATTGAAAATGAATCTCGACTATTGATGGTATCAATGCATGAGACAAGGATAAAGAGGGGATTGTACCGTCAACAATCATTATTTTATGATTATCCACCTACTTTATAAGATGAATACAGGCCATCGGGGGTAAGAACATATATCGCGACAAGAAGGTACCAAAATAAACAAAAAAATCACCGTGAAAGTAGAGCCACCACACCACAGAGTAAGAGATCCATAAAGATGATCACATCGATTATTGTTGAGATATGCTCGTGCTTCCAATGAAGGAAATATGTAGAGAACATAAATTACCATTCATGAAGAGAATGAGAACTGAATGGCCTTGAAATCCTAAATTTCAACAAAACCTTTCAAATGAATTCATAGAGTCTTTCGACCCATATCCTTTCCTTACCCTCTCTCAATATTTCGATATGAATGACAAAAATAATTTACTTCGACCCAAATACTTTCCTTCCCCTCTCTCAATCTACACTATGTCATGTCATGTCATGTGAATAATAATCACACTGCGGTAGCGTGTAGCCTTCTTTTCTTTTCTTTAAGAAACCCTAACTGCTACCAAACTTCTCCCATAGTCCAACTCTCCCCCTCTTGACAACACTCCTATCGCCAGCCTTCTTGATAATTAATAGTAATAATTTAAATATTTCCCACTAATCTCCCTCAATGTTCTTTATACATGTAATTTAGTGGAGGTAACACACCACATACCCCATCCTTATAATACTCAATTCCTTTATTCAAGAAATAAACCACTTTTGTTATTAATATGATAACAAATTTCTTATTTACATGTATTTACATATATATTTAAATACATTTTTTCATTTTTACAACCATGCATTTATATTACAAGACATACAACCATCTTGTAATGTCCCTTTTTAAGAAATTTCATTAAATGACCAATTTGTCACTTTTTTCCCTAATTTGACGTTTGACTAGTTTTAATGTCTAGGTCTCCAAATTGGTCCAAATGCTCCCAAATATTCACAGAAGGTATATGAATGATATTAAGATTCGGATATGATGTTCAAGGAAGATTTATGACCCTCTGAAGGCTTCTAAAAACTTTTTAAAGATTCTGGTCGAGGTAGGAATTTTGACTAGTAATTTGGGGTTCTAATTCCCCCACAATGAATTCTGAAAAATGGATTCCCAAATGCACTCAAGCCAACTCTAATTTCTGAATGGAATAAGGGTACATGAAAAGAACATACATATGAACTCATATGCATCACTATTCAACTTTTAATGTTTGCTATAACTCCCTTAAATGAGATGCAAAAAGACTAGTTTCAACCTTGGGGGAAATGATAGGAAAACCTATCCAAATGCTATGAAACTCAACAAAATAACTCCAAATGATTATGAAATGAAAATTAAACTAATATAATCCATCAATAACATTCCATTCATCCATAAACCATCAGTAGTTCACTTATCCATTCCAATCTATCAACATTATATTGGTTCACAACAAGGTAGTGGAGCAATGGCACTGTTTCTTTATTCTTTAACATTTATACATGAAATATTTTGGTTATTTTGACCTGAGAGTCTTCTAAAATTTAAATACATAAATAACAGTCTATTCTTCCATAAACCATCATTATTTTACTTATCCATTCGAATCCATCAACATCAAAGTGATTCACAACAAGATAGTGGGGAAATGGCGCTATTTCTACATTGATTAATAATTTTAAATGAAATATTTCAGTATTTAGACCTAAGAGTATTATGGACTTTAAATACATAGAATTTACATCAGAAAGTAAAATAATGGGGCATTATAAGCTGCCCCCAAAAAATCAATAGCTCACCCAAAGCGCAATCCCTCCATGAGCAAGAATATGCCATAAAAATGAAAAATGGTTGAGAGAAAGTTTTGCAATAGAAGGAACCACGAGTTGAACTATAGCTTACACCTGAAAATAAAATTCTATTAAATACCCGAGTGGCCTCTCTAAACACCAACTTAGATGGGAATCTTTCACCCTTGAAATTGGCTAAGGCAAGAAAACTAGTCATCCACTAGCTCTCACAATTCACAAACGACAATTTCTCAAATGAGGAAAATCTATTTTCTTGGTTTATTCCTATATTTTATAAACATCCTTAGCCTTCTAAGGTTACCAATACATCCACAAACTAGAGCCAATTCGAATTTGGGTGTGGGCTCAATATTTGCCATGTGTCCTCCCTTATCAAGCCTTCCATCTTCCCCCAATTTGAGTAGGAACCCATTGAGGTTCCCCAACTCACATGGGAGCCCTCTTGGATGCTCTATTTTGCCCTAACATGTCATATATGTAATATGTCAGCCTTCAAATCTTATTTTTTTCCATAGGTGTCATAGGATCTTCATCATTGTTGTTATAAATCTAGGGAATCTAGTCCAAGTGTCTCACTGGCTCCAAAATGACTCTTCCTCTCTCATGTAAGTTACATTTCGTTCCAAATTCGACCTATGATGTATATGGAAAATTTTATTATCCTTATAACTCATCCAAGAACATTTATTTAGGATTCCCATGGATTCAAAATTGCAAGAGGAGGATGTAAGGTGGCACATAAATTCTAGCTTGTGTGGGCCCCATAGTCTCCATGTGTTTCCATGCTCCATTTCCACTTCAATTTTCTCTTGTATTTAATTTTTTATCTCATTTATTAAATATTTATTCCATTCTAATGTTCAAACACCATTCATTGTTCCCCCTATTCCAAATCCCAAAGCCTCCACCCCCAACCTAGGAAACTAGTAATATTCCTCCTTAGCAATTATTTGACCCTTAGCATCAATTTGACAAACTCTAATGAATATGGAAAATGTGATTAGGACATTGTAACCCAATGAAAAATTTGGGACATGAAAAATTCTCCCTTCCCAATATTGCTTGTCCTCAAGCAATTTCAAACATGGGTGTTGAAGAACCTGCTTCCTGTATGATTCTTTGAAGTTTCCACTGAGTTTCCCAACTTTGAGTCTTTGATATTCCATAAAGATTTGAGAGAGGAAACACCATGGCTGTTGTTGCAATAATCTGATTAAAATCACTTTATTAAGTGGGGAATCCATCTCCCATACCTCTTGTTTCCCAAAATATTTGAAATCAATGGGACTAAAACAATATCTCAGGGTCCCATTGCTTGTACTGCAATCCAACAATTAAGAGTGCTCTCCAACCCATACCATTAGGAAAGAGAATTCCAGGATCCCATTTTCTTGTATGCATTCTTCCAAACATCATGAGAACATAATATATATCGTCAAAGTACATAACAACATAATAAAAATGTACATAAAAAAGGTGCCTCATCAAAAAATCATGAAAGTGCTTATACCTCCAAGTAAGTAGACCACCATTTTCCAAGTGCATACAAGGTTCAAGTGACCAATAAAATATGCTCCAATGACACAGGTGAGGATCCCATGTCCCATAATGCTTCTCCAAAGATATATAATTTGCATCAATATAATCAGCCATGTGTTCTTTCATCCAAGGAGTGAATGAAGAACCTCCACCAAAATCTGAACCAAATAATGAGCAAAAAAAACAAGGAGACTTCAAATGACTCAAAGAAGTCTCACCCATACATCCATAAATGAGAGAATCATAAACATATAAAAAAGTATGTAGCTGGCAACAAAAATGTTCTCCAATCATAAATCTATTCACCACAGTGTTGGATTAATTTCCTCCTACATGAAATGAACCAAGTGTTGAGCAAGAGAAACCATGAGTCTTCAAGTGACTCAAATGCATATCATAGGTGCATCCATGTAGATGTGCATCATCATAAAGTAACAAATGATTTGGATGCAAATGTGAATATAAATGTGCTACAACCATGTCATCATAAAAAGTAAATCTAGGAGTTCCATAATGCTCATGTGGCACCATAAAAAAGAACCCTTTCACCCATACTTCATTGAGACTAATGCTGCAAAACATGGATTTTTAGGATGTAGGAGAATGAACTAACTCACCCAAATGATACAAAAGTGCAGAAGTTTAATCATGGGAAGGATCCATATGGGTAGTATCATGAAACTCCTTAAAAAGTGTGAAACCTTTGTCATAGATTGGTTACAATCTAGAGGAATCATGCTCCTATTTAAAAATTGCATAACCTTCATCAAGAGAAAATTCAAGTTCCTCTTCCAACACATAAAGTGTTTGGATCTCTTCAAGATCATATTCAAACACATCAAGCACATTCAAATTTCCACATTTCTCATGATCCACCATGTCATGAGAATCCTCCAAACAATCTATCATTTGACAATCTGGAACATAGGAGGAAAAACAAGTATCTTGAAACTTTTCAAGAAGTTGCTCATTTGAATTGCGAGATTATGATTATCCTCATTATTCTTAAATTATGCATCATGTAACAATTCATTAAGCTCAAACAAATGGTTTCTATCAAAAATAAAAGACATGAAATTACCTTTGATGTGGCGCATTGCTCTTTGAATCTTCTCCATGTCTTCAAGGAAGGATGTTTCCTCCAATGAAGTAGCTCTCCAAAACGAATTTGACACTAATTCTTGAGTGTCATGGAGTATTATAAGGGACTCTTGGATATTCTTTTCATTCATATTTAAGGACCCTTCAATAAAATGAGGCTCTTGCAAATGAACCTCCTCATCTTCTTCCTTCTTGCTTGGACCAACTTCATGAAGCTAAACTGGTGATAGGGAAGTTGATCTTGTTTCTTCTTCAACTTCTATAAGTTCTTAATTTTCATGTTTACTAGAAATTTGGCTTGTAGCAACATTTTGAAATACAATCTCTATGTCACCAACATATATTTATGAGCACCCATCAGTAGGTACTCCTTCATGGTTCAAACATCCATCATTAGATGCTTTTTGTTTCATTTCCAAGGTAGAATGTGTCTCGAAATGATCTTCAGTTTTTTCAATAGAATTTTCTTCATACTCATGTGATGTCTCTTCATATTTTTCAAAGTCACTTGGGAGTGGCTTTCAATCCTATTAATTTACTACTTCTTCTACTTCACCTATTTCAGAACTAGGTGGTTCATGGGTCTCCTCCTTTTGCTCCTTCAAGCAGGTTGATGCATTTTTCCCCTTGTTTTTTTTTAAATCAATATATTTTCTCCAAACTTGGATAGCCAACAATTCGAATACTTTAATAATTTTCTTGGTCATGTCTTCAAAGATAGTTTCCATGATTTTTATATGCTCCTCACCATCATATGAGGTTCCCTTTTCATCCATAGTCATAGTTTCCTCTTCAACAAAAGCACTTTTGGGTTTCAATATCTAATGGGGGTCCCTGAATTATTGTCCTCATATATATCATACCAAATCAGGTACCAAGATCATGCTCGGATACCACTGTAATGTCCCTTTTTAAGAAATTTCATTAAATGACCAATTTTTCACTTTTTTCCCTAATTTGACCTTTAACTAGTTTTGATGTCTAGGTCTCCAAATTGGTCCAAATGGTCCCAAATATTCACAGAAGGTATATGAATGATATTAAGGTTTGAATATGATTTTCATGGAATATTTATGACCCTGTTAAGGTTTCAATATGATGTTCATGGAAACATGTTTAAGATTCTGGTCGAGGTAGGAGTTTTGACTAGTAATTTGGGGTTCTAATTCTCCCATAATGAATATTGAAAATGGATTTCCAAACGCAGTCAAGCCAACTCGAATTTATGAATGGAATTAGGGTACATGAAAAGGACATAAATATTAACTCATATGGATCACCATTAAACTTTTAATGTCTGCTATAGCTCCCTTGAATCATATGCAAAAGACTAGTTTCAACCTTGGGGGAAATGATAGGAAAAAATATCCAAATGCTATGAAACTCAACAAAATAAACCCAAATGATTATGAAATGAAAATTAAACTAATATCATCCATAAACCATCAGTATTTAACTTATCCATTCCAATCTATCAACATGATATTGGTTCACAACAAGGTAGTGGGGAAATGGCACTGTTTCTTCATTGTTTAACATTTATACATAAAATATTTTGGTTATTTAGACATGAAAGTATTATGAAATTTAAATACATAAATAAAAGTCCATTCATCCATAAAACATCAGTATTTTACTTATCCATTCGAATCCATCAACATCAAAGTGATTCACAACAAGATAGTGGGGAAATGACACTATTTCTTCATTGATTAACATTTTTACATGAAATATTTCAATATTTATACCTGAAAGTCTTCTAAAATTTAAATACATATAAGTTACATCATAAAGTAAAATAATGTGGCATTATAAGCTCCCCCCCAAAAAACAATAGCTCACCCAAAGCGCAATCCCTCCATGAGCAAGAATATGCCATAAAAATAGGAAATGGTTGAGAGAAAGTGCTGCAATACAAGGAACCACAAGATTCACTGTAGCTTAAAAACACAAATAAAAATCTATTAAATCTCCATGAAATTCCTAACTTTCCTCTCTAAACACTAACTTGGATGGGAATCTTTCACCCTCGAAATTGGTTAAGGCAAGAAAACTAGTCATCCACTAGCTCTCACAATTCACAAATGATAAAAACCTATTCTCTTGGTTGATTCCTATATTTTATAAACATACTTAGCCTTATAAGGTTACCAATCCATCCACAAACTCAATCCAATTCTAATTTGGGTGTGGGCTCAATATTTGTCATGTGTCCTCCCTTTCCTAGCCTTCCATCTTCCCCCAATTTGAGTAGGAACCCATTGAGCTTCCCCAAATCACATGATCTCCCTCTTGGATGCTCTATTTTGACTTGACATATTATATATGTCAGATTTCAGCCTTCTTATCTGATTTGTGTCATAGGTGTCATAGAATCTTCATCATTGTTGTCATAGAGCTAGGGAATCTAGTCCAAGTGTCTCACTAGCTCCAGAATGAATCTTCCTCTCCCATGTAAGTTACATTTCCTTCCAAATTATAAATATGATGTATATAGCCAATTTTATTATCCTTACAACTCATCCAAGAATATTTAGGCTTCCCATGGATTCAAAATTGCAATAAGAGTATGCCAGGTGGCACATAAATTCTAGCTTGTGTGGGCCCCATAGTCTCCATGTGTCTCCATGCTCCATTTCCACTTCAATTTTCTCTTGTATTTATTTATTTATATCATTTGTTAAATATTTATTCCATTCTAATTTTAAAGCATCATTCATTGTCCCCCTTATTCCAAATCCCAAAGCTTCCACCCCCAACCTAGGAAACTAGTAATTTTCCTCCTTGGCAATTATTTGACCCTTAGCATCAATTTGACAAAATCTAATGGATATGGAAAATGTGATTAGGCCATTGGGACCCAATGAAAAATTTGGGACATGACAAATTCTACCTTCCCAATATTTCTTGTCCTCAAGCAATTTCAAACACGAGTGTCGAAGAAACTGCTTTCTGTATGATTCTTTGAAGTTGCCAAGTGCTGAGTTTCCCAACTTTGAGTCTTTGATATTCCATGAATATTTGATAGAGGGAACACCATTATTGCTGATGAAATACTCTGATTAAAATCACTTTATTAACTAGGGAATACATCTCCCATACTTCTTGTTTCCCAAAAAATTTGAAATCAATGGGACTAAAAAAATATCCCAGGGTCCCATTGCTTGTACTGCACTCCAACAATTAAGAGTGCTCTCCAACCCATACCATTAGGAAATAAAATTCCAGGATCCCATTTTCTTGTATTAATTCTTCCAAACATCATGAGTGCATAATATATATCATCAAAGTACATAAAAACATATAAAAAATGTACATCAAGGAGGTACCTCATAAAATAATAAAGAAAGTGCTTATACCTCCAAATAAGTAGATCACCATTTTCCAAGTGGATACAAGATTCAAGTGACCAATCAAATATGATCCAATGACATTGGTGAGTATCCCATGTCCCATAATTC
Source organism: Pseudotsuga menziesii (assembly GCA_001517045.1). Classification (NCBI taxonomy): domain Eukaryota; kingdom Viridiplantae; phylum Streptophyta; class Pinopsida; order Pinales; family Pinaceae; genus Pseudotsuga; species Pseudotsuga menziesii. The sequence goes on along the minus strand of LPNX010555823.1, from coordinate 687,294 downwards.
TGCTCCAAAGATATATAATGTTCATCAATATAATCAACCATGTGTTCTTTCATCCATGGAGTGAATAAAGAACCTACACCAAAATATAAACTCAATAATGAGCAAAAAAAACAAGGAGACTTCAAATGACTCAAAGAAGTCTCACCCATACATCCATGAGTGAGAGAATCATAAATATATAACAAAGTATGTGGCTGGAAATAAAAATGTTCTCCAATCATAAATCTATTCACCCCAGTGTTGGATGAATTTCCTCCAACATCAAATGAACCAAGTGTTGAGAAAGAGAAACCATGAGTCTTCAAGTGAATCAAATGCATATCATAGGTGCATCCATGTAGATGTGAATAATCATAAATTAACAAATGATTTTGTTGCAAATGTGAATAATAATTTGCTCCAACCATGTCATCCTAAAAATTAAATCCAAGAGTTCTATACTCCTCATGTGGCACCATAAAAAATAACCCTTTCACCCATACTTCATTGAGACTAATGTTGCAAAACATGGAAATGTAGGATGTAGGATAATGAACTAACTCACCCAAATGATAAAAAATTTCAGAAGTTTCATCATGGGAAGGATCCATATGGGTAGTATCATGCAGCTCCTTCAAAATTGTTAAACCTTTGTCATAGATTGGTTCCAATGTAGAGGAATCATGCTCCTCTTTAAAAATTGCATAACCTTCATCAAGGGACAATTCAAGTTCCTCTTCCACCACTTCAAGTGTTTTGATCTCTTCAAGATCATATTCAAACACATCAAGGACATTCAAATTTCCACATTTCTCATGATCCACCATGTCACAAGAATCCTCGAAACAATCTACCATTTGACAATCTGGAACATAGGAGAAAAAAACAAGTATCTTGCAACTTTTCAAGAAGTTGTTCATTTTGAATTGTGAGCTTATGATTATCCTCATTATTCTTAAAGTATGCATTATGTAACAATTCATTAAGCTCAAAAAAATTCTTTATATAAAAAAGAAAAGACATGAAATGACCTTTGATGTGGCACATTTCTCTTTGAATCTTCTCCATGTCTTCAAGGAAGGATGTTTCCTCCAATAGAGTAGCTCTCCAACAAGAATTTGACACTAATTATTGAGTGTCATGGATTATTATAAGGTCCCGTTGGATCTTATTTTCATTCATATTTAAGGACCCTTCAAGAAAATGAGGCTCTTGCGAATGAACCTCCTCATCTTCTTCGTTCTTGCTTGGACCAACTTCATGAAGCTCAAGTGGTGATGGGGAAGTTGATATTGTTTCTCATTCAATTGCTAGAAGCTCTTTTCATGTTTACTAGAAATTTGTCTTGCAGAAACATTTTGAAATATGATCTCTATGTCACCAACATAGAGTTGTGAGAACCCATTAGTAGGTACTCCTTCATAGTTCAAACATCCATCAGTAGATGCTCTTTGTTTCATTTCCAAGTAGAATGTGTCTCGAAATGATCTTCAATATTTTCAATATAATTTTATTCATACTAATGTGATGTCTCTTCATCTTTTTCAGAGTCACTTGGGAGTGACTTTTGATCCTCTTCATGTACTACTTCTTCTACTTCACCTATTTAAGAACTAGGTGGTTCATGGGTCTCCTCCTTTTGCTCCTTCAAGCAAGCTGATGCATTTTGCCCCTTGGTTTTATTAAAATCAATATATTCTCTCCAACCTTGGATAGCCAACAATTCAAATCCTTTAATAATATTCTTGTTCATCTCTTCAAATATAGATTCCATGACTTTTATATGCTCCTCACCATCATATGAGGTTCCCTTTTCATCCCTAGTCATAGTTTCCTCTTCAACAAAAGAACTTTTGGGTTTCAATATATAATGGGGGTCCCTAAATTATTGTCCTAACAAGTATCATACCACATCAGGTTACAATATCATGCTCCGATACCACTATAATGTCCCCTTTTTAAGATATTTCATTAAATGACCAATTTTTCACTTTTTTCCCTAATTTGACCTTTGACTAGTTTTGATGTCTAGGTGTCCAAATTGGTCCAAAAGCTCCATAATATTCACAGAAGTTATATCACTGATATTAAGGTTTTAATATGATGTTCAGAGAATCTTTGTGACCCTCGAAAGGCTTCTGCAAACTGTTTTAAGATTCTGGTCGAGGTAGGTGTTTTGACTAGTAAATTGGGGTTCTAATTCCCCCACAATGATTACTAAAAATGGCTTCCCAAATGGACTCAATAAAACTATAATTTATGAAAGGAATCAGGTTACATGTAAATGAATTCAATATTAAATCATATTCATCACCATTCAACTTTTAATGTCTGCTATAACTCCCTTAAATTAGATGCAAAAAGACTAGTTTCAACCTTGGGAGAAATGATAGGCAAACATCTCCAAATGCTATGAAACTCGACAAAATAACTACAAATGATTATGAAATGAAAATTAAAGTAATATAATCCATAAATAACATTCCATTCATCCATAAACCATTATTATTTCACTTACCCATTCGAATCTATCAACATTATATTGGTTCACAACAAGGTAGTGGGGAAATGACATTGTTTCTTCATTGTTTAACATTTATACATGAAATATTTTGGTTATTTAAAATTGAGAGTATTATGAAATTTAAATACATAAATAAAAGTTCATTCATACATAAACCATCAGTATTTTACTTATCCATTCAAATCCATCAACATCAAAGTGATTCGTAACAAGATAGTGGGGAAATGGCACTATTTCTTCATTGATTAACATTTTTACATGAAATATTTCAGTATTTCGACCTAATAGTCTTATTAAATTTAAATATATACCATTTAAATTATAATATAAAATAATGGGACATTAGAAGCTCCCCCAAATAAATCAATAGCTTACCCAAAGCGTAATCCCTCCATGAGCAAGAATATGCCATAAAAATGAGAAATGGTTGAGAGAAAGTGCTACAATGGAAGGAACCATGAGCTGACCTGTGGATTAAACCCACAAATAAAAATATATTAAATCTCCATGAAATACCTAATTTTCCTCTCTAAAAACCAACTTGGATGAGAATATTTCACCCTCGAAATTGGCTAAGGCAAGTAAACTAGTCATCCACTAGATCTCACAATTCACAAATAACAATTTATCAAATGAGAAAAAGATATTATATTGGTTTATTCCTATATTTTATAAAAATAATTATCCTTCTAAGGTTACCAATCCATCCAAAAACTCAAGCCAATTCGAATTTGGGTGTGGGCTCAAGATTTTCCATGTGTCCTCCCTTTCCTAGCCTTCTATCTTCCCCCAATTTGAGTAGGAACCCATTGAGCTTCCCAAAATCACATTATCACCCTATTATATGCTCTATTTAAACCTGACATGTCATATATGTCATATTTCAGCCTTCATATCTGATTTGTGTCATATGTTTCATAGCATCTTCATCATTGTTGTCATAGAGCTAGGGAATCTAGTCCAAGTGTCTCACTAGCTCCACAATTACTCTTCCTCTCCCATGTAAGTTACATCTCCTTCCAAATTAAACATATGGTGTATATGGACAAGTTTATTACCCTTATAAATCATCCAAGAACATTTATGCTTCCCATGGATTCGAAATTGCAAGAGGATGCCAGGTGGCACATAAATTCTAGCTTGTGTGGGCCCCCTAGTCTCCATGTGTCTCCATGCTCCATTTCCACTTCAATTTTATATTATATTTATTTAATTATCTAATTATTAAATATTTATGCAATTATAATGTTCAAACATCAGTCATTGTCCCCCTTATTCCATATCCCAAATCTTCCACCCCCAAGGTAGGAAACTAGTAATTTTCCTCCTTGGCAATTATTTGACCCTTAGCTTCAATTTGAAAAAATCTAGTGAATATGGAAAATGTGATTAGGCCATGTGACCCAATGAAAAATTTGGGACATGAAAAATCCTCCCTTCCAAATATTTCTTGTCCTCTAGCAATTTCAAACTTGGGTGTTGAAGAACCTACTTTCTGTATGATTCTTTAAAGTTGCCATTGAGTTTCCCAACTTTGAGTCTTTGAGATTCCATGAATATTTGAGAGAGTAACCACCATGCTTGCTAATGCACTACTCTAATTAAAATCACTTTATTAAGTGGGGAATCCATCTCCCATACCTCTTGTTTCCCAAAAAATTTGAAATCCATGGGACTAAAAAAATATCCCAGGGTCCCATTGCTTGTATTGAACTCCAACAGTTAAGAGTTCTCTCCAACCCATACCATTAAGAAATAGAATTATGGGATCCAATTTTATTGTATGAATTATTACAAACATCATGATTACATAATATCTATCACGAAAGTACATAACAACATAATAAAAATGTACATCAAGGAGGTGCCTCATCAAAAACTCATGAAAGTGCTTATACCTCCAAGTAAGTAGACCACCATTTTCCAAGTGCATACAAGCTTCAAGTGACCAATCAAATATGCTCCAATGACATAGGTGAGGATCCCATGTCCCATAATTATGATCCAAAGATATATAATGTGCATCAATATAATCATCCATGTGTTCTTTCATCCAAGGAGTGAATGACAAACCTCCACTGAAATTTGAACCAAATAATGAGCAAAAAAAACAAGGAGACTTCAAATGGCTCAAAGAAGTATCACCCATACATCCATGAATGAGAGAATCATAAATATATAACAAATTATGTGGCTGGCAGCAAAAATGTTCTCCAATCATAAATCTATTCACCCCAGTTTTGGATGAATTTCCTCCAACATCAAATGAACCAAGTGTTGAGAAAGAGAAACCATGAGTCTTCAAGTGACTCAAATGCATATCATAGGTGCATCCATGTAGATGTGCATAATTATAAAGTAACAAAGGATGTTGCCGAAAATGTGAATAAGAATGTGTTCCAAACATGTCATCATAAAACGTAAATCTAGGAGTTCCATACTCCTCATGTGGCACCATAAAAAAGAACCCTTTCACCCATACTTCATTGAGACTAATGCTGCAAAACATGGAATTTTAGGATGTAGGAGATTGAACTAAATCACCCAAATGATCAAAAAGTTTAGAAGTTTCATCATGGGAAGGATCCATATGGGTAGTATCATGCTGTTCCTTCAAAAGTGTGAAACCTTTGTCATAGATTGGTTCCAATGTAGAGGAATCATGCTCGTCTTTAGAAATTGCATAATCTTCATCAAGAGACAATTCAAGTTCCTCTTCCACCAAATCAAGTGTTTGGATATATTCAAGATAATAGTCAAACACATCAAGCACATTCAAATTTCTACATTTCTGATGATCGACCATGTCACGAGAATCCTCCAAACAATCTACCATTTGACAACCTAGAACATAGGAGGAAAAACAAGTATCTTGCAACTTTTCAAGAAGTTGCTCATTTTGAATTGTGAGCTTATGATTATCCTCATTATTGTTCAAGTATGAATCATGTAACAATTCACTAAGGGTTTCTATCAAAAATAAAATACATGAAATTACCTTTGATGTGGCACATTTCTCTTTGAATCTTCTCCATGTCTTCAAGGAAGGATGTTTCCTCCAATGAAGTAGCTCTTCAACAAGAATTTGACACTAAATCTTGAGTGTCATGGAGTATTATAAGGGCCTCTTGGATATTATTTTCATTCATATTTAAGGACCCTTCAAGAAAATGAGGCTCTTGCAAATTAACCTCTGCATCTTCTTCCTTCTTGCTTGGACCAACTTCATGAAGCTTAAGTGGTGATGGGGAAGTTGATCTTGTTTCTTCTTCAACTGCTACAATATATTCATTTTCATGTTTACTAGAAATTTGTCTTGCAGAAACATTTTGAAATATGATATCTATGTCACCACCATAGAGTTGTGAGCACCCATTAGTAGGTACTCCTTCATAGTTCAAACATCCATCAATAGATGCTCTTTGTTTCATTTCCAAGGTAGAATGTGTCTCGAAATGATCTTTGGTATTTTCAATGGAATTTTTTTTATATTCATGTTATCTCTCTTCATATTTTTCAAAGTCACTTGGGAGTGAATTTTTATCCTCTTCATGGACTACTTCTTCTACTTCACCTATTTAAGAACTAGGTGGTTCATGGGTCTCCTCCTTTTGCTCCTTCAAGCAAGATGATGCATTTTCCCCCTTGGTTTTATTAAAATAAATATATTTTCTCCAACCTTGGATAGCCAACAATTTGAATCCTTTAATAAAATTCTTGGTCATGTCTTCAAATATAGGTTCCATGATTTTTATATGCTCCTCACCATCATATGAGGTTCCCTTTTCATCCCTAGTCATAGTTTCCTCTTCAAAAAAGAACTTTTGGGTTTCAATATCTAATGGGGGTCCATAAATTATTTTCCTCATAAATATCTGACCACATCAGGTTTAAATATCATGCCCTGGTACCACTGTAATGTCCATTTTTAAGAAATTTCATTAAATTACCAATTTTTCACTTTTTTCCCCTAATTTGACCTTTGACTAGTTTTGATGTCTAGGTCTCCAAATTGGTCCAAATGCTTCCAAATATTCACAGAAGGTATATGAATGATATTATGTTTTGGATATTATTTTTAGGGAATATTTATGACCCTCTAAATGCTTCTAAAAACTTTTTTAAGATTCTGGTCGAGGCAGGAGTTTTGACTAGTAATTCGGGGTTCTAATTCCCCCACAATGAATACTGAAAATGGCTTCTCAAATGCACTAAAGAAAACTCTAATTTATGAATGGAATAATTTTAAATGTAAAGGAAATAAATATTATCTCATATGCATCACCATTTAGCTTTTAATGTCTGCTATAGCTCCCTTAAATCAGATGCAAAAATACTAGTTTCAACCTTGGGGGAAATGACAAACAAAATCTCCAAATGCTATGAAACTCAACAAAATAACTCCAAATTATTATGATATGAACATTAAAATAATATAATCCATCAATAATAGTCCATCCATCCATAAACCATCATTATTTCACTTATCCATTCGAATCTATCAACATTATATTGGTTCACAACAAGGTAGTTGGGAAATAACATCGTTTCTTCGTTGTTTAACATTTATACATGAAATATTTTGGTTATTTTGAGCTGAGAGTATTCTAAAATTTAAATAAATAAATAAAATTCCATTCATTCATAATCCATCATTAGTATGTATCCATTCGAATCCATCAACATCAAAGTGATTCACAACAAGATAGTGGGGAAATGGCAATATTTCTTCATTGATTATCATTTTTAGATGAAATATTTCAGTATTTAGACCTGAGAGTCTTATGAAATTTAAATACAGATAATTTACATCAGAACATAAAATAATGGGGCATTAGAATCTCTCCCAAATAAATCATTAGCTCACCCAAAGCACAATCCCTCCATGAGCAAGAATATGGCATAAAAATGGGAAATGGTTGAGAGAAAGTGTTGCAATAGAAGGAACCACTAGCTTCCATGTAGATTACAATTGAAAATAAAAATCCATTAAATCTCCATTATTAAATTGAGTGGCCTCTCCAAACACCAACTTGGATGGGAATCTTTCACCCTCGAAATTGGCTAAGGCAAGAAAACTAGTCATCCACTAGATCTCACAATTCACAAATGAAAATTTCTAAAATGAAAAAAATGTACTATATTGGTTGATTCCTATATTTTATAAACATCCTTAGCCTTCTAAGGTTACCCATACATCCAAAAAATCAAGCCAATTCAAATTTGGGTGTGGGCTCAAGATTTTCCATGTGTCCTCCCTTTCCTAGCCTTCCATCTCCCCCCAATTTGAGTAGGAGCCCATTGAGCTTCCCCAACTCACATAAATTACCTATTGGATTCTATATTTAGACCTGACGTATCATATATACCATATGGAATCCTTCATATCTGATTTGTGTCATAGGTTTCATAGCATCTTCATCATTGTTGTCATAGATCTGGGGAATCTAGTCCAAGTGTCTCACTAGATCCAAAATAACTCTTCCTCTCCCATGTAAGTTACATTTCATTACAAATTGGACCTATGATTTATATTACCAAGTTTATTAGCCTTAGAACTCATCCAAGAATATTTAATATTCCCATGGATTCGAAATTGCAATAGGAGGATTCCAGGTGGCACATAAATTCTAGCTTGTGTGGGCCCCATAGTCTCCATGTGTCTCCATGATCCATTGCCACTTCAATTTTCTCTTGTATTTATTTATTTATCTCATATATTAAATATTTATGTCATTATAATTTTCAAACATCATTCATTGTCCCCCTTATCCCAAATCCCGAAGCCTCCACCCCCAACCTAGGAAACTACTAATTTTCCTCTCACCCTTAGCATCAATTTGACAAACTCTAATGAATATGGAAAATGTGATTAGGACATTGTGAACCAATGAAAAATTTGGGACATGAAAAATCCTCCCTTCCCATTTTTTCTTGTCCTCAAGCAATTTCAAACATGGGTCTTGAAGAACCTGCTTTCTTTATGATTCTTTGAAGTTGCCACTCAGTTTCCCAACTTTGAGTCTTTGAGATTCCATGAATATTTTTGAGAGGAACCACCATGATTGCTGTTGAAATACTCAGAGTTCTTCTCCGAGTAAATCATGTCAAATGTGAGTTAGTTAAATCATTTTTTGAAGAATGTGCTCCAACCATGTCATCATAAAAATTAAATCTAGGAGTTCCATACTCCTCATGTGGCACCATAAAAAAGAACCCTTTCACCCATACTTCTTTGCGACTAATGCTACAAAACATGGAATTGTAGGATGTAGGAGAATTAACTAACTCACCCAAATAATTTAAAAGTTCATAAGTTTCATCATGGGAAGGATACATATGGGTAGTATCATGGAGCTCCTTCAAAATTGTGAAACCTTTGTCAAATATTGGTTCCAATGTAGAGGAATCAATGTCCTCTTTAAAAATTGCATAACCTTCATCAAGCAAAAATTCAAGTTCCTCTTCCACCAAATAAAGTGTTTTGATCTCTTCAAGATCATATTCAAACACATCAAGCACATTCAAATTTCCACATTTCTCATGATCCACCCTGTCATGAGAATCCTCCAAACAATCTACCATTTGACAATCTAGAACATAGGAGGAAAAACCAGTATCTTCCAACTTTTCAAGAAGTTGCTCATTTTGAATTGTGAGCTTATGATTATCCTCATTATTCTTAAAGTATGCATCATGCAACAATTGATTAATCTCAAAAAAATGGTTTTCATCAAAAATAAAAGACATGAAATTACCTTTGATGGTGCACATTGCTCTTCGAATCTTCTCCATGTCTTCAAGGAAGGATGTTTCCTCCAATGATGTAGCTCTCCAACAAGAATTTGACACTAATGATTGAGTGTCCTGGAGTAATCTAAGGGCTTCTTAGATCTTATTTTCATTCATATTTAAGGAACCTTCAAGAAAATGAGGCTCTTGCAAATGAACCTCCTCGTCTTCTTCCTGCTTGCTTAGACCAACTTCATAAAGCTCAAGTGGTGATGGGGAAGTTGATCTTGTTTCTTATTCAACTTCTACAAGGTATTCATTTTCATGTTTACTAGAAATTTTGCTTGCAGAAACATTTTGAAATATGATCTCTATGTCACCAACATAGAGTTGTGAGAACCCATCAGTAGGTACTCCTTCATAGTTTAAACATCCATCAGTAGATGCTATTTGTTTCATTTCCAGGGTAGAATGTGTCTCGAAATGATATTCAGTACTTTCAATAGAATTTTCTTCATACTCATGTGATGTCTCTTCATATTTTTTAGAGTCACTTGGGAGTGAATTTCGATCCTCTTCATGTACTACTTTCACTTCACCTATTTCAGAACTAGGTGGTTCATGGGTCTCCTCCTTTTTTTCCTTCAAGCAAGTTGATGCATTTTCCCCCTTGGTTTTCTTAAAATCAATATATTTTCTCCAACCTTGGATAGCCAACAATTAGAATCCTTTAATGATGTTCTTGGTCATGTCTTCAAAGATAGGTTCCATGATTTTTATATGCTCCTCATGTTAGTATTATTAATCCTCCCTTGACCATAATGTCTATTAGATTAATTAGCCTAACTTAGGAACCTTAATTAATTAATTAGGTCCACTAGTACCATTGGGTCCACTTGGACAAATAGGGACACATGTACCAATCAATGAAGTGTGTGGAACACTGCTATAGGTTAAATTCCACTTACTGCATGTGCATACATAAGTTTGGGTGCCTCCTAGACTAATCCCTACATTTTAGGAGCCATTGGGAGTCTTGCCACCAATCTACTTTAGTCATAGTTGGAGTTAGTACTAGTTAGTCTCAGTTAGCCCCCAGTTTCTTTTAGTTAGTTCACAAACATTTATCTAGCGCATGTATTGCATGGATAATGCATGGATGAATGTGGAGTAGGCACCTTTTCCCACCTACCACACTTAGTTGCACTGAGTTAACTAGTTGTCACTGTTTGTTTGAGTTAGTTGGACATCTGGGAGTTGATTTTGGAATCTGATATTGATTGAGAGACCATGAGTTAGAGATTCAGTTAGATACAGTCATATCCACTTGGGAGATTCGAATTCATATCCCATGCATTCAAATTATTCCTATGTAAACTATTGTAACACCATATATTATTATTGTGAATGATACTGTAAATTCATGAGCAATACTTGTCCATTTTCTGTGTGGTTTGTTTTGTTCAGTTTGTATCTTCATTATCCATTTTCTGCAAACATTATTAGAATTATCTGCTTGAATATCTAAATGGCATTCAAATTCTAATACCTCACCATCATATGAGGTTCCCTTTTCATCCCTAGTCATAGTTTCCTCATCAACAAAAGCACTTTTGAGTTTAAATATCTAATGGGGGTCCCTGAATTCTTGTCCTCATAAATATATGACCACATCAGGTGCCGATATCTTTCTCCGATACCACTGTAATGTCCTTTTTTCATAGATTTTATTAAATGACCAATTTTTCACTTTTTCCCCTAGTTTGACCTTTGACTAGTTTTGATGTCTAGGTCTCCAAATTGGTCCAAATGATCCCAAATATTCACACAAGGTATATGAATGATATTAAGGTTTGAATATGATTTTTATTGAAGCTTTGTGACCCTCTAAATTATTTTTCAAATTTTTTTAATATTCTGGTCGAGGTAGGAGTTTTGACTAGTAATTTGGGTTTCTAATTCCCCCACAATGAATACTGAAAATGGCTTCCCAAATGAACTCAATCCAACTCAAATTTATGAATGGAATCAGGGGAAATGTAAATGAAATAAATATTAACTCATATGCATCACCATTCAACTTTTCATCTCTGCTATAACTCCCTTAAATAAGATGCAAAAATACTAGTTTCAACCTTGGGGGAAATGATAGGAAAACTTCTCCAAATGCTTATGAACTGAAAATTAAAATAATATCATCCATAAATAAAATTCCATTCATATATAAACCATTAGTATTTCACTTATCCATTCAAATCTATCAACATTATATTGGTTCACAACAAGGTAGTGGGGAAATGCCAATGTTTCTTCATTGTTTAACATTTATACATGAAATATTTTGGTTATTTCGAAATGAGAGTATTATGAAATTTAAATAAGTAAATAAAAGTTCATTAATCCATAAAACATCAGTACTTTAATTATCCATTCGAATCCATCAACATCAAAGTGATTCACAACAAGATAGTGGGGAAATGGCACTATTTCTTCATTGATTAACATTTTTACATGAAATATTTTAGTATTTCAACCTGAGAGTATTCTAAAATTTAAATACAGAGAAATTAAATTAGAACATAAAATAATGGGGCATTATAATCTCCCCCAAATAAATCAATAGCTCACCCAATGCGCAATCCCTCCATGAGCAAGAATATGCCATAAAAACAGGAAATGGTTGAGAGAAAGTGTTGCAATAGAAGGAACCACGAGCTTCCCTATAGCTTACACCTGCAAATAAAAATCCATTAAATCTCCATGAAATACCTGAGTGGCCTCTCCAAACACCAACTTGGATGATAATCCTTCACCCTCGAAATTGGCTAAGGCAAGAAAACTAGTCATCCACTGGCTCTCACAATTCACAAATGACAATTTCTCAAATTGTCAAAAGCTATTCTCTTGGTTGATTCCTATATTTTATAAACATCCTTATCCTTCTAAGGTTACCAATCCATCCACAAAATCAATCCAATTCAAATTTGGGCATGGGCTCAATATTTTCCATGTGTCCTCCCTTTCCTAGCCTTCCATCTTCCCCCAATTTGAGTAGGAACCCATTGAGATTCCCAAAATCACATGAAAACCCTATTGGATGCTCTATTTCGACCTAACATGTCATATATGTCAGATGTCAGCCTTGAGATCTAATTTGTGTCATAGGTGTCATAGCATCTTCATCATTGTTGTCATATAACTAGGGAATCTAGTCCAACTGTCTCACTAGCTCCAAAATGACTCTTCCTCTCCCATGTAAGGTAGAATTGAACCAAACTGAGAAGATGCAACAAGAGAAAGTAGTTCCATTTGTAGTTCCCATTGAGAAGATGCAACAAGAGAAAGTATGGTTCTTATTATGTTCATTTTAGCAATTGGATCAAAATTCAATGTAATCTATACCTTCTTGTTAAGAAAAACCTTTTTCTACCAACCTATATTTGTATTTTCAATATGTCCTTCTGCAGTAAACTTTGTTTTATATATCCATTTCCAACTAACTAAATTATATCTAGGAGGAAGGGGAACATGAGTCCAACTCGTGTTCTTTATTTTATTAAATAGTCATATTTTTAAATCATGGATATCTCCCATCAACATTTATCTTTAGCTTGAGCATAGGTCCATATATCAACGGTGGCCAATAATTTATTCATAATAACAAAGTTCTAGTTCATTGAGTATCAGAAGGAATACCAATCCCACAAACTATAGATTCAAGAGATTTTTGGGACAAAACCAGATTAGAAGTAGTGGTGGGAACCACTATAGTATCTTTGGAACATTTAGGTGGAGTACTTGAAAAATAAGGTGAACTAGAATCAATATCAAGCACATAAGTAGAGGAAGGGTAATATATATAAAATAGCAATAGAATATGAAGGAAAATTCAAGGTGGCATGAGGTTTGACAGACTCAAGAGGAGGAGAGAATTCATTGAATAGAAAATATATCTAGATAATAACATATTGGGTAGATGTATCAAACAACCTCTACACTTTATAATCCCAACAATAACCAATGGAAGTATATTTTCTAAGATTTGGGATCCAACTTTTTTATGTTTTTTCATCTAGGAATGTGCCCAACATTCACTACCAATTATCTTAAAGTTACTAAATCGGGTTTCCATCCATTATAAGATTTAAACATGTATATATATAGGTACATGAACTAACTAGATATGCAATGAGAAACCGATTAGGAATCAAATGATAATGTAATAACTGATTTAACATATATTATTACACAAGAAACTCATTATGGAAGATAATATAATGATCAAGTTCATTAATTAATTGAATGGAGGTGATTACAATAGATAGAGATGAAATTTGAATTAGGATATGATATAATTCAAGTTGCTCATGTTATTTAGGATTAATTTAGAACAAATTATCATAGTTATTCATACAAGCTCAAAGTTGAACTATTTATAGAACTGAATTGAACTAGTGTGCACTAAAGTGAACTAAATTGAACTGAAATGAATTGAACTAAAATAAATTGAAGTGGGGTGCTAATGTCACTAGAGTACAAGTAGTTAGGGTTAGTTAGGAATAAATTAGTTGGGCACACTCAACCTTCACTCAACTTCCTCCTTAAATCAAGGAGAAATTTCCCACAATAAGGAATGCAACCCCAAACCTAGGAATGCACCCTCAAACTTATGGGTTTGACTCATGGATGACTCAAGAGGTGTATTTGAGCGTGGTTGCTACCTTGGATTCATTAGGACAATATATATGAGGGTTATTTACTCTAACATCCCCCATAAGCCTCAGTAGCTAAAAACAAACTAAGTAAAAAATGGGTCCTCACAATTTGCAACCATATTAGGTATCAATGCACACATCAAAGTTTCTAAAAAACTAAGAAAATGGGAAAAAACTAGTGGGACCCACCCCATAAAAGATAATGTGAAAAAAATACATTAAGGAGACTCCTGAAAAAAATGCCTTTACTCCTAAAGAATCTCTCAACTGGGTGAACTGTTTCTTGGCAAAGGGATTTGTGAACATCCCTTCATACCTTTGTGAGATCCTCCTTCGTTTGAAGTGCATGTGTTCCCATTCATGAGATCCAAACACTTTGAAGTGTTTTAATGGTGGTTCTTAACCACTCATTGCTTAGAATGGATAAAATCCCTTGAATATTTTATGTGGAACTTGGTGAACTGTAGGAGTAAAGTTCATAGATTTTGATATTGAGAAGACATTCTAGAGGTCCTCTTCAACAAGAACATGATTTGGAAAAATTTCTCCAATGGCCTATTTCATCATTTGAATGTAAGTAAATATGTCCTCATAAGACATGAGTTGTGAATATTTTGGGGCCTTCTTCAACAAGATTGGATCTAGCATACCAACTATGTAGCATTTGAGCTAGGGAGATAGAACATCCATGGCTGAAAAATATATTTTTGATGTTTGAAAAAGCACTTTTTGATGGCTGCAAAAGAGATCTTTGGTGGTTGCAAATTCACTTCTTTGATGGATGAAAACAAACACTTATTTGATGGTGGTATTTGATCACTTTAATGGCTGAAAATGAGCTGAAAATGGGCTTCGTAGTGGATGCAAAATCCTTCTTTGGTGGCTACAAAACCATTCTTTGGTGGTTTCAAAAATCCTTCTATGATGGCTGTGGAAAGCCTTCTTTGGTTGCTGCAAAAATCCCTCTTTGTTGGCTTGCAAAAATCCTTCTTCAATGAGAACTTTCTTTGGGACAAGTTATCCAATTGCAACTTTAATATGAACTTGGTTTGGGACAGGTTCATCAAGGTATTTTGAAATTTGAACTTGATTTAAGAATTTTTTTTGAATGGATAGAAGAAATTTGTAGATCACCTCTTCTTCTGTCCTTGTAAAAGGGTCTTCCTCAACTAAGTGGTGGATCATGCATATGTTCTTATAGTCCACATGTTGTGAAGCTTCTAGGGACTCTTGGGTGGAAGTAAAATACTTCTTGATGAATGAGAATTCCTAGCTGTGAAATACCTTCTCAATATACAAGCTAGATAACTGACAAGAAATCATTGAAACACTAACTAGTTTAGTACCCCTTATGCTCTGATACCATATAATATTGGAACATGTATATATCCAGGTACATAAACTAACTAGACATGTAATGAGAAACAAACCATCCATCAAATAATAATACAATAAATTATTTAACATACATTATTACACAAGAAACTCAGAATCGAAAAGAAAATAATGATCAAGTTCATTAATTAATTGAATGGAGGTGATTGCAATTTATAGAGAGTCAAATCAAATTAGGCTAGGAGATCATTCAATTTGACCATGCTATTTAGGCTTAATTTAGCACAAATAACCTCAATTAATCATGCAATATCTGAGTTGAACTATTTTGAATTGAACTGATTTGAACTGAACTGAATTAATGTGCACTAAACTGAACTAATGTACACTGGATTTAATTGTACTAAATTGATGTGCACTAAAGTGAAATGGGGCACTAATGTCACTAAAGTACCCCTTAGGAATAGTTAGGGCCAGTTAGGACTAAGTTAGTGGGGCTCACTAATCCATCACTCAACTTCCTCCTTAAATCAATGAGAAACCCCCCCAAATCAAGGAATGCAACACCAAACATAGGAATGCACCCTCAAACTTAGGTTTTTGACTCATGGATGGTTTAGGAGGTGGATTTTAGTGTGTTTGGTCACATTGGATTCATCGGGACAAGCTATAAGAGGGTTATTTATTGTAACATGTTAAATTTGAGAACCATAGATCTACAGGACAATATGAGAGATATTGGAAATTAATTATGCAGTAGAATAATTAATATCAATATGCATTGAGCAAAGAATTCATGACACAAATTTCAGATTAATCGAACAAGAATTTCTCAAATAATCACAACATTAATCTTCATTCATTAATCAATAATACAATGGTAGTACAATAAATAGAATTTTAATACTGTGGATAGGATTCGGATCTACCAACTCTAACTAACTGTTTATATAACTCAGTGTGGAAAATTCATAGTTGGAGCTCACTAGTCTAACTCTGGATGACTAAATCAGTCTACAATCAGTTAACTGATGAGGTAGGTGGACACAAGGCGCCACTCTCCCTACATGCAAGAAAAATTGGTGCTACGTTAACTGATTGTGTTCTAACTGAAATTAACTGGAGGACAACTCAACATAACTGCTTACCTAACAAGGTATACTGAAGGAGACAGTTGGTGGCACTCAGAGTGGGATCCTAGAATGTAGGGATTGGTCTGTTGGATGCATAAACTCATGACATCAGATGCAGTAAGTGGAAAATAGCCCCTCGATGTGTCCCACACAATCTATTACAATAAAAATAACTTCCTAAGATAGGAAAAATAACCAAATAGACTATATTGGACAAAGGAGGATTAATTAATCCTAACACCCCCCTTAATCCTAACATTGGACAACTTGGGCTTTGGAAACTAGGCCAAAAGTCACCCATACAATCTAAATGAAATAAAATACCGCTTAATAAAATAAGGAAAATGGGGAAAACCTCATGGGAACGCCCACCCCTCGCACCCGCCCCCCCCCCCCTGCTCAAAATAAGCAGGAATTAGGAAACAAGCTATACTTAAGAGAAATTTTCTCTTCAAGCAAAAACTTGTGAAAGTTTTGTTGCAATTTGCAACTCTATGGAGTAGTAATTCAAAATCTTGGTTCTTCTGTGCATCAAAATCCTGGGACTGTGCATGTGAACCTATCCAAACTAAATGATTATGTCTAGGGGAATTTTCCTCTTTGGAATAAGAGGGATATGCTCAACTGAATCAGGAACATAGAGAATTGCACGATGACAACTGGACCCATGTAGAGCAACTGAGATCAACTATTGAGAGAGAAAACATTCTTGAGAATTCAAACCATGTGAGTTAAAATAAATCAAATTATATGTTGCAGCCTTGAACATCAAACCATGTGAGGTGAAATCATCTCTAGGTGTTAGAACCAAGTGTCCAGGAGAATGCAGTATGTATCCATCTTTAATAGTACTGTGAAAAGATGAGCATGTGATCAAGTAGCAAGGTAGATAAGTCTCTAGACCATGGAGAGTGAATGATTGAGCTCCATAATATGATATAGCTTCTAAAATATCCAATGATTCACAAAATTTAATATCAACAAACTCATGAGAGAAAAATGACATTGAATCCCCAACAACATATTTGAAAGAGACTTGAGGTGCTTGATTACCATGGAGAGTGAATATTTGAGCTCCATAATATGATATAGCTTCTAAAATATCCAATGATTCACAAAATTTAATATCAACAAACTCATGAGAGAAAACTGACATCGAATCCCCAACACCAAATTTGAAAGAGACTTGAGGTGCTTGATTTTTCACACCAAAATTGATGAGAACAACTACAAGCATGACTGGAGGCTCTTGAAGCTTAAAGTTTGATCCAAATAAGGTCATATCAGATCCAAGAGTGTGGAAAAAAGGTTCCAAGTGTTCCACTGAGATGGTAGATGCACAATTTTCTCCATCTTCAACAAAACTCTGAGTACTGGTGCAAGCAATCATGTAAGAATTTGTTGGAAGCTCTATATCAATGAGGGTGAATGGATCACTAATAAAATATGATATTTCTTACAAAACATCCAAAGTATCACTTTTTTTCACACCAACAACATGATTTCAGAGAGAGGAATTGAATTCCTCTTCATCTCTTTAAGCTTTCACTAGAAAACTTTACACATAATTTGAAATAGAAGAATCACTAGAGAATGACTGAGTAGAATGGAAGGAGAGTTTTTATTCAACAACGGAGATTCAAATGTCTTCTTCTCGATCATTTATATGAGAATATGAGATATCAGAGATCTAATAAACTTCTGGAGCAACATGAGAAGGTGTCACTTCAAGGATACTTTCAACAATTTGAATTGATTGAGGTGAAGATTCTGCTTCTTCTTAATCTTGAACAACTTCATCTGAGAGAATAGAGGCCGAGAATTTTGAAGGGATAACACATGAGGAGGTGTTGGATTCACTCTATCTATCATCTTCTTCTTTATGCACACCAAAGTCTCTATCTATATTTTTGTAGAGCTTGGATGGATACTCGACATATTCCATGAGATAACACATATTATGAGTCATTTCCATACACATTCTTTCCTATTCTCTTTCACTGTCATCTAGCCAATCATTTTCATGTTCATAAGATTCTTTACCAGCTGCAAAAGACACATAAAGGAGATTATGGCTCTCATGATATGCAACCATATTCAATTTCCACTCAGCATAAATGAATGATGATAGAGGAGGAATTAATCTTAAATCCATTTTGAAGTTGTACCTACAAAAAATCACTTTAAACAAATCCAATTCATAATCCTATGTCAGTTTAAACCTTTCCACCTCGACATGTGCACTTTTTCAGAGTCCATCACACCTGGATAGACTTCTCTGGACATAATCCATAGGTAGCAATGCAATGATTCCAGGAATTATGTGGAAACTCAGCTACTTCTAGTGCAAGCATGGAGGTTTCTGAGGTATGAGTTTAGCCTAAACAAGGATCTGATACCATGTGAAAATTGAGAACCATAGATCTACAGGAAAATATGAGAGCTATTGGAAATGAATTATGTTTTTGAATAATTAAGATCTATATACAATGAGCAAATAATTCATGTCACAAATTTCATATTAATTGGACAAAAATTACTCAGATAATCAAAACATTAATTTTCATTCATTAATCAGTAATACAATGGTAGTACAATAAATATAATTTTAATACCGTGGATAGGATTCGAATCTAACAACTCTAACTAATTGTTTAGCTAATTCAACATGGAAAAATCATAGCTGGAGCTCACTAGTATAACTCCGGATGACTAAATCAGTATGTACAATCAGTTAACTGATGAGGTAGGTGGACAAAAGGCGCCACTCTCCCTGCATGCATGCAAAAATGGCTCTAGGTTAATTGGTTGTGATATAACTGAAAGTAACTGGAGGATAACTAAACATAAATTCTTACCTTCCAAGGTCTACTGAAGGAGACTGTTGGTGGCACTCAGAGTAGGATCCTAGAATGTAGGGATTGGTCCCTGGGGCACATAAACTCATGCATACATATGTTTTAAATGGAATATATCCCCTAGGTGTGTCCCCCACACTCTAGTACAATAATAGCAACTTCCTAAGCTAGGAAAAATAACCAAATATTCTTTATGGACAAAGGAGGATTAGTTCATCCTAACATAACATCCATTACATTTTTCTTCAGGAGTAACTTGCAAAACTGATTTAGTATGAACTTTATTCAAAATATGGTTAGCACAACAAATAACTTCATACCAAAAATATTTATTCAATCCTTTAGAATAAAACATACATCTAACCATTTCAACCAAAGTCCTATTTTTCCTTTCATCTACCCCATTTGGTTGAGGTGTGTAAGGAACAATATTTTGATGTTGAATGGCATGCTTATATGAATATGCATTAAATTCCTTTTTAGTGAACTCCCCCCATTATCATCTCTCAAAATATTAACTTTTACTAGATTATTTTTCAACCATGGATTTAAATTATTTAAATATACCAAAGGTTCTATTTTTATGTTTAAAAAAATAAACCTACTATTTTCTACTATAATCATCAATAAAA
The DNA here is from genome assembly GCA_001517045.1 of Pseudotsuga menziesii. Classification (NCBI taxonomy): domain Eukaryota; kingdom Viridiplantae; phylum Streptophyta; class Pinopsida; order Pinales; family Pinaceae; genus Pseudotsuga; species Pseudotsuga menziesii. Next base: position 667,386 of record LPNX010555823.1, on the reverse strand, counting down.
GTAAGAAAATAGTATGCATGAGACAAAGAAGGTGCTTCAAGGGGACCACAATTATCACTATGAACTAGTTGTAATTGTTCTTTAGCACACCAATATTTAACTTTATCAAACATAAACATATAACAATAATAACATAAGAACCCAACTATCCTAGCCTCATATCCATACAACAACAAATAATCAATATAGCAATAAAGAGTGACAAGAGAAAAAGAATAAACCATATATAGGTGGTAAAATCCTAAATAAGGAGACATCCATGGGAAGGTTGTCTTATTATTATTCATCATAAACCCTAAATAGGGAGACATCCATGGGAAGGTTGTCTTCCTATTATTCATCATAAATCTCCAATATTAAAATATAGAGATCCCATACATCATACTCCATCTTGACAATGACACACACTATGTGTCTACAAGATGATCATTAGATGTCTTTCCAGTTTCTTGATAAGACTGTCTTGATTCTATTATATACCAATATGTATGGAGGAATTACATCCCAATATTACATGTGGGATAAATGTAATTTCACCTCTTTATATAATAAATGGTAACAAGAGTATATTATTACACAATTCATGTGGGATAACTCTTTTACACAAGAGTATACATTATTATGTTCCATATTAATACATTTCAACGATACCACACAAATTATCATTGCATATTCCAACACTCCCCCTTAATGATGTCTGGGAGACATAATACAGATGGAGGAAGATGGCATTACATAACATCCCCCTTGATGAGAACTTCCAAAGTGTCCATAAGACATGGATAAGAATACACTTCGGTTCATGGATTATATGAAGATAACAATTGCTTCTCATTGAACCATGAAATTTCACTTGAACCAAGTTGTATGATGAACTCTTGCAAAATACCATAATAGCGTACATAAACCTTTTAATAGCTAATACAATAAAACATGTTGTTGAGAGCACCACAATAGTGTACATAAACCTTAAATAACCAATACAATAGAACATCTGGATACAAGCTCCAATTGTTGAATGCTTAGATCTAAAAGAGAAGCCTTAGTGGCTACTAGATGCAACTGTGAAATTCCTCTAGAAAATGTGGCTAGAGATCCAACTATAAAGTGCCTAGATATAAAATAGAATTCTTATTGGATACTAGATACAGCTACAAAATTCTTAGATCGTGTGGCTGGAGATCCAACTGCAAAGTACCTAGATATAAAAGAGAAGCCTTAGTGGCTACCAGATGCAACTACAAAATTCCTAATTCACCACAACATGCATCATAACCAGAAATATATTCATAGTTAAAATAACTCTGTAAAATACCTCATCATGAATACAAGACCCCAAAGGTTTATACATTGAAAATAATATCATGCTTATTAACAAGTTGAAAGATGCGGTAAAACTTTGGAATAGACCTCATCATGAGTACAAGACCCCAATGGTTTATAAATTGAAAATGATATCTCACAAATAACCATCATGAATTTAACAATATAATATGATGCTTATTACATTTTATCCGGAATATGGTGATATGATATGGAATTGATGCATCACATTCCATCTTAAAGCACCCAAGATAAATAGGGAAATAGGATCATGCTTTGTTGTCAATGATAAGTTGAACAAAGGAACAATGTAACATGATGCTTAGAAACTCAAGAGAGGAATAGTCTACACACAAGAACTTCCATGAATAAAGGATATAAATATCATAAAGAAATTGCTTTTACACAACAAGGTTCAACAACAAAATATAAATAGAGATCAAACATGATTAGATAGTATAAGATATCACATATAGATGGAAAAAATAGCCATTAAACAACTTGTACAATAGGGAGCATTATATGGTTTCTTTTTGTTATCATGAGAAAATGTTAAAGATGCATGCTTTTGAAATGTCAAAAAATGATCTACCGCAAATTTAAGTTAGTGACAAGTAAATAGGAACAAGTGATAATGTCTAGAAGCATGATGAAATAGACCAAAAAGCTAAAAAACTAATGCAATCAAAAACAAAAATCTAATGACAAGAATAAATCAATGATTTTGCAATAACATGTAAAATATTTTCCAAAGAATTGATGCAAGAAATTGATATCACATATACATGCAAAATATTAATAAAATATATAATATGCACATGCATAAATCAATATGCAAATGTGCAAATATATAGGACACGAACAAATGCAAATATGTGCACAAGCATATAAATATTTCTTAAAATATTTCAATTTTTTTAAAATAGAATTGTTCAAAAGAAACTCGATGGAAAATAATGAACCGTAACCTCCAATGGTTGATCACACATTTTCAAGTGTTGATTTTCTCCACTATCAAATGCTCAACACCCATCCCTTCTTCTCACACTGAGTTTAGGGTTCAAGATGTAGAAAGGAACACTTAACAAGAGAAACACACCATCCGTACAACCTACGTGTATTCCCAACAAGCAATTAATGGTCCAACAAATCAATTTAGACCTCAATTAGGTATATTGGACCTGCAATAGGACTCATAGTAAGCAAAATTGACCTACTAGCAAAAGAATTGCAAAGAAAATGTAAAAATGCCTTCCAACAACAAAAACACCCTTCAAACTGAGAAATTCACCCTTAAACAAAAAAAAATTTCCATGAAACAATCAAATTTTTGTTCACAACATAGAAATATGAGCTCATGCAAAAAAAACTAGATTCAAACAACAGAGAAAATGATCTTAGAAATAAAAAAAGATGTTCGAACAACATCGGATTTATGAGTGGTTGGATGGTTAGGTAACCATTGAAAAACAACACCCCCCTAAAAAACGAAATTCATTACAAATGGACAACTGGATCAAAAGATATTAGATTTAGAAGAAAGACTAGATTTAGTAAAAAAAATAGTCTTGGTAAAAAAATGCCCAAATTTTTTTAGGATTTAGAAAAATTAAATGCCCTAGGATAAACTTAGTCAAATTAATTAAAATCCAAGAAAATGGAAGCCAATTTTAATAAACCAGTAGTCTATCTCAGCTAATTTTTGTATTCCAGAGACCATGCAAATGTTAGAATTTTAAAAAAATCAACATAAATTGAGGAAACCTACAAAACAAGGGTTAGGGTTTGAGAAAAAATCTCAACCAGCTTGCATAAAAAAATTCCCATATCTAAAGAGAATCCTTTATGACTACTAGAATTGATGACAAAAGAACAAGATAGGGAGAGCCCCAACAAAAGTTAAATAAAAGGTTGATGTAAAAACAATTATTGAAGGAGGTAGTGTTGACCATTAGTATTGTCATTGATCTCAAACTTGTATTGAACATTAGATTATAAAAAAGTTGTATTTATTCACAATGTCACAGGTTGAGATTATTTTGTGTATGATGCAGTTGATTATGCTCTTATCCTTAAACAAAGTAAATCTATGTGTATCCACAAATATGAAATTGAAGTAACTTAACATTTAGCAAATCCAATTCAAATATGCAAAGCTCTCAATATACAAAGCTAGTTTGATGAAATACATAAAAAATAATATGAAAGTCAAGGATGTGCACAAATACCACTAAGGTATGGGAATTATGTGTGAAAACCCCACACGGAAAATCACATATGTGTGTAAAACCCCAAAAAGTTGAATTGAAAAAGGTTGCATGATGACGCAAAAGAAAATAAAGAGGTTATATTGGTAAAGAAGCAAGCAAATTGGGGCGTCAACAAGTTTAAGTTATCCCAACAAGTGGGCACATCTATTTTCCTAGAAAGAGTATAAATAAACAAGAGATAGAGGTGTTGACGTAAGCTTGAATAAGATGAAGATCTGATTGTTGAATTCACAAGCTTTGTAATTCTTGGGGTAGATCAATGGATCGTTGATGAAAGAAAGAAGATAATGTAGGAGAGTCGTATTGTGAAAATACAATGAAGAAAATAAGAAAGTGCACAAATAAGGAGGATACTCCATATTAGGATGTGCTATGATAGCACACAATGATTGAATCAGAGTGCACAATTGTAGATGTGATAAAATGTGTGCATAGATGCAGATATCTAAAGTTCATGTAAGTGCAGAATCCACGAGGGATTCACTTGTTTACCAATATCCTATCACGTTAGTTCATATTGCGGGTTTTTAATTTCTTAAAAATAAGGCCAATATATTGCAGGTATTGGGGGGGATGAGGGGTTTAGGGTGGGGGGTTAGGGGGGTTTATAAGGATTAGGGTATAAAAAGGGGTCATGGGGAGGTTTAAGGTATTGGGAGGGGGTTTCAACAAAAGGAGTTTGGACCAATATCTACAGAAATTAAGGGTATTCTTTACTATTCCATGATTGCACGTGCTATGTGAGAGGTTCACTAGGTGAAGCTCCCGTGGCAGAATCATCGAAGCATTGAATAAAAGAAGAAACAAAGATTGTAGAATTAACTCAGTGTTTGCATATATATGAAGATTGTGTGTTACACTGAATTTGAATAAATTGTAGATATTGTTGCACATTGTAGATAAGGCAACTTCCTGTTGTGACACAAATATTAGAAGAATAAAACACAGTTTAGTTTGGGTGCAGAAGTTGTTGATATGAAACATTGTAGATCGTAGACCAAGTTCCAGTAAGTTTGGTACACAATTATTTTATTTCAAGGAGGTAGGAAGGGTAAACAAAAAGGGAGTTAGAGGTTCCTTCCAATAGTATATGGTAAAAAAATTAGGGAGTTGGAGCTTCCTTCCATTAGTATCTGGTAAATCAATTTACGGATTTGGAGCTTCCTTCCAATTGGGGTTGGTAAAACACTCAGGGTGGTAGGAAGGGGCAAGGAAAAGGGAGTTGGAGCTTTCCTTCCAGTAGTATCTGGTAAATCAATTTAGGGAGTTGGAGTTTCCTTCAATTTGGATATGGTAAAAAATTCAGTAAGTTGGAGATTCCTTCCAATCGGTGGTGGTAAATATAATCAGGAGTTGGTGCTACCATTTAGTTGCAGCTAAAGAATAAATGGAGATCATAGTATTCAACATGTTGGTGCCTGATTATTGCAATTTGAAGTTTGCACAAAGAGATAGACATATGTTCAGGTTGGTGCCTAAATTTCATGAGTTGGTGCTTGCACAGATCAAAGTATTTACAGGTCAGTGCCTGTAATTAATAGGTTGTTGCTTGTATATCAAGTTGGTTCCTGACTGAGTTGGTGCTCACAATTGGAGATTATTCTCTCCCATTGATGTCATAATCATTTACATATAAATATATTTGTGCACAACTATGTTTATTACTATTTTGGCAGAAAATTTGTTAAAGTGAAATAGTTTGGAATCTATGTTATATACTAATTCATCCCCCATATTAGTATATAAGATAACTCCAATAGGTAGGATCTAGCAACCTGCTCTGCTACCATGTTATTATTGTTATATGTCTATGCATATTTCTCAATATACGAATAACCACATATATCACTATGAATTAGTTGTGATTACTCTTTAGCACACCAAATTTTAAGGCTTTATCAAACACTTCCTTGTGATGTTTACCAAGTACACAACCTTCACAAACATATTTAGTGGAAGAAATTGAAGGTGATCCAAGTACCATTTTAGATAACATTTTCATTTTACCATAATTCAAGTGATCTAATATTTCATACCATAATTTACTTTGTTTATCAACATAAGCAACATAAGAATAAAATGGTTGGTTTTTACATGAATTAAATCGGATAAACTTATATAAACCAACATCATGTTCAATAGGACTTGTAGAAACAAATTTGAAGTTAAGTTTCCTATCTTTTAACACATATTTATCTAGTCATGATTCAAACTTATAATACACGAAAAATAAATAGAAAGAAAATTGATAGGCATTCCTTGAACATGGAAAACATATTCTAATGCACCCTCAGGAACTTTAACATCACTATATCCTACTGCTAAAATATATTTACGATCACTAATTTAATTTTCTCTGTGATGTGTGCTTATCAATGTCATAACACGTAGATAAAGAAGTTGTACCAGTCATATGATCAAATGCACCAAAATACATTATCCATTCCAATGAGTAAGAATATTTACTAGGGTGAACATAATAGGTTCATAGGGATACCTACTATTATTTGGTTGATTTCATCTTGGCTTTAGCAAGTCCACGTCTCCATTTAAAGAAAATATTTTCAGGGTGGCTAGTTTTTCCACAATACTTACAAGGATTATACACTTCGTGTTATATTAGAAACATCATCAGAGGAATCATTATAATAGTGAGGGGTTGATCCTTTAGTATGTGGTTTAGGGTTTTTATTAAAAAATCTATTAGGATTGTTTTTACTATGTCCTATTAGATATTTACCATTAGTTAATCGAACGAAATCAATTAATCTATCTTTCTCACAAATCAAACATTTATAAAAATACTCAAAAGAGGGTTTCATATAACCTTTAGATATTTCAATGGTCCTATTCCTAATTTGGATGAACAAATAAAAGGTAGAAGATAAATTTTGCTCTACAAAAATAACAAGGGAAATATCATTTTTCTTGTAATCACTACCACAATTATTTAACTTTTCATTTTAGGTTTTTATTTCAGTAAGAAATGATTCTATTCTATCAAAATGTTTAGGGTATAACTCATGTATATTTTTTTCAACATAGTAAGCATAAGCATCATCAAATTTATCAAATAAAGAAGCTATAGTTTTCCATACTCATTTGGGATATCCTCAGCCTCAATATGTACTTGTATACTATTTGAAACAGTTTTTTCAATGAGTCATCTTGCTTGATCACATTGATATTACAATATAGCTAAGTATATAACATTGGCTGGTTGAGTGCTCTGTCACTTGGAGATCATGCATAATTAGTACCAAGTAAGATGTGATCAACCATCCAAGAGAGATAGTTAGCACCAACTAATTCAAAAATAAAAACTACTTTAGAAATCATAATGATGAATCAATAATCTAAACCCTAATGAATTAAGACAAAAGCTAAGATATAGAATAAACGTGAATAAAACCAGAAATTTCTCACCAATAATGAAACCTAGCAACAACTTACTAATGTATATGCAAACTTACACCGTTTTGTTTTTGGAAAATAAGGTCCACACACTTTATATATGGACAAGGTGGATGGGAATAAGGTTACTAACACTTTATGTATGTACAGTGTGTGTGTGTGTGCACTTTTGATGAAGGAAAGGTGTAGGGGTTCCTGAAATTGCACGTAACTAAAATTTGTTGAAAGAAATCACCATCTAAATGGAAACCTAGAAAAAAACATGACCATAGAAAAAAAAATGCTTAAATAAATATATATAATTGATATAAATTTAGTATTAAATGAATTTGAACTCAAATCTACAGAAAAATTCACGAAAAAACTTGAAAATTTTCTGATTTTTTTTTAAAGATTTATGATAAAACTTGAAAAATAATAAATTTCATTTTACCTCTTGATTTGTACTTTCACTTCTTCCTTTCTGATGACCTCCATCATATTATTGTATAGTCCTCCTATTTTCTTCATTTATGTGTGTACGTGAGGTTCGAAGGGTCGCTAAGACACGACCTCCTCTAGAAGTGGTGAGTGACCTCCGCAACCTTAGCTAATAACTTAACCTCACCTACAAACCTAGAAACCTAATCTATCCACTCTAGCCCTAAAAACCCTAGACACCTAATCCATCCCTAGAAACACTAATATAACCATAGAAACCTAATCTAGAAACCTATGAACCTAATCTATCCCTATAATCCTAATCTAGATCTATACAACCCATAAATTTAATCTAGCTGTAGAAACCCTATAAATCTAACATAGCCCTAGAAACACTAATCTAACCCATATAATGATGATTATTTCTTGGATCAATGAGTTGTTGACTTTGTTGAAATTGTGACATCATAGTAGTGCTAGGGGTGTCTCCCCCCCATGTGTCCATATACCATAACTTATCTTGTTCGAGGATTGTAGAAGCTAGGGTTTGGTCAGTCAAAGGCAATGCAATTTTTGCGCTAAGGGGTCAACTTGGGAAATACCTCAATCAATATATTTTGGGAAGTGTTCCCATGTGGTCCCTTCTAAAAGATACTTCCAGGAGTTGACATAACTTAGTTCAAATTCTATGCCCCGTGCTCGGATTCACCATGTGTCCTTGAAAGGATTTAGGCTGCGACTTGCAACTAGATATAAAATGATGAATATTTCTTACATCAACCAACCATTGAATCTATTGGATTTGTGAAATCAAAATAATGATAAATATTCCTCTTACGTATGGGTCCATGGCTAAGAACTTGTCTTATTCGATGATTCCATAATCTAGGGTTTTGTTTAGTGAGAGGAAATGCAATTTATGCACTAAGGGGTCAACTTGGGAAATGGAATGACTGGGATATTTTGGGTAGTGTGCCCACATGGGGCCTACCAAAACATACATGCAGGAGTTGACAGAACTTATTTCTACTTCCTTGTTCGAATTCTATACCTCAGGTTGGATTCACCATGTGTCTTTGAAAGGATTTAGGTTGTGACTTGCATTTGGACATAGATTGATGATCATGTAAATCATTGAACCATCAAATCCATTAGATTCATGACATCATAATAGTGCTATGGGTTCCTGTACCACATGGGTCCATGGATATGAATTTGTCTTGTTTGACAATTCCAGAAGCTAATGGTTTTGTCAATCAGAGGCAATGGATTTTTTGCACTAAGGGGTCAATTTGGGAAATAAATTTGTTTAGAAATTTTGGGTAGTGTTCCCACATGTACTCTACCAAAATAAACCTGAAGGAGCTGACATAACTCAATTTTGTTTCCCGGTTCAAATTCTGTGCCTCGGGATCAAATTCACCATGTCCCTAAAAGGCTTTAAGCTATGACTTGCAATTGTACATAGAATGATGACCATGGATTGAATCAGGGAACAATTAAATATCTTCGATTTGTGAAATTGGAACGGTGCCAGGGGTTCCTCTCCCTTGTGGGTACATGGCCCATAACTTGTCTTATTCGACGATTCCAAAATGTAGGGTTTTAGTCAGTGAGAGGGAATGCAATTTCTACACTAAGGGGTAAGCTTGGGAAATACCTCAACCTAGATATTTTGGGTTTTGTTCCCACATGGAACTTTCCAAAACACACATGTAGGAGCTGATAGAACTCAATTTCATTACCGGTTTGAATTCTATGCCCCAAAAAATTGGATATAGAATGATGACTGTGGTTCGGATTAACAAACCATGTATCAATGTGATTATCTCGAAACCTTTTTCCACAAAGCTACAAGAATAAATACCTTCTAGGTTATAGTCACAAGGGATTTTCAATAGTAATAATAATTCTTCATATTTCAGGAACATTTTAGTGTGTAGGCATGGATGTTACTGACCAATTTAACAAAAAATTAACATGGCAAATTTTTATGTTGATTCTATAGTGTAATTGTTCAATTTTAAATTTTATGATTACAAATACTCATGTCATTATTTGTAACACTTGATGTAAATTTTTTCATTTCTAAGAGATGCCATTATAACATGTATTTGTTTCTATTTTTTTTGTATTTATGATAGTGGCTAGCATGGGTCCCAATTGAACACTTTCATGTTATTACATGTTGTCTGCCTGAAATATTTTACATTGTTCTTTGTCATGTATCCATGTTGATTTTTCTTTAGATTCATGTTATCATTTTTTTTTATTTAAGACCCTTAACTACCATTGACATGAATATAAAAATCAAATTTATCTATTTATACATTCCATCTCGTGTATTGTGTAGAAAAACAAGCTTCTCTCTCTCTCTCTCTCTCTCTCTCACACACACACACACACACACACACACACACACACACACACACATGCATTAATCATACACACACAACTAGAAATATTGGGAAACAAGGTTTGAACAAAGATTTATATTATATATAGAAATGGATATATGTCCCAACATAAAATAATGTTATCACTTATAAAACCTATTATGGACTTGACTTTCACAATTTTCACATAAATAAATTATATTATGCATATATTGTTTTAGAGATGGTTATAAATAGTTAAAATAAAGGATCATTCATCTACTATCTCGACAAATTAGAGTAATTTTTTATTATTATGAAAGCAATATTTTGAGCTTGGCATGTGCTAGCTTTCATCAATGGAAACTTCAAATAGTATAGCTTTGAACTATAAAAAGTTACATATTTCTCCTAAGAAAATGTTAATATGATGCCAATAGATACACCACTTGATACAATCCACAAGTGAATGTGATTCACACCACCTATTGCAGTCCGCAGGAGACTAGAATGAAAATCTAATAAGTTGTTTGCTGCTGAGATCCTATAGTATGTGCCATGTCATGTATGGCATACAATATGATATGCAATTTTGTTAGATTGTACATCTATTTACTTTATAGATGGTTTTCTCCATTTTAGTCTTTTAAGTTCTTATATAACGTTCATACCAATAGTTACAAATAGGTTGTTAAATTGGAGCTGTGGAATATGGATTTTCATTATTTCCATGATTGTAGGAAACTACAATGTCAAAATCAATGATGTTGCCATAATTTAGTAAGATAGATAAGCATAGGATCATGAACAAAGAAATAGAAGACTTAGTTTTCCCCTGTCCAAGGAAATTACATGAGACCAATCAAGTATGAACACAAATTCACGCCAAACCATGGATGAAAACATTTGATTTGATTAAAAGAACTTCAACTTACAAGAAATATGGATACCTTGTCAACAATGAACTAAATCAAATCAATTAACAGTTACAACATATCATCATATTAACAAGAACATTATCAATTGCTTTGTCTCTTAATGGGGTTTTCACGGCAACATTTGAAAATCTTGCCTATACATTATACAAGAATGAATTTCTTGACAAAACAATAATATATGAAAGGTTTACATTGAACAACTATTCTCAATAGAAAATATGAGACATTGAACAAAATACTTCCAGTTTGTGAATTCAAAAGTTATGGGAAACCTCCCAGTAGAACAAGTTATTCAATAGGTAAGGACATTGTATGTTACATAGAAAAAATAATTGAACCATGCGGCTACTGATGCATTATGCACTCCAAAAAAAGTATCAAAATTGCAGCGAGTGCTGAGTAATATATGTGCTAGATTTAAATCCTTCCCATGGGGGATTTTGTGTGGTGAAAGATGATGCCTCTCCCCCTATGCTAGAGTCACCTGGAATATAGATAGGAATCACAACATCAACATGTTAAAAACATCCAATACACTAATAAAATGAAATTGAAAGAACAAAATAACAATTGATACATTAAAGAGTTTAAAATAGAGCATATGCCAAACCTTGTAAATCACCAAATGGAGTGTTCTCAATCAACCAAGCATGTTCCAACAGAGGAATACCCCTAGTATAAGCTCCTATATATGTAATACAACAAGTCAACTCTCATCAAAACCAACATTGGCACACAAAACACTACACACATGAAAATAAGTATTCCTCAATTAGGAGTCCCATAAAGTGTACCTAGAATTGTAGGTGAAATTGAATGATGTTGCATTTGTCTACGTCCTTGTATAGAAGCCACTGTGGTATATTTTTACTCTTGTATAAGCATCTCCACACTACATGTAAAAAAATGTGTATGTCAAGATACTGATAAAATGAAATTGAAAGAAATAATACCAACTGATATATTAGTGAGTGTAAAATAGAGCATATGCCAAACCTTGTAAATCACCAATTGGAGTGTTCTCAATCAGCCAATTGTGTTCCACCAAAGGAAAACCCCTGGGAGAATCACCTATGTCTATAATATAAACTCACCAGAACCAATATTGGCATGTAAAACACTACATACATGAAAACAAGTATTCATCAATTAGGAGTCTCATAAGATGTACCTAGAATTTAAGGTAAACCTGAATGGTGTTGCATTCATCTACATATTTGTGTTGAATCCACCATGGTATATTGTTTCCCTTCTATAAGCATCCACACACTGCATGTTAATTTTTTTTATTATGTCTAGATACATTAATAAAATGAAATTGAAAGAAAAAATATAACAACTGATATGTTAAAGAGTTTAAAATAGAGCATATGGAAAACCTTGCAAATTACCTATTGGAGTGTTCTCAATGAATCAATCACATTTCACCAAAGGAATACCCCTAGGAGAAGAACCAATTTCTGTAATATAAACTCACCAGAATTAATATTGGCACATAAAACACTACACACATGAAAACAAGTATTCATCAATTAGGAGTCCCATTAAAGGTACCTAGCATTGTACATAAACCTAAATGGTGTTACATTCATCTACGCATTTCTATTGAATCCACTGTGGTAGACCGTTTCCCCTCTACAAGTATCCACACACTACATGTTAATTTTTTTTATGTCTACACGCACTAATAAAATGAAATTGAAAGCAAAAATATAACAATTGATATGTTAAAGAGTTTATAATAGAGCATATTCCAAACCTTGTAAATCACCAATTTGAGTGTTCTCGATCAACCTATCGTGTTCCACCGAAGGAAGGGCCCTAGGAAAATAACATGTTTCTATAATATAAACTCATCAGAACCAATATTGGCAAGTAAAACACTATATGGATGAAAAAAAGTATTCATCAATTAGGAGTCCCATAAAATGTACCTGGAATCGTAGGTAAACTTGAATGGTGTTGCATTCGTCTATGTCTTTGTGTTGAAGCCACCGTGGTAGAATGTTTCCCCTCTGCAAGCATCAAACACTACATGTTAAAATTTTTTTACGTCTAGATACATTATTAAAATTAAATTGAAAGCAAAAATATAACAATTGATATGCTAAGGAGTTTAAAATAGAGCATATGCAAAACCTCATAAATCACCAATTGGAGTGTTATCAATAAACCGATTATCTTCGACCAAAGGAATAACCTTGGGATAAGCAACCATGTCTATAAAATAAACTCATTAGAACCAATATTGGCTGCACATAAACAACTACACACATGAAAACACGTATTCATCAATTTGGAGTCCCATAAAATGTACCTGAAATTTTAGGTAAACCTGAATGGTGTTGCATTCCTCTACGTCTTTGTGTTAAATACATTGTGGTAGACTGTTTACCCTCTACACGAATCCACTCACTACATGTTAAAAGGGTTTATGTCTAGATACAATAATATAAACACATGCATCTCCTCACCTTATGAAACTCACATGAGACTACAGAGTATGCATTGTTGGAGTGAGGATGACCTTGCTTGTTGAGAGATTGAAATTGGAATTAATCATATTCAAATGCATGGTTATTCAAATCAATTTCCAAGCACTACTTTGTTTGATTATTTTTTTTAGTTTTAGGTCTAAGTTAACTCTTCTTCCTCTTCAAATATGACTCGAAATCACCCAAGACAAGGGTGAAGTCAAAATCCATAATTTGAAGGTTGTTGGCCTCATCCAACATTTTTTAACTAGAACAACTAACTGCTCAGTATTTCTCAAAGTAGTAGGAGGATTGTTTTTAATCAATTCTATGTATCTAAAAAACTCCCCCCTAACTAATTGAAGTCCATCAACATTTGGATCAACACTATTAATGGCCATAAAATTTGTATCACCATCTACACCAAGTTTCGTGCCTCTATACTTATCTCAAGAGAGGTATAGAATGAAGTCGGTTTTACATCATGATATAGAAATGGTTCTAGGTATCCTAAGGGGAAATAAAACCAACATACATTTATAGCATTCTTGCAAATGTTTCCACAAATAGACCATGGTGAATCACACGCTATAAATTTTGTACAATACCAGGTGACAAGGTACTTCTTATCACAATTGGTTTTACTCCTCACCCAATAGGAATGATATATTCTCTTATGAAGGAAATAATTACTATCTAGAATTATTCTAACTCTTTTTTATTGATGATTCAACCTTCTTCTCTTTCATGTTGTTGATCAAGTATCCTTCTTCTTTCAGAATTTATTTGAACCGGTAACAAGGTTCAACATTTGTCAAAAGCACATACAATAACTAATCCATTCGATGAGCACATGTCTTATGTCAATTGGATAGAAAGTTTTTCTTTAGGTAACAATGGCATGACTTGACAACATTATTTGTCTCTTGATTTGCATAAGGGAAATTGCGACAGCCTTTTAGCCACACTTCTAAAATTAATTAACTAAGTGGAAATATCTAATATTTATGAAACACAGAAATAGAAACACAAGCAATAATATGTGCATTTACGAATCTTATCACCAACGAACCAATTCTTGTGGAAATATTCCATGAATGTTTTTTCATACAAACATTTGCTGAAAAATAGTCTTTTGCATCAACCACATCATCATTGGAACAATATTTAATTATATAACCTAACTCATTGAACATCACATTCATTTTTTATGGACCAGTGGCCAACTGATTCACATTTTTTAGCCATGCCCTTCTTACATGCCAAACAAACAATATTGTTTCGCACCATTTGATCCCCTTGCCAGATTCAATCTTTTAAAGTGTGAAATTTTAAGAATAAACACAAATTGCAATGCATAATAACGAGATTGAAGTTACCTCAAAGAAGTGATTTCAGTCAACACATCATATTCAACCATGAAGGCATTGAATTTCCAATTAGGACGGATTTGGTAGTACCTATGTATAAGATACTCCAACCAAAGTGCAATATTTTGAGTCATGTTTTGTGATTCCATGACCCATGCAATTGGCACCCCACTTTGATGTCCATCAAATGCAGCGAGTGTGTACAACTGATACTACCATGTTCAAAGAACACATGAAGTAAAAAATTATTCATTAGTCAAACTAAATGGATACATATCATATTATTATATGAAAAAATCATGGAAAACAAAAATACCTCATATTTATTTGTATTGAATGTTGAATTCATGGATATTAAGTTGTTATCAAAGAACTTGACCATTGTCTCCAACATCCATTTTGTTTGGATTCCAATTATGAAAGGGATGTCTACACTATTGGGTTTTTGGTAAAATAAAAAATCCTCATGTTTTTAATACCAAAGATTCACACTTATCTCATCTTTTTTTTGGAGTTGATAGTTTCCTTTGCTCAAACGATTGTCCATGTTTACAACATATTTCCTTCATAAGAATAAATCCATATTCCGAGCTACTGCATCCATGTTAATGTGTTTCTTAATGTGCACTTTACACATTGATTCAAATGAAAACATCCAAAAAAACAATTCTACATAGGAAACTATGTCCCTTGAAACCCTTAGGTTTTGCATAGACCTAGCCTCACCTAAAGTGTCATGTCAAGCATGAAAAGGCCATCCTTTTCCATCTTCACGCTCAAACATATTATATGGAAATATTGCTATCTCAGGATTTTTAACCATAGTTTTCAAAATAAAATGACATTGGTGTTCCCTCTTCTTGTAAAATAAGGTCCTATGTTTAGGTGCAAGGAATATTTTAAGGATCCATACTTATTTAAAAGTGTATGAATGTTGACGAATCTTACTAGTTCTTAAAATGTCAACTATAAAATATTTGGCGATATTTTTCTAAAACATATTTCAATTTATAAGAATTTTATATAGTTTATATAATAATTTGGCAATTTTTAGAGTGAAATTTTTTTACACTATCTAAATTGGGCAAAACAGGGCTTAAGAAAATGCAAATTGACACTTGTTTTTTGGAAAAAAACATGGAAAAATAGCCCATGTTCTAAATTTCACCTCTTTTGTCCTCCAATCCATATGAACACACACAACTACATAAGAAATTTTGAAATGTTAGTACATACTATAAATGATAAATGCACTATCATTAATAATATTTGGATAATGCATTCTTGAAATACTTACACTTCATATCACAATGAAGCACTAGCCCTTTGTCCTGGTTGTTTATTTTTTCGTTGAAACTACATGGAGCATTGAGGTTCATTTATTCCCCTCTAATAAAGTTAGAAACTCTATGGGATGGGATTTTGGAAACATGATCAATCCTTTCATTTGTTCAATATAGTTCAAACCAAAAAAATATTTATTGGAAAAGGTGATCTTGTTTTTAGGGTATTGCATCTCAAGGTCCATGATAGCCTTCCATTTACCTTGCTTTCCCATTTTGTATCGATTCCTACAAATAGTGTGCAAACAAATTAGGGAATGTTCAAGAATTGTTTTTTCTTGTTTTAAACTTAGTGAAAACAAAAAAACTTAGCAATTTTTTTTTATTTCCACCCAATTTGATTGTTGGAATTGTTTTTCGTTTCTTGTTGGGATATCAAAGTGTTTTAGGATTTTTCCCAATTGAATTCCTAGTGATATTGGAAGACTTCCTCAGGTCATGGCCTGAAAGGGCAATGATAGTGTTATGCTTCTTGCAAGATCATACTCTTCTTATTATTTAGTTTCAGAGATGAATGAAGCCATAGGTTTAGATGTCAAGATTTTAAAAGGAAGGTTTCTCCTCAAGATGGTACAACAATGGACCCTAATCTTCACAAATAATCTACAGGGTTACAAATTCTTAGTTACCCCAACTTGACATTAAAAACATCATTTTCAAGGGATCAAACCATGGTTCTTCATATTACCATGAGGTGATACAATTTCATGGCACTTTGTGATAGGTCTAGGATGAAACATGACCCTTTCACTATTTTCATAGGTCATGGGTTGGCCCAGAAGTGTCCCTAAGCAATTCATATTTGAGCTTTAGTGCCCCCTTTATGCCTAAAAATAATTCATTCCCTTAATTTAAGACAGATAATCCTTTATGTACAAGTAACCAACAATATACATAAATGCAAATGTTAAATGAGGCAAGACACACACATGACTTTGCATTCGATACATGTCTTCAAATTACCAATTAGTGACTGACTATAAAATCACTAATTTAGACAACAAATTATGTATTCCTGTGACACCCATATACATTGATGGAGTATGAATTTTGAATAGTATTTTTGGAATAGATTATCTTCATGTAATGAAATATTTCTCATCATTATGTTGTTGGGTTATTGATGAGATGATAGACCTCTATTTTTTGGCCTACTACTAGCTAGAACTTTCATAGGATGGACAGTCATGCAATTTTCACCTTCAAAATAAAACAAAAACTACCTTACAAAATCTATCATCTTGTCAAACTTATCATCAATCCATTCATGATGAACAAAGATGTGAAGGGTATCACCCCTTGGAGAATGTGATTAAAATCACACATGGGAACCCCTCCAAAATGGGGGTTAACAATTCAAATTGGTAAAAGTGTCTGGTTTGAATTACAATTTTCTTGCAAAATAATCCTTTACTCATGTGTTTTGAGCTACATTATTAAGGATTTTTTTGTCATTGGAATGATTTGAAATATAGTTGGTAGAAAGTATATTTTGTTACCACACAAATATGCACTAAACAATGAATAAATAAGTGAGTTAACTATAGGTAACTCATTTTTGTCACTTTCTAAGTTCCTTGTTGTTTGGGTTGATGGTTTTCCAACTACAGGGGGGTGTCCATAGGGTTTTTGCTTGTAGTTTTTTAGTGTCTAAAGTCTATGCATAAATTTGAAATAAACCAACACAAGAAGCTCACGTCCTGTAAGAACCCAAAAGAACTCAACAACATAGATCAAACAATGCATTGAATTGTAGAGGGTTGAGATTAATTTACCAAGAAGAGGAAAGAATGAGAGAGAATATATGTCTTGGGTTAAAGGAAAATTAAAAACAAGTGCATAAACATGACAAAAAATCCCTACTAAATGATGATAACAAATCCTCTTTGATCCACATGGAAAGACATTAGTTGAGTGAAATGAGGAAGGAAACAATGAGAAAGTGAAGTTCTTTCCATATAGTCACAATTTTTTGCAAGATTTGAGCAATAAAATGATATGTATCAAGAGAAATTAACAAAACTAGCAGGGTTCCTTTGCAAATCAGTGCTCTTTAAGCCAAGAAAACAACCTCCTAAAAGGCCATTTCAGTAGGAAAAGAGGGTTGAAACGTTGATACATTCGATACCAATTAATAACAACAATTTCATGGGGGTTTCCTCTTCTATTTTCCATTGTAGGGTATATGCTTTGCCACATAATGAAGAGGGTTGCTGGGTACTTTCCCAAACAACTCGTTTACTCATGCAAAAAATATGGAAGAGGAGTCTAAGGAGATTAAAGATTCACTTAATCTGGTGTCCATAGTGGGAGAGGAATATTATTTTCCATTATATTTCAATTTATTAATCAAAATGAGACAAATGGGTCCAATATGTTTTATTTAAATGCTAATCAGTTCAATTCTTGTGAGGGTGGTATAGCTGCTACTAATATGGCCTTCTTTGGAAAGTCAAATGGAATCCCTCGAGGGTCCAATTCTTGACAAACAACAATCAAAGGGGGATTCCTTGGTGTCTAAGGACATATGATTGCAAGAATAAGACACCTAATGTCCATTTCTATGATATTAAGCTTGTTTTTTTGAAATATTTGATCCATCATAATATAAAATAGATATTTTATTAGGAATTGGAATTTTTCACTATTCATGCACCACATGTTCAAAATTCATAGAATTGTCATTATTTTGTTGGTTATGGTGTTGCTAAAAACATAATGAGTTGTATTTTAATCAATGTATGTTTTTGTAATCCATGAATAATGCTTGCATCATGTAAGGCCATGTGGAAGACTTACTAGTATAATTTTTTTGTGCATTTTTTTATGCATGTTTATGTTCAAAATTTCTTTTATATCTCAATCTAGTTTATTTTTTTAATTGAATATTTAAAGGATGCTTAAAATTTGAAATGTCTCAATATCACAGGTATATCTTAGGGACAAAGAGTTTTTTATGGAGTGTAAGAAAGGTACTTGACTTATTCTAGGTTTTGGAAGGTTTTTTGAAAGTAAGACAACTATTCATTGGGAGTTCTTATTCCTCAGAAGCTCTGCAATGCTAGTTGTTTTTCCAGCTTCTATCCTTCTTTCTCATCTATACTATGTTGATGGTGGAAAGAGTAGGTGGTTTTTTTCAAGGATAGTAGTTGCATGATGGTCTCTAACAATTGTTATGCTACTTCCATTTATTTTCAGAAAGGAATTTCACCAACACCACTTAGTTGCAAACTCATTATTTCATATGATGTACTTGGCTTGTTAAGTGGTGCTGAAAACTTAATGTATGTGTGGGATTTTTAATATTTTACTACATCAAATTTTTCTCTTCTTACTTCATTAACACTCAAATTTACTACAATATTTGCTTGTTTTATTGTGAGAAAAGTGTAATGAATGCTTACACTTTGAATGCAATGGTGATTATAACTGAAGTTATTGTAAATATAGGCATAGACTCAAACTCTAATAAGACAGCAGGTGTAAGCCATTGACAAGGTGTTGTTTTCTTCAAATGGGATATTTTAGGTTCTATATTGCATGGCCTGATTTTTGCATGATCAAAGTTTCTGTTTATTAAGATATTAGGAAGGAAATATTTTCATGTTTTCTTCGATTGCATCTTTACAAAAATTGGTGTTATTATAAATGTTGATTTCATATCTATGAAGTCAGAGGAAACTACGTTTAAGAAATAAGGGTGTTATAGTATGATTTTCTTGTTAGGATTTATAATCCTCCCTTGGCCAAACTGTCTATTAGATTATTTTAGCCTAACTTAGGAGTTTTATTTAATTATTTGGGCCCACTAGTAGCATTGGGTCCACTTGGCCTAATGGGGCCACATGTACCAATTACTAGAGTGTGGGGAACACCGATAGATGCTAACTTCCACTAACTACACTTGCATGCATCAATTTAGGCACCTCCTAGGATAATCCATACATTTTAGGAGTCACTAGGAGTCCCGACACCAACCTCCTTCAGTCAATTGGAGTTGGAACTAGTTAATCTTAGTTATTTTCCAGTTACTTTCAGTTAGATCACAATCAACTCAGTTAGCGCTAGTTAGACAGGACAACATGTGGATAAGGTGCTTTTCCTCACCTACCACTTCAGTTAGGCCAAGTTAACTGATTATTACTGATTGTGTGACTTGATTAGACATCTGGAGTTAACCATTTGGACTATGATATTGATTGAGACATCATTAGTTATCTAGTCAGTCAGATACAATCACAACCAATTGGTAGATTCGAATTCATCCCTAATGAATTCAAATTCTTTCTTATGTAACACTATTGTAACATCGTATTAATTAATGAACATGATACTATAATTATCTGAGCTATACTCATCCATTTCTTGAGTGGTTTGATTTTTTCAATGTATCTTCATTCCTCTTTTACTACATCAATAATATTGGACTCATTGCTTGATGATATAAATGGCACATCAATTTTAACATGGTATGAAATCCATTTCAAGCAAGCTTCATGTCTGTCTACTCTTCGTTGAACACCAGAAGCAGCTAGGTTTCCACAAAATTCCTGCAAAGAGTGCCTTGCTTCCTCTGAATTTATTTAGAGTGATGGTGTAGGCATGATGGACCCTGAGAAAGTGTTATGTCACATGCCCCAATTTTTCAAAATAATATTATCTTATTTTTATTTTATTCCAAGACATTATGTTAAATTTTAAGTTAAAGTTGTAACTGATGACTCAGTAGAGTCAAGGATGTGGAATGTAATTATGAATATTTAAATTTTAAATAAATAAAAGTGGAGACAACAGCTTGGGAGAGCTGTTAAAAAGAGTGTTACTGGTCAAGTTGGTGGAGGAGACTAGGTGGAGAGCAAATAGACAAGTGGCAGCATCCTCAAACACTTCTAATGTTGCAGGTGGCAACCTCCCTACATTTGGGGTCATGATCCCCCAAGAAAGTGGGATCAGAGTAGGTGGCTCAATTAATGACAACTAACCCAAAAAGACCTAGGCAACCTTAATAAAAATTCCCATTGAAGAGAGATGAGGCTGCTCATTCCAGGAGAAGAATCATTCAGGTGAATGCACTTCAAGGAATTCATTGGGAAGGGAATTTTTGAGGAAGGTGTTTGAGGTGTAAACTGGAGGAAAGTGATCTAGTACAACTTTCTAGCTGAAAGATATTGCTGCAGTGTACAGAGTTGGTATTGAGTCTTGGACTAGTACTTTGTTTATTGCTCCACCTAGTTTCCAGCCAAGGAAACTAGAACACGCTCGAGGGTCCTGAGAAGTCGTTGTTTGAGTGCTCTCTAGGATTTGGTAGGGAGGAATGGCCTCCCATTGCTGTTGTCATCCAGCTTTAAGAATAGGTTCCACTATCTTTTAATTTATGTGTTAAAGTTTATATCTATGTATGAACAAATAATGAATGGTTATATGTTATGTTGTAAACTGTTAAGTTTGAAATCTCTTAGTTGTTTTAATGCTGAATCTATTCTTTGATGAAAAATAAATCCTACCTATTTTTTTCCCCATCTGGAGTAATCCAGATTGTACTCTAGCACAAGTAGTGTGTTTAAATGAATGAAGTATGATAGGAATATGAAATGAACAGAGTACTTATGTTTTTGAGAGTATTGAAATGTTTTCTTTCAGTAGATAGCTATTTTTCCAGAAAGAATAATAATTTGTTTCATAGAGTTGTTGTCAGATCTAGACTGTGTATTTAGAATATCAGAAAAGAAACAAAATCATATTATTTACTAACAGTAGTATGTTCAATTATGTAATTCATTATTCTACACAGTACCTACTTCTGTAAACTATACATCTATACTGAAATAGAAGAAATAGAATTGTTAGTTGAATGCTTATTATTTATGTTAAGTAAACATGTAAATATAATTCTGTTAGTTTATTTCTTTCCAATAGTATTAACTAATTTACTTGCAACTATCTAAACTCTAAATAAGAATTAAAATAATAAACAGACAATAGTAACCTAAGCATAAAGTATTATTAGTAAAGAACTGTCCTTATACACTTACAGACAAATTAGATGTAAGGAGTATTGACAGCATGGAAGTTCTTATTTATTCCACCAAGCTTACAAAAATAATCTTATTAAATAAACACAATTATTATAGACTGTTCTCAGTCTTATTTAATAATATATATAAATACCGACATAAAGTTAAGAGAGTACATTATTCATAGATAATAATGTTATTAATACAAATAATAATATTATTAACAATAAACAGTATTGTTTATAAATTAATAATTCTTTTAAACAAACTGAAGAAAACCTTGTGATAGTAATAGAATTAACAAAATAACAATACAAAAATTACTACTTAATAAAAGTTAAATAGGATAAACCCTACCTCATACTTCTAAGCATAATTTATCTGTATACTTATATACATTAGTAACCTAAGTTAACCATAAGTTAGTTCTTTTAGAAAAACTATTAAAGAACCAACTAAATTCATTTCACAGGATATAAATACAATACTGAATAATATAAATAAAATGTATACTGTATCTTATTATTTTACTAACAGGGCATACCTGTGAAATCGAAAGACAGGGTTAAAAACCTTATATTTATTACAAGAACAAATAGCAAAACATTGAACTAATAAATGAAATTCATTTAATTATGCAACCATTAATAACCAAGTTAATATATTACTCACAGTCCTTTAAGGACAAATAAAAACACAATATTTATTATAAACTGGAATAATCCATTTCAAACAAGGGTTTCCACAGGATAAACCCTAAATCATAACTCTAAGTAAAAACAAGCAGGAATTAAGTTACGGCCGTAAGTATCAGTCTTGAAAATTTATTTATAAACCCTTACAGAGTCTGTGAATAAAGTACAAAAGCTCAACTAACTGTCAAGAAGGGTAAAAACCCTAACAGAGCTTAATGTAAAACATATGTTAACTAAACAAGTTTAAAAACAGAGCTGTCTTTACAAAAACCATTAATTTAACCAGGCCATAAGCCGTCATCAAACTAAATACGTTGCTCAGTTAAACCAAGTCTCCCATCGACTAGCGAGGATTCGAAACTAGGTAAACCCACAAACAACCTATAAATCAAACTATACAACTCATGGTGAGTCAAAGGAGAGTTTTTCCAAACCCTCGGTGATTCCATTGATCACCCTAATGAAAGTAGGGTGAAAACCCAACACATGGAGCATGAGGCTTACCCGAAAATGAACCATGAGCCACAACATTCATTGGTTGGCTGTCTATTTCTTTTCTCATCGTAAAATCTTTTAGTAATGAGCAGCTGTAAGTAGCGAAGAAGAATACTATCAGAACATAATAAATCTAGGAAATTACGTGTGTTTGTATCAGTATAATACCGACTGCAAACTTAAAATAGAAGCCACAACAATCTCTTACCTGTTAACAAAATCGACGAACAATATGGTAGGAGTACTGTCACCTACAGGCTTGTTCTTTTTAAACTAAACAGCCTGAAAGTGTAACCCTCACGCAATGGCGAGCCACGAGAACAGTAACAGGTAACTGAAGTACACAATAAGCCACGAAGACAGTGAATGGGAGATTACACAGATAGTGAGCTAAGGATAATGGAAATCTCCACAAGTTGCAGAATGAGAACCTAGCCATGGAGAATGCATTTTAAACCCACACACCAGTGAAAAAAGCAGCACTTATTCAAGACACAAGGAAACCAGAGCAAGGAGGAATGACGACCGCTATGGAAGCCAAGCAGAGCAACCCTAGAGTCAGTGCAAACTGCGGGGAAGAATGGTAATGGTTAGGTTTACATTTATGTTTTATATCTCCCACACTTGGTCAGGAGATGACCACGTGGTCTGCAAATTAAAACATGCAAATGGGTCGTGTTCTATAGTGCCTGCGCAAAAACAAATCCAATTTTTTAATCATTGGAGCGTGCAGTAAACTATATTATTAAACCAATAATTTGCCATGCACTTCGATATTAACATGCACCGTATCATATGCGAAGTGTAGTGATGAAATATCAACGAATGGGTTACGTTGACCTATCATTGGAATGTCACGTTTAAACCTTAGTTTAAGCTCGAAAATCATGCATGCACAATACTCTTTTCACCTTTTTACCTTACAACTTATATATTATAACATTACAAATTCAAATTGGATAGTTGCATTTCTTTTCTTCCAACGTTGTTTTTATATTAAATAGAAATAAAATATTTTATGCCTTTTTATAGATAGAGCTCAAAATTTCATGTCTTTCTATAGTTAAGAGATCAAATATTTTATGGGAGAGATCATGTTAATCAACGAACAACTATAGTTTTATTTTGTAAAATACTATAGTTTATACATGGTAAATCTCTTATAAAAAGACTTCACAAAGTTATATTTTTATAAATGGAATATGGTATTAAGTTGGAAAATCATAAACTCTAATCTAAACATGTGTATAACCTTGAGCTAGATATAGACTGAATGTCTAATAACAAAGAGTATTCATGTTTATTAGTCACATATGAACTACTAACTCTTTGATAACAGAACTATGAAGTGAACAAAACATATTATAAGAACACTATTATGAAACTCTCTTACATAGTTCAAAGCGACCATACTTTGATGGGTCATGGTTACGACTCAAATTGGAAATTACTTAAGATTCACCAGGTTAATTGGGTAGTAAAGTAGTCATAGAACTAAACAAGATAATTAGAAAGTCGACTTGTTTCAAGAACATCAATCTCAGATAAACTGTTGTGGACAGTAATGTAATTTGAGAGAAGTATAGTAGAAAATTAAGAAATTGAATAGCAATAAATCTATTGAGTCCAAAAGTTATTAGAACCTCATGGTTTAACATGAAAATTAAAGTATAGGCAAACAATGATCTTATGAAGGAAGGCATGATGGTTTGCAGTTTGTACAATCAAAATTATACTATCCAAAGATTATCAGGCTGTAAGTTATCTTGCAAAAGCAAAATGTGGGTCAATTATTACTATGACAAGATAATGTACTATTGTATAAATACTGACAAAAACAATCATTATAACATTACAAATTACATAGAATAAAGTAGAAATACTTTGTAACTGAGATTCTAATGCTTAGAGTCGCAAACATATCTTACTGTCGTTACTTACTTTTGAACATGACTACTAGAAAAACTGAAGGAAGCGAAATGGTTTTACCTTACAGGAGTTGTCTAGAGTTTAGCAGCTTAATTACTAAGCTTTTAAATTGCAAATAAAATACTATTGTCACTTTAAAAGAACTTTTAATATGTACTCATTTGATCATACCTGTAAACTTGTAAGAACCAGTATTCATCTGCGTTAGCACGATTGCTAATTAAGCCCCGGATTCAAAAGTTAGATTCCACCTACTTGACATGAAAAGACTCATCAGTAAACTGAAGTAAAAAAACACGCAAGAAAACTTTATTCTTGTTACAAAGATGAACTGTTAAGTTATTATATTTAAGATTTAGTGAAACCAATTACTTGACTATTTTTTTACTGCAAACTGTTAGCTGTTAGTAAACCGTAGGTTTTAGCATTTATTGTTATCTCAAAATTTAAAATTTTTGTGTAAATTTGGGGTTTTGGCATGTGGTATCAGAGCACAAGGTTCAAACACTAGGCCTTGATGAAGGAAAACTAACTTTCATAAAACAGTAAATTAAATTATTATGTTGACATATTTTATTTTTAAATGTTATTCAACAGAGAATTGTTTTTTTGAAGTTTAATAGGCAGGTATGGAAAGGTTGGAAGAGTATGTAGAGGAGGAGTCTCCAGTTACTGAAATAGGAAATTTACCAAGAGATCCTATACCAGAGGATTTAACTACTAATTGCTCAAAGTTGTTACAAAATTTAAAAGACTTAAAAACTGAAATGGATTCTGTTAAGCGAGAAAATGAAAGGATTCTGAGGGCTCAAGAAGAGTTAAATCAGATCCTAATTGAAAAGTTTCAAACTGAGGGTAGGGGTAGAAGGTCAGAATCTAAAGATTCCAGTCATCAACGAAAATCGAAAAGATGAAGCATACAAAAACTGAAAGTAGTTCATCTTCTGAAGTGTTTGGTGAACAACAAAATTACCATACTACTAGTGACAGTAGTGATGATAATCTGTACGCCAAAAAAGAGGAAATACAAACCTTATGAGGAAATTTCTGGGGAATTCAAAAATATAAAACCACCAACTTTTAATGGAGAGACTGAGAAGGGGGAGAAAGATGGATCCTGGTTATCTGGGATGAAGAAATACTTCCAAATATATAATTATTCTAACCAGTTAAAGGCTAGGATGGCTATATATAAACTCTCAGGAAAGGCTGACATTTGAGGGTAGGACTTGAAGAGAGTTAAGGGTATAAAAGAGAAAGAAGTTAACTGGAGTACCTTTAAGAGGTATTTCAAAAATAAATTCTTTTCTGAGTAGTATTATGAGGAGAGAGCCAAAGAGTTTTATGAACTGAAGTTAGGTTCAATGACAATGAAGGATCTGAATAGCAAGTTCTTAAGTCTACTTAGGTATGTACCATACCTTGTAGATGAGAAACCAAAGGTACAACGATTCCTTAGCTGTATACCGTATCATATTAAAGATAGAATTGAATATGATAACCCAAAGACCTTGGAGGAAGCTATGAGAAAGGATAACTTTTGTTTTGAGCAGAATCGAAAGAAAGAAAGCCTGGCCAACTGGAAGGCTAAGAAAAATAATAATCAGTTTGAATCAAAGAAGAAGAATTTTGTGCCTAACAGAAATTTTAAGAACAATAAGGCCAAAAACTATTCTAATAACAATAATTTCCAAGGAAATAGGAACAGTACACCCAACCATCAGAATAATTCTAAAGGTAATGAAATTGCAAATAATCATGGAAACTTTACCAATAATTTTGAGCTTAAAGAGCTTGTCAAGTGCTGGAAATGTAATGGCCCACACTATGCTTCAGTCTTTCCAAACCGGAAGAAGATTGTTAGCAATATTCATACTATATAGGAGGAGATGACCGTTGGGGAACTAGCAAGGAGCATGCCTAGAATCAACGCAACCTTGGAGAACTGGCAAGCTAAATATCAGACTTCCATGGTGGAAGTAGAAGGTATGATAAATCAGACCCCTGTAACTATTTTGATTGATCCAAGAGCTAGTCCCAGTTATATTGCACCTCAGATAGTAGAAAAATGTAAGTTATTTTTTGATAAGTTTGAGAATTCATGGTTAGTTCAGTTAGCCACTGGTGCTAAAAGAAAAGTAACTTGTTTTGTGAAAGAATGTGTATTAGTTGTGGATAAATTTGAAACTGTTGTTAAACTTAACGTTTTGCCACTTGGCTCTTATGATTCACTGATTGGTATGGACTGGTTTGAACAACATAGAGTAATTCTAAACTGTTATGATAAAACTTTCACATGTTTAAATAGTGATGAAAAACTAGTAAGTGTTAAAAAAATTCCTAGAAAAACTACTGTAAGGCAGATTTTTGCTTTACAACTTAAAAGAGCTGTTAGAAAGGGATGTAAAGCTTACGCAAGAACAATTACTGATGAGGAAAGTAAAATTAAAACAGACCAGTCTTAAAAGAATATGTTGATGTATTCCCAGAAGAAATTCTGGGATTACCTCCAAAAAGGGAATTGGATTTCACCATTGAGCTAGTATCGGGTACAGTACCTAGCTCAAAGGCCCCTTATCGATGAACATATTGGAAATTAACGAATTAAAATCGTAATTAAAAGAGTTAATTGATAAAAAGTATATTCTTCCAAGTGTGTCTCCCCGGGGGGCACCTGGCATCTTCGTCAAGAAGAAGGATGGAACTATGTGACTTTGCATAGATTGCCGTCAGTTAAACAAGATGACCATCAAAAATTGATATATGTTTCCCCACATAGATGATCTGTTTGATCAACTACGTGGAGGCACGGTGTTTTCAAAAAAAGATTTAAGGTCTGGATACCATCAAGTGATGATTAAAGATGAAGACATCTTTAAGATAGCTTTTAGAAAAAAATATGGTCATTACGAATTTTCCGTAATGTCATTTGGGCTTACTAATGCCCCAACTGTATTCATGTGTTTAATGAACAACATAATGCATAAGTATTTAGATAAGTTTGTGGTCGTGTTTATCGATGACATTCTAATCTATTCAAAAATTGAAGAAGAACATAAAGAACATCTAAAAATTGTTTTGCAAGAGTTGCAAGAACATCAACTCTTCACAAAGTTTAGTAAGTGTGATTTCTTTAAGGATAAGATTCAGTATTTAGGTCACGTAGTGACTAAGGAAGGAATTTTCGTAGATCCTGAAAATATACAGGAAAATTAAGATTGGCCGGTTCCTAAAGATGTGACAGATGTTAGATATTTCATGGGCATTGCTAGTTATTACCGGAGGTTCATTGAAGGCTTTTCAAGGATAGCAAATCCGATAACTTCCTTGCAAAAGAAAGGAAAGAAGTTTGACTGGAATCAGAAATGTGAAGAAAGCTTTAAAAAGTTAAAAACTGTATTAACCAACGCACCTATTTTAAGAATAACAGATCCTAATAAATAATTTGTAATATGCACTGATGCCTGTAATGATGACTTAGGTGGTGTTTTGACTCAAGAAGGGCATGCTATTGCCTATGAGTCTAGAAATCTAAAAGTTCATGAAAAGAATTATGCAACATATGATCTGGAATTAACAGCTGTAATACACGCCTTAAAGATGTGGCGACATCACCTAATTGGTAGAAAATTTGTTTTAATGACTGATAATAAAGGATTGAAGTATCTTTTAGATCAGCCTAATTTAAATGCCAGACAAGCTAGGTGGTTATCTTTCTTAAGCAAGTATGATTTTGAAATCCAGCATATAAAAGGTAAATAAAATAAAGTTGCTGATGCATTAAGTAGGAATGCAAGGATGAATTTTGCAACAGTAATCAACACTTATGTTTTAGACTTAGATGAACAGCTTAAAGAAGGAATAAAAGAAGTTGAAATTTACCAGAATTTGCAAGCTAAAGCTAAAGAAAACCCAATAGAAAACTTAATAAAAGGTGACATTTTAAATGAAAAATAATTTTTACTGTATAAAGATAAACTGTATGTACCTAACGTACCTAAATTCAAGCTCTTAATTCTGGATGAAATTCATAAAACACCATATTCAGGTCATCCAGGTTACCAAAAGACTATAACCATGTTAATAAAAGAGTATTTCTGGCCAAATATGAAAACTGAGGTAGCTAAATATATTGCAAGGTGTTTAGAATGTCAACAAGTAAAAACAAAACACCAACATCCAGCTGGTTTGCTACAGCCTTTACCTATCCGTAGCTGGAAATGGGAGGTGATTAGTCTAGATTTTACTACTGGACTGCCTAGAAATCAAAATCAGAATGATTCTATCATGGTAGTAGTTGATAAGTTAAGCAAAGCAACTCATTTTATACTTGTTAAAAGTACTTACAAAGCTACAAACATAGTTGAATTTTTGTAAAACAGATTTTCTGATTACATGGAGTACCAAAATTCATAATCTCAGATAGAGATCCTAAGTTTACAGGAAACTTTTGGAAGTCCTTGTTTAAAGGGTTAAACACGACATTAAATTTTAGTACTTCTTTCCATCCTCAAACAAATGGAAAAACTGAAAGGGTAAACCATGTACTGGAAGATTTATTGAGAATGTATGTGAAAGACCAGCCTGGTAAATGGGAGGACTATTTACATCTGGTAGAATTTACTTATAATAATAA
Source organism: Pseudotsuga menziesii (assembly GCA_001517045.1). Lineage (NCBI taxonomy): Eukaryota > Viridiplantae > Streptophyta > Pinopsida > Pinales > Pinaceae > Pseudotsuga > Pseudotsuga menziesii. The sequence continues at coordinate 637,690 of LPNX010555823.1, read as the reverse complement.
TTATCAGACATCAGCTAGATTTAGTCCATTTTAAATTTTATATGGATGGAAATGTAATACTCCTATCTCTTGGAGTAATCCAGTAGATAGATTGGTATTAGGTCTAGAACCGTTGAAAGAAATGGAAGAAATTGTGAAACAAGTGCAAGGAAATCTGAAGGTGGCACAGGATCGGCAGAAAAGTCAAGCAGGCTTAAAAATAAATCCAAAGGAGTTTCAGGTAGGTGAACATGTGTTCATCAAGGTAAGGCCCAAAAAGAGCTCTCTAATATTGGGGATTTGTGCAAAACTAGCACCTCGATACTGTGGCCCATTTGAAATTTTGTCTAGGATTGGACAAGTAGCTTATCAATTAGAATTTCCACCTAACTTAAGAGTACATAATGTTTTTCACATTTCTGTTTTAAAGAAATATGTTTATGATGCCACTCATGTTGTTAACTGGAATGTTGTACAGGTGGAACCAGAAGGATAATTTCTAGTGGAACCAGACTATATCCTTGGGAGGAGGGAAATTACACTTCGTAACCGCACCATTGGACAGGTGAAGGTGCAATGGAAGCAGCTTAGTCCAGAAGAAGCCACCTAGGAATTGGAAAGTAAAATGTGAGATGCATATCCAATTCTATTCCAGGGGAATTTGGAGGATGAAGAATAAATAACATCGAGGACAATGTTATATTCTAAGCGGGTGTGTATGTCACATGCCCCAATTTTGCAAAATAATATTATCTTATTTTTATTTTATTCCAAGACATTATGTTAAATGTTATGTTAAAGTTGTAACTGATAACTCAGCAGAGTCAAGGATGTGGAATGTAATTCTAAATATTTAAATTTTAAATAAATAAAAGTGGAGACAACAGCTTGGGATAGCTGTTAAAAAGAGTCTTACTGGTTAAGTTGGTGGAGGAGACTAGGTGGAGAGCAAATAGACAAGTGGAAGCATCCTCAAACACTCCCAATGTTGCAGGAGGAAATCTCCCTACATTTGGGGTCATGATCCCCCAAGAAAGTGGGATCAAAGCAGGTGGCTCAATTAATGACAACTAACCCAAAAAGACCCAGACAATCTTAATAAAAATGCCCATTGAACAGAGCTGAGGCTGCTCATTCCAGGAGAAGAATCATTCAGGTGAATTCACTTCAAGGAATTCATTGGGAAGGGAATTTTTGAGGAAGGTGTTTGAGGGGTAAACTGCAGGAAAGTGATCTAGTACAACTTTCCAGCTGAAAGATCTTGCTGCAGTGTGCAGAGTTGGTATTGAGTCTTGGACTAGTACTTTGTTGATTGCTCCACCTAGTTCCAGCCAAGGAAACTAGAACATGCTCGGGGGTCCTGAGAAGTCGTTGTTTGAGCTCTCTCTAGGAGTTGGTAGGGAGGAACGACCTCCCATTGATGTTGTCATTTAACTTTAAGAACATATTCCACTATCTTTTAATTCTGTGTGTGAACAAATAATGAATGATTATATGTTATGTTGTAAACTGTTAAGTTTGAAATCTCTTAGTTGTTTTAATGCTGAATCTGTTCTTTGATGAAAAATAAATCCTACCTATGTTTTTCCCCATCTGGAGTAATCCAGATCGTACTCTAGCACAGGTAGTGTGTTTAAATGAATGAGGTATGATAGGAATATGAAATGAATAGAGTACTTATGTTTTTCAGAGTATTGAAATGTTTTCTTTCGGTAGATAGTTGTTTTTCCAGAAAGAATATTAATCTGTTTCGTAGAGTTGTTGTCAGATCTAGACTGTGTATTTAGAATATCAGAAAATAAACAGAATCATATTATTTACTAACAGTAGTATGTTCAAGTATGTAATTCATTCTTCTACACAATACCTACTTCTGTAAACTATACATCTATACTGAAATAGAAGAAATAGAATTGTTAGTTGAATGCTTATTATTTATGTTAAGTAAAGATGTAAATATAATTCTGTTAGTTTATTTCTTTCCAATAGTATTAACTAATCTACTTGCAACTATCTGAACTCTAAATAAGAATTAAAATAATAAACAAACAGTAGTAACCTAAGCATAAAGTATTATTAGTAAAGAACTGTCCTTATACACTTACAGACAAATTAGATGTAAGGAGTATTGACAACATGGAAGTTCTTATTTCTTCCACCAAGCTTACAAAAATAATCTTATTAAATAAACACAATTATTATAGACTGCTCTCAGTCTTATTTAATAACATATATAAATACCAACATAAACTTAAGAGAGTACATTATTCATAGATAATAATGTTATTAATACAAATAATATTATTATTAACAATAAACATTATTGTTTATAAATTAATAATTCTTTTAAACAAACTGAACAAAACCTTGCGACAGTAATAGAATTAACAAAATAACAATACAGAAATTATTACTGAATAAAAGTTAAATAGGATATACCCTAGCTCATACTTCTGAACATAATTTTTCTGTATACTTATATACATTAGTAACCTAAGTTAACCATAAGTTAGTTCTTTTAGAAAAACTATTAAAGAATCAACTAAATTCATTTCACAGGATATAAATACAATACTGAATAATATAAATAAAATGTATACTGTATCTTATTATTTTACTAACAGGGAGTACCTATGAAATCGAAAGATAGGGTTAAAACTCTTATATTTATTACAAGAACAAATAGCAAAACATTGAACTAATAAATGAAATTCATTTAATTATGTAACCATTAATAACCAAGTTAATATAATTTACTCACAGTCCTTTAAGGACAAATAAAAAGACAGTATTTATTATAGATTGGAATAATCCATTTCAAACAAGGGTTTCCACAGGATAAACCCTAAATCATAACTCTAAGTAAAAACAAGCAGGAATTAAGTTACGGCCGTAAGTATTAGTCTCGAAACTTTATTTATAAACCCTTACAGAGTATGTGAATAAAGTACAAAAGCTCGACTAACTGTCCAGAAGGGTTAAAACCCTAATAGAGCTTAATATAAAACATATGTTAAATAAACAAGTTTAAAGACAGAGCTATCTTTACAAAAACCATTAATTTAACTAGGTCGTAAGCCGTCATCAAACTAAATACATTGCTCATTTAAACCAAGTCTCCCATCGACTAGAGAGGATTTGAAACTGAGTAAACCCACAAACAACCTGTAAATCAAACTATACAACTCATGGTGAGTCAAAGGAGGGTTTTTCCAAACTCTGGGTGATTCCATTGATCACCCTGATACAGGTAGGGTGAAAACCCAACACATGGACCACGGGGATTACCCGAAAACTAACCATGATCCACGGCATTCATTGTTTGGTTGTCTATTTCTTTTCTCATTGTAAAAGATTTTAGTAACAAGCACCTGCAAGTAGCGAAGAAGACTACTGTCAGAACATAATAAATCTAAGAAATTACGTGCCTTTGTATCAGTATAATACCGACTGCAAACTTAAAATAGAAGCCACAACAAGCTCTTACCTGTTAATAAAATCGATGAACAGTATGGTAGGAGTACTGTCACCTATAGGCTTGTTCTTTTTAAACTCAACAGCCTGCAAGTGTAACCCTCACGCAACGACGAGCCACGAGAATAGTAATAGGTAATTGAAGTACACAGTAAGCCACGAAGATAGTGAATGGGAGATTACACAGACATCGAGCTAAGGATAACGGAAATCTCCACAAGTTGTAGAATGAGAACCTAGCCACGAAGAATGGATTTTAAACCCACACACCAGTGACAAAAGAAACACTAAGTCAAGACACAAGGAAACCGGAGCAAGGAGGAACGGAGGCTGCCATGGAAGCCAAGTAGAACAACCCTAGAGTCAGTGCAAACTGTGGGGAATAATGGTAATGGTTAGGTTTACATTCGTGTTTTATATCTCCCACACTTGGTCAGGAGACGACCACGTGGTGTGCAAATTAAAACATGCAAATGGGTCATGTTCTATAGTGCCTGTGTAAAAACAAATCCAATTATTTAATCATTGGAGCGTGGAGTAAACTATATTATTAAACCAATAATTTGCCATGCAATTCGATATTAACATGCACCATATCATATGCTAAGTGTAGTGATGAAATATCAATGAATGGGTTACGTTGACCTATCATTGGAATGTCACATTTAAACATTAGTTTAAGCCCGAAAATCATGCATGCACAATACTCTTTTCACCATTTTATCTTACAACTTATATATTATAACATTACAAATGCAAATTCGATAGTTGCATTTCTTTTCTTCCAATGTTGTTTTTATATTAAATAGAAATCAAATATTTTATGCCTTTTTATAGATAGAGCTCAATATTTCATGTCTTTCTATAGTTAAGAGATCAAATATTTTATGGGAGAGATCATGTTAATCAACAAACAACTATAGTTGTCTTTTGTAAAAGACTACAGTTTATGCATGGTAAATCTCTTATACAAAGACTTCACAAAGTTATATTTTTATAAATGGCATATGGTATTAAGTTGGAAAATCATAAACTCTAATCTAAACATGTGTATAAACTTGAGCTAGATATAGACTGAATGTCTAATAACAAAGAGTATTCATGTTTATTAGTCACATATGAACTACTAACTCTTTGATAGCAGAACTATGAAGTGAACGAAACATATTATAAGAACACTATTATGAAACTCTATTACATATTTCAAAGCAACCATACTTTGATGGGTCGTGGTTACGACTCAACTTGGAAATTACTTAAGATTCACCAGGTTAATTGGGTAGTAAAGTAGTTATAGAACTAAACAAGATAATTAGAAAGTCGACTTGTTTTGAAAACATCAATCTCAGATAAACTGTTGTGGACAGTAATGTAATTTGAGAGAAGTATAATAGAAAATTAAGAAATTGAATAGGAATAAATCTATTGAGTCCAAAAGTTATTAGAACCTCATGGTTTAACATGAAAATTAAAGTATAGGAAAACAATGATCTTATGTAGGAAGGCATGATGGTTTACAGTTTGTACAATCGAAATTATACTATCCAAATATTACCAAGCTATAAGTTATCTTGCAGAAGCAAAATGTGAGTAAATTATTACTCAGACAAGATAATGTACTATTGTATAAATACTAACAAAAACAATCATTATAACATTACAAATTACATAGACTAAAGTAGAAATACTTTACAACTGAGATTCTAATTCTTAGAGTCGCAAACATATCTTATTGTCGTTACTTACTTTTGAACATGACTACTAGAAAAACTGAAGGAAGCCAAATGGTTTTACCTTACAGGAGTTGTCTAGAGTTTAGCAGCTTAATTACTAAGCTTTTAAATTGCAAATAAAATACTTCCGTCACTTTAAAAGAACTTTTAATATGTACTTGTTTGATCATACCTGTAAACCTATAAGAACCAGTATTCATATGCGTTAGAATGATTGCTAAGTAAGCCCCAGATTCAAAAGTTAGATTCCACTTACTTGACATGAAAAGACTCATCAGTAAACTGAAGTAAAACAGCATGTAAGAAAACTTTATTCTTGTTACAAAGATAAACTGTTAAGTTAATATATTTAATATTTAATGAAACCAATTACTTGATTGTTTCTTTTACGGCAAACCATTAGCTATTAGTAAACCGCAGGCTTTAGCATTTATTGTTATCTCAAAATTTTAAATTTTTGTGTAAATTTGGGGTTTTGACAGTTTATGTCGAGAGGGAAGGCATTATTCTAACATAGTTTGAATGATTTAGTGTTTTGCAATGAGATTCTACATGTGCTACGTAACTTGTGTGAATATTTTTCTTTCTCCAGCAAGAGAATTATGGATTCTCTACCTTCTACTCCTTCAATTATCTTGATTGGAGTGCAGATATGCAATTTTCCTTATGCAACACGGGATACTTCAAGATAATAATTGGAAGGTAGGTTGAGTCCGATCAACCAGTTGAGAGAAACAATCTTTTGAACAGCTTAAATGAAGCTTTCATTTATTTATGCACTCATATATCCAGAGATCTCCTCTTCCACCTTGAAGGTTTGAGGACTCCGACAGAAGCCTGGGAGATGTTTGAAGACTCATTTGGTGTTGATGTAATTGTAACTTCGGAATGTATTCACTTGTATTTCCTATATATTGTAACCCGATGTTTATTCCAGGATGTACTTGAGTCATGTCATGCCCCGATGTTCTGATCGAGAAGTTTCTATAATGTGAAAGTCATGTCAAGTCATTGTGGGTAACCCTCCTATTGGTCAAGGGTTAAAGTCCCCACAGTTGTGGGGCCCTAGGGTTATTAGAATATCCTAGTGAATTCAAACCTAAGTGATTCGTTGTAAGTCGGGGCAATAGTCCCCACCGTTGTGTTACCCTCCTATTGGTCGGAGGGGGCAAAGTCCCCACAAGTTGTGGGGCACTAGGGTTATTAGACACTCCTAGAGATGTCGGATCTAGTAAGTAATTTTTAAGTGAGGCCAACATGTTGGAGTGGGTTTCAAGTGAATGAATGAATATAAATAGAGAGTGAGCCTCTCTATTTATAACACACACACTCACGCATTGGAGCGCATGAGTGAGAGGAGAAGTTACTGAGACAAGAGAGAGACTGCTACTGTCAGGAGATCATCTTTATGTTTTTGGGTTTTACTTTTTGTACTGATTCTATCTCTGAGGAAGTTGCGAGGTTTTCTCCTTTATGGTTTCCCTGAGGAAAATTCTTTGTGTCTCTTGTCTCTTGTGTTTTATTGCTGTGCATGTTATTCTCTCAGTTAAAGATCCTAAGATCATAATGCTAGCTTGAATGATGAAAAATTAACATTTGGAAAACAATATGAGATTTGGGGACACCTCATGGAGAATGAGCTGGTAGCCTTACATCCCAGAAACTTCAAAAATATAGATCAATTATTTACTAAATTCAAGTCTCTTGCACTTCAATGTAGACCGTGCAGAATTGAAAGAAAGGATGAGCAAAATGTGCTCTCCATTCTCAACAAACTCAGTCTTGAGTATTCTGTATTTGTTTCAATATTCCATTCCAAAAGAAATTCCTTTCTCAGTTGGAAAATTCCTTCACTTGATTCCTTTTTCGAGTCCTTAATCAAGGATGAATAGAAGTTGATCCAGATGGGAGTCATCAAGACGTCCAAAGATCAAGCTATTTTGGTTATAGAATCTACCAAAGTGCAAGATAAAGGGAAATATAAAGGAAAGGATCCTAACTCAAATGATTTGAATCCTAAAGTGAATCAGAAAACTTATGAAGGAGCTTTGGGCTATAAGAAAAATAAGTTTGAAAATAAAATGTGTCCCTATTGTATGAGGGGTTTTCACCTTGAAGACCAACGTATGAAGAAGCAGATCAACTAGTTGAAAGATCTATGTGTACAAAAAAATATTTCCATTTTGCAAGGTGTAGAGATGTCTGATGATGAAGAGAATACTAAAGAACACAAGAGATTCCATGCCTTGCATGCAAGCCTCTCTCCATCGAAGGATTATTTGATAGATTCTGGAGCATCCAACCACATGGTTGATTCCAGGGAATCCTTCATCAATTTCCCTCTATCAGGAGGACCTAGAAATCATATGGGAGATTAATATAAAATACCAACTATTGAGAGAGGTTCACATAAAATACAGCATGATGAGTTCATTCCCTCTCCTACAGAAAATCAAATAGTTGAAGATGAAGAAGAAGCATAACTTTCTACACAGTCAATTCGAATTGAAGAAAGTCTCCTTGGAGTGACTCCTTCTCCTGCTGCTTCAGAAGTGTATGAGATATCTGATATATCATCTCCTCACATGGCTGATAAATAAGAATACATTCAAATCTCTATTTTTGAAGAAAAACTCTCCTTCCATTCTTTACAAAATTCTCCAGTAATTCTTCTATTTTAAATTATGTGCATAGTTTATCGGTTATTGTTTCACAAAATGAAGAGGAATTTGATTTCTCTATCTCTAATGATGTTTATGGTGTGAATATAAGTAATACCATGGATATTTTGAGTATAAAATCATATTTTAGGAGTGATCCATTAACTCTCATTGATCTAGAGCTTCCAGAAAATTCCTACATGATTGCATGCACCAATTTTCAGAATTTTGAAGAAGGAGAAAATTGTGCATCTACCATCTCAGTGGAGCACACTCTTGGATATATTATGAACCTATTTGGATATGATATGATATTATTTGGATATTATCTGATATTATTTGGTTCAAGTTTTAAGTTTCAATAGATTTCAGTAATGCTTGTAGCTGCTCTCATTAATTTTGGTGTGAAAAATCAAGTACCGCAAGTCTCCTTCAAAGTTGTTGCTGGCGATTTGATATCATTCCTCACTTTTGGATATGATACAATATTTGGTTCATTTTTTAAGTTCCAAGAGCCTTCAGTCATCCTTGTAGCCAGTTTCATCAATTTTGGTGTGACAAATCAAGTACCGCAAGTCTCCTTCAAACTTGTTGCTGGGGATTTGATGTTAGTTTACTCTTATGAGTTTGCTGATATTTTATTTTGTGAATCATTGATTATTTATTAATCTATATCAGATTATGGAGCTAAATAATTCACTCTCCAAAGTGACATGGCTTCTTTACCTATCTATTTGATCATAAAATCATCTCCTCACATAACTAGTAAAGATGGAGACATTCTACATTCGCCTGGGCACTTGCTCCTAACACTTGGGGATGCTTTTACCACAAATGGTTCAATGTTCAAAGCTGAAATATATCATTTGATTGGGTTTTCCTGACATGGTTTGAATTCTTAAGCACATTTTATCTCTCATCAATTGATTTTAGTTGCTCTACATGGGTCCAGTTTTCATCCATCAGCTGTCTATATTTCTGATTTAGTTGAGCATATTCTTATTCTTCCAAAGAGGAATATTCCTCCAGAAATAATCATTTTGTTTGGATTCATAGGTTCACATGCATAGATTCAGTATGCTTCTACATAGAAGAACCAAACTACTGCATTACTGTTGCATACTGCTGCAAATTGTAGCAAAAGATTTTGCAAGTTTTTAACTTGTATTTCTTGATTATTGCTTATCTTGAGGGGGGGTTTTCCCCATGAGGTTTTACCCTATTTACTCAGTTGTATTAAGCATAATTTAATATTCTAGATTGTATATGGGTGACTTATGGCCTTTTTTCCAAGGACCACAGTTGTCCAAGTTAGGATTTAGGGGGGGGGTGTTAGGATTTATAATCTTCGCTTGACCAAACTGTCTATTAGATTATTTTAGCCTAACTTAGGAGTTTTATTTAATTATTTGGGTCCACTAGTACCATTGGGTCCACTTGGCCTAATGGGGCCACATGTACCAGTTACTAGAGTGTGGGGAACACCAATAGAGGCTAAATGCTGCTGACTGCACTTGCATGCATCAATTTAGGTGCTTCCTAGGCCAATCCCTACATTTTAGGAGTCACTGGGAGTCCCGACACCAACCTCCTTAAGTCAGTTGGATTTGGAACTAGTTAAGGTTATTTATTTTCCAATTACTTTCATTTAGATCACAATCATCTCATTTAGTGCTAATTAGACATGACTGCATGTGGATAAAGTTCTTTTCCTCACCTACCACTTCAGTTAGGTTGAGTTAACTGATTATTACTGATTGTGTGACTTGATTAGACATCTAGAGTTAACCATTTGGACTCTGATATTGATTGAGACATCCTTAGTTAGATAGTCAGTCTGATATAGTCACATTTAGTTGGTATATTTGAATTCATCCCTAATGAATTTGAATTCTTCCTTACGTAACACTATCGTAACACCGAATTAATTAATGAACATGATACTGTAATTATCTGAGCTATACTCATTCGTTTCCTGTGTGGTTTGATTTGTTCAGTGTGTATCTTCATTCATCTTTTACTGCATCAATAATATTGGACTCATTGCTTGATTATTGAAATCGAACAACAATTTTAACATTGCCATGCCTTATGCATCATGCCTTGATGGCCTTCCCTTGTCCCTATGCAAACTCCCTACACCCCCCTTAGTTAGTATAACCCTGATGCTTTAGTTTAACCCTAAAAAATAAATTCTTGAAGATACACATGGGTCAGTAACTATGTAGCATGTGTATAAATAACTTGCACCATTACATTTGACGTACATTGGTTTTTCTGCTAAAAAAAAATTGGAGTTTTCCTCATCAAGTAACGAATAGATTGATACTTGACCTTCCATATGCATGGAAATGCTTCCATTCAACCCTCCATTTCCCATTTGAGGGCTATATATTGAGCCATTGTGAAGCATTGGAGGAGGATAAATTTTGAGAGTAAGGAAAATATAGCAATTTTTTACCCCATTGCCATATACTTGGGGTCAACATCACTTTATCCTTATTGATAGAACTCTTTATGTTCATCTCCCATGCTCTCCATTGTCTTTGTGAGATTTCCTTGCTATGGAGGATTGATGTGGTGGAGGACAGGTGGAGGAAATTGGTTTCTTGGTTACAACGAGGTGTTGACGAAGGTTTTCAGATTGTATCTTTATTTTTACATTAATAGAAATATCCGTTTCTCATCCAAATTTCATGTGCAATTGTTTATATTTGTATCCATGGGTATAGTTGCTTTATACACGTTTAAATGGATTATGGTGCTTTGAATGATAACATTTAATGTATTTTATGCTTGGACATATATTTGTGGTTGAGTGAAAGTTGTAGGGAATAAACATGTGATCACGAGCTCAAAGATAGTCTTATTTGAACATCCGATTGAGATATGGTTTATATCTCTTAGTTCTTAGGTTCTTTTATTTATCTAGCATATTTGAGAATGGATTTTATTTCTAGTGTCATCCTATCTATTGTGGTCCACCCCAATACATAGGAATATTTTCACCGTAATAGAATTGGTGACTCCATTGGGGCAGTATCCTTTTTGTTGGGGTTTTTTGGGTGCATTATTTCTTAAATTGCTCTCTGTTTCTTTGTGTTTCTATGTCACAATTGATAGTATAGTCATATTCTAACAATTCCTTGGAGTGGTTTGGACCTAAGCTTTATTTTTTACCCCCTTTTCTTTGTATATGCGGGTCCCAGTGTTGACACTAGCATATGTACGTGAGCTTTCCTTTGGTTGGTTGTGTACATACGTTGTTGTTCTTTGAACAGTCACATACACCTAAATTTTTGGTTGATATATTGTTTTAAGGTATTTCTAGGTGGGTTGCTAGTGTTTCTAAGTCTTCTAGGGTCCTTATGATGTTTGTTGGATACTTCTTTTGTGGATGAAAACCTCCTTTTTATCAATTTTTAGAGAAGTTGTTCTTGTCATTTTCTCCCTTTTATTTTTCTTTTATTACATGAATCATTGAGTATTGGTGTCTTGCTTGGATTGTGCATTTATACTTGCTACGAGGGATGGGAGTTTAGTGGTTCTCTTTTGCATTTTCATTCATTTATTTTGAAAATACAAAAAAAATTGCATTATTGCATGTTCATTTGCATTGAAAGAAGCATTTTCATCGGTTTGCTTGGAATGGGATTAGTCTAGGATTTTGTTTAGGAAATATTGCATTTGCATTTGAAAGGAAGGGAATTATTTTTGTGCATTTAATTTAGTGGCATATCATATTTTCATTTGGGAAACAAGATTTCACTTGGCATTGTTTTTAGGTGTGCATATTTCCTTTTATTGCTGAGTCATAATATCACTAGTTTTGCAACCATGTCCCTTTAATAAAACAACCTATTAAAATGAACACTTAAGTTATAATTGATTACAATGATTTTATTTCATAGGGTGCACCAACAAGATTATGTTTTAGAGTCTTGGAATAGGATTGTGTGAGTAAACTTCTCCAATACTATAAAATGAAAACAATTTAGGCGTCTGACCACGGAGAGGGAAAATCCTTATTATAATTGGTGTTCTCGGGAAACTCCTCTTACATAGGAGTTAATCATGAGGCAATGAACATGTTGATGGTGGGGATATAATTCCACTACCTTCAGTGAGAACTGGAGATATTTTTGGGATCTTATTTGAATCTAGGGGATTTTGACGTACCTTTGGTGCTTTTGAGGTTCAAGCTTAGTTACCCTTCCCATGTGGTAGATCCTTCCTACAAATATCCGCATGAGAATTGGTTATATTGAGGTAACCTTAGTTATTTTTCCTAGGTATCCCATGGGGTACTTACAGATCTTATTCTATGAGTGTTCTGTCCCAGTAGGGGTTGGACGACATAGTATATTTATGCGTTAAAGTTGAGGGACACTATGATTGGTTATGAACCTCCGCCTGTAGTGTATGGGAGTATTAGGACTCTCCTAGGTGAGATATACCTGCCGTATTTTGGAGCTCATTTTTCCTCATTCCTTGATTTTGTACATTTTTACTATCTTATTTAGGGGCATGCTCTATTTTTTCTAGTTGGCCTTAAGGATCGTGGTTACTTGAGTGTCTTTGTAGAGTCACTGTGGATAGAGTTCCAAATCCTCGTCGGTCTTGTTGTTTGGAAAGTTTTTTTCCTTTTGATCCTACTCAGACTCATTACAAGGGGTGAAGACTTGATACCAATCCTCTTTCCCAATGGGGACTTATTAGACTTTTAGGGATGATTACTATATCTAACACTCTAGAGATCCCTTTGTCCGTGTCATCTGTGTTGGGAGAAGAATCAAATGGGGCTTCTTCTACCACCAGCTTATGTATTCTAGGGACTTCAACTTACACCAACCTACATGTCGCTAGTCCTTCTCACCCTGTAGGAACAAATCCTTTTGAATTCACATGGTCTTTGTATCACATAATGAACTTTTCCTTGAGGTAGTAAGGTACCTAGCCTCATACCATTCCATTAACTACTATTCTGCTTACTTTTGGCATGTTGAATGTTTCATCTATTATACCATCATTTGTCCATGTTCCTAGTAGTAATACTAGGGTTGGTATAGGAACAAGAAAATATGAACCCAAAATACGAAGGCATATACGTCTGATTTTCGACATCAATCTGTTGACAATCCGAAAAGCCTTGAATTTTATAAAATTTGATTGATTTTCGTTGGATCTCCGACAACAATATGGTCTCATTGGATTTTTGACAAGAAATTGTCAAATTTCTGACCATATATATATATTAATATACAAGTCGGACATGAGACAAATACATGTCAGATATTCTACGACATAGTTTTTGGATATTCTATGGCAGAGTTGTCAAATATTCGACCCCCAATACTATCAAGAAGGAATGATATCCGATGATAGCCCTGTCAGATATGCGACACATTTACGTAAGATATTCTACAGCTAAATGAATGGATATTCAACCCTTAATCCTATGAAGTATTAAGGATATCCGACGAAAACACTCACAAATGTCGTATAGGAGACTACATTTGTCGCCAAAGGTATGGCATGAATGTCAGAAAAATGGGGAATTTAGTCGGATATCTGATGACATAAAAGAGAAAAACCAACGAGTCTTTACATCGGTGGTATGGCATACTTGTCAGATACAGTGAGATATTCCATTGGAGATCCAAAAACTATTGATATTTAAAAAAAAATACTAGTTCAATGGTATAATTCTCTCTATTAGAAGCAAAATTTAGATAAATTTGGTTGTGCGAATCAAGGGTTAATCGATCATGTTTTTTTAAATTAAACATATGGTATATGGTTTATGGAAATGAGTTGTTAACCATTTGAAAGTTACAAAAAGTGGTAACATTATTCTAATACTGAGGGGTGTTAAGAGGGGGAGGGGTCCTCTTAGACCTTGATGGAAGTTTAGAAATTTATTTCTCTTGGGGATTAGTAGTCGACACCAACAATCAGGACAAATATTTGGCCCTATGGAAAGGTCTTCAACAAGCTCTAAATCATGGAATTTCAGAAATAAACGTCTTCAAGGACTCAAGGTTGATCATCCAAGCACTAAATAATCAGAAGATCCCTCCTCAAATGAGGCTCGGCCAAATCATTAGGAAAATTTAGAATCTGCTCCCATCTTTTCAAAAAATTCATTTCTTTCATATTCTTCAGGGATTAAACGGGGAAGCTGACAAGGCTGAAAATGATTCAGTTCCCTTTATCAATGGAGCTCATTCAATTTTTTTTATAGGTCCTATTTCCTTAGGGGCTTACCCCTTCTTGAAAGGAAACGTGGATATCATGCAATTAAAAAGGTGAAGGCTCAGCACATCGCATCATGCTTGTAGAGGATAAATGCATACACCCCCAACTGGTTAACTCATTCGTGGATCAATCCCTTCGGGAGTACGATGATCACAAGGTCTTGTATACGATGGAATTGGTTCTGGAAATCCAGGCATGCGATGATCTCAACAGGAAGAAACAACACCATGTATGCAATCCCCTTCATCATGTTGACTATGTGAAGGATTTTGATATGATTTGGGATTTAAAGGACAATGTAGGTGATTTACAGGGTAGCTACAAAGGTAATTCAATTCATTGGATAAAAAAATTCTATCAAGTGTTTCTTCAGTCTCTGCTGGAGAATTCAATAGTTTCAACCAGTCTATCTGTTACTCTGGTTCCTATCATAGCTTCAAGTTCTAATTCTGCAGTTCCAGGATGTGACCCAATTCAACTATTGGAGAAGGAAATTAGGGAGTTGGGAAGGAAGGTTAGGGACCATAAGCATTTTTTTAAGCACCTCAATGAATAAGGGGGTAGGAGATTCAATATGGTTGTAGAAGTATACTTCCTATAGCTCCATAAGTATTTCTCGGCCGTTGTCAGTCAATTATTTCAAGCCCTCCAAGACCGGTTCCTGGAAATGGAATATCGATTTGATATGATGTAGCTGAAGGTTGGCACTCTATATGGGGAGAAGCGTTCTACTAAGCCACCATCTAGATCTACTTCAAGCACCTCAAATTTCCATGGTCATTAATTTCTGGGTTCTATTGTTTTGATTTATCTCTATGTTTTGAAAACTCTATAATTATCTCTGTTAACAGAAATTATACTAGGTTGGTTAAGAAAATATTATATGTTTGGACAAGTATAAATTTAGGCCATTTTTTCTCTATGTTTAGGCTTATGAATGGATCCATATGTTTGTGGAAATTTAACCCAATAAATATAACAATTACACTCACAAAATTGCTAATCAAACATGCAAAATTAACACCAAAGGAGATTGAAATTGGAGCATAACACTAATCTGTATTGAGTAAGTGTACAATAGCCAACCTTGTGAAGTAATAGGCTTCTGTAATATATAATTACATGAGATATTTGAATGCATAAATATGCCATTTGAAATAGTCAAAAAGCAGGCTTACCAAAACTACTCAAATCCCCCATAGGTGCATAAAGTAGTTTCCAAATCTAGGTAGATGCTCACGAATTGGCTAAGTCAAGCAGGAAAGATAAATAGGGATGGAAAAACAAATCATACATGATTTTATTTGGAGAAAAGGAGGGAGGATGATGTGGGAAAAAAATAAGGCAATTACCACTAGTCTAGCTTTCCCTTTGCCTTAAATCAGAAATAAAACAAGGCAGCTTTACAGAAAAAGAATATATGTGCTTTGGAGAATATGGAATAAATCAGACATGCTAAAATGGGTTTCCAAGATGTTTCCCAAGCACTCCATGACTCATTTTTAGCATGTGTTGACTTCTAGGACATGTAGAAGGCAACTATCATAGAGTGGAATCTAGGAAACTAGGTAATAAGACAAAAATGATTAAATTAATGTCTAAGGTAGGTAACTATGGGATTCTAACACCCCCCATTAAGCCTGAATTTATGAGTAAATATCAGAAAAATATAGGGCATAGCAACAAGGCTTAGTCACCCTTTACATACTACTTGTCCATACAACCAAGGAAAGAGGCAAAAATCCTGTGGGAAAGTCCTCCCTTAAACATGGACAGGAAAACAAAATTTGGAAATCTTGTCATCAATCATGCTTCATAGCATGATCAGCAATCCCCAGCAGTGATTTGAGATTGCTAAATATATTCTCACAAAAAACTTTGGTGAATATGTCTGCTACTTGTTCTAAAGATGCACATAAGAGTAGATGAATGGTACCATCATGCACAAACTGTCTGATGTAGTGCATATGGATCTCAATGTGCTTGGTTCTCTATCTATGAACTGGATCATTGCAGATTCGAATGGTGCTCTGATTATCACAGTATAAAATAGTTGAAAAATCTGATTCGAAGCCACATTCTTCAAGTATTCCCTACAACCACAAACATTGAGTTGCTGCATTTACAACTCCTCTATACTCTGCTTCTATAGATGAGAGTGATATGGCACTCTTATTCTTGCTTGACCGACTGATTGGCCCTTCTACAAGAATGAACACATATCTTGATGTAGACTTTCGATCTATGTTGTCACCTGCCCAATCACTGTCAGTAAACCCAATCAAATCAAGATAAGATTTTGCTTTGTAGAAGATCCCATGAGTTCTTGTTCCTTGAACAATGTTTAGGATCCTTTTGGCTGCCCTCCAGTGGATCTCATGAGGCAGATCAATGTATCTTGAAGCCACACTAAATTCATAAGATAAGTCAGTTCAAGTGTGTGTAAGATAAAGAAAACAACCAATCAACTACTTATACAGTGTATTATTTATCATAGGAGAAGAACCTGCTTCTTCATGATTAACTCCTGAAAGGAAAGGAGTCTTGCTTGGATTGAAATATTTCATGTTGAGCTTGTTTAGAAAATATAAGGCATAATTGGACTGATGTACTTTGATTCCATGTTGGGTTTGAGCAATTTCTAGACCCAAGAATTGGCTCAACAATCCCAAATCTGTCATAGAAAATGCATGGTTCATTGCATCTTCAAGGAGGAAATATCTTTCTTTGAACTTCTTGTAATAATAAGGTCATCCACATACAACAAAATAATCATAAAATAATGATGAATCAGCTTCAAATAGACATTAGGATCATACTTGCATCGAACAAAACTTAGTGATAGCAAAAATCCATCAATCTTGGCATAGCAAGCCCTAGGGGCTTGCTTGAGCCCATCCAATGATTTCTCTAACCGACACACTAAAGATGGATTAGAAACAAACCCTTTAGGTTTATTCATGTAAATATCCTTAGTGAGATCTCTTTTTAGGAAATCACACTTCATATCCATGTGATATACCTCCCACTACTTCGAAGCTGCAATGGCTAAAGCTAGCCTTATGGAGTCCATCTTTGTCACTGGTGCAAAGGTTTCATTGTAGTCAATACCATGTACTTGTGAGTAAACATTGGCTACCAATATTTCCTTATATTTCAAAGGGGAACCATCATCAACAAACTTAGTCTTGAAAACCCACTTACATTGAACTAGCTTCCTCCCCGGGAGAAGATCAACAAGTTCCTAAGTGTTGTTCTTCTGGAGCGAGCTGAATTCTTCTTTCATGGATGTTTTCCATATTGGATCATGTGCTGCATATTCATATTTATATGGTATGATTCAACCATCAGACAACACTTCTAAGCAAATAGGGGATCTTTCACACAAAGGGAACTCTCAAATTGAGATCTAGTCCTCCTAGTGTCATTAGGATTTCCAGCTAGTTCCCCAGCTGCATGAATGGTCTTTGCTGCCCATTTTGGTCTTGTAGAAATGTTAGGATCTGAAATTAAATCATAATTACTGAGAAATATCAGAATCAACAAACTCATTAGTCTCTTCACTTAAAATCAATGGTTATGGTGGTGAAGAGGACACTCCAACTTCAACTGCTGCTAAAGGCTCTTCTTGGAACTGAAGACTTCTTTCAATGAAAGATTTGTTAGTGCTCAATTTGATCAGATTGTACCCTTTTGAATATTCAGAATACCCAATAAATAGGCACTCTTGGCTTTGGGGCTGCAAAGCCTTTCTCTTTTCAGTTGGAATTCTAGCCCAAGCCTTTGAGCCAAAAATCCTAAAATGGGTCGCATCTAGCTTGTGCCCACTCCAAGATTCAAAAGTAGTCATACCATCAAGCTTCTTATGAGGCACCCTATTCTATATGTAGGATGCACAATTTATAGCCTCAATCCAAAACTTTGGTTTCAAAGTCTTAGCCTCCATCATGCAGGTTGCCATCTCCTTCAGTGACCTGTTCTTTCTCTCAGAAACACCATTTTGTTGTGGCGTGTAAGGGATCGAATGATGCATCTGAATACCTGCATCTTTACAATACTGAACAAACTTAGACTTGGCATACTCACCACCATTGTCAGATCTAAGGATCTTGATTTTTCTCCCAGACTGGTTTTCAACCAAGGCTTTAAAGACTCTGAAGATGTCAAAAACTTCAGACTTATGCTTTAGGAAGTGAACCCAACAATACCTGGAAAAGTCATCTATGAAGGTCAGTGCATATTTGGCTTGACTCATGGACATATGAGGGAATGGACCAACAATTTCACTGTGGATCAACTCAAGAGGTGCAGAGGTTCTCTCATGACTAGCTCTCTCATATTTGTGCTCTGGCTGTTTTCCTAGGATACAACCTTGACAGACTCCCTTAGAAAACTTGATCTTTGGTAACCCTATGACCATATCTTTTTCCCTCAAATCAGAAATATATTTTTAGTTAATATGGCCAAATATTTCATGCCAAATCTTGCTTGCCTCATTAGCATGAATTAGAAGAGAAGAGGGGCTTGAGTAGGGTAGAAAATGGGAAAACATGTATACCTTCGAAGTGTGATCAACAACACCTTTTTCTATGAATTTACCATTCAAAATATCTGTGATTTCAACATCATTAGGGGAGAATGTGACCTTCTATGGAGACCCAGTGTGAGTCATCTGATACATTGACAAGAGATTAGAGGCAAGACCTGGAACATACAACAAATTATTGAACTTACCATGGTTAATATCAATCCTTCCCTTCCCCAAACTGTCAGTGAGAGAGTCATCTCCCAAAACTATTGGTGGACCTTTTGACATGTCAAGAGAGGAGAATGCCTATTTTGTCAAAACCATATTTCTAGAAGCTCTAGAGTCTATGATGAAGCTGGGTGAGTTTGATGTGCTAGCAACCAAGGCATTTACTCTCTCTCTGTCCTCTGAATTTGATCCTCCTTCCCTCTTCTTTGAGCAATCAGGAAGGGAGATGTTATTCTTCTCTAGGATTTGGGCCAGCATGTCAATTTAATTCTTCATATAAGATCTCTTAGGATGATAGCCCTTACTGCAGTATACGCACTTGCTCATTTCTCCTTTGTTCTTCTTCTTCTTGGAGTTCTTCTTGGAACCTTGGGGCTCCTCTTGAGACTTGTTCTTGTCTCTCTTTTGCTCAGGGGATTTTTATCTTTTTTCTTGCTTTTTTAATCGACCCTTGAATCTCTAGCAACCAAATCTTGGTCTTTGGAAGGTTTGATGGTGCCCATCATCACCAACTTATCTTGTTCCTATGTGAGGGATTCCATGAACTCTGCAAGCTTAGGCATCTTCTAGGCTCGAGCTATCAACTTGTTGGCATGGAAGGTCGAAAAAAATAATGAATAGTTAGGGACAATATTAGAGAGTATGTCCAAAACTAGTTTTTCTTCCTTCTTTCCAATCCCACACTGTTTTAGCTGCAAAACAAGGGCTTTAAACTTGGAAAAGTAGAGTTGCAAGGATTAGAAGCTACTAGGACTCAAGGAGATTAGATCATTCTCGATTTGATGTCCTCTCATCTCATCTGTCTTACCAAAAATCTCTACAAGCTTCTCCCACACTTCATTAGGTTATGTCAATCCATCAAGATAGAAGAGGAGGTCTCTTGAAATGCGCATACACAAAAGACCATAGGACTCATCCCTCATGTTGTGCCATTTGATTTTCTCTGCAGCTACATTGGGCTCTACCTCCGTTTCCATAGTCACCCTATAGAGACATTTCTCTCTCAACAATATCTCCATCTCAAATTTCCACTCAAAGAGATTGAATGGAGTCAAGATGATCTTCTGAGATTGGTCCATAGCTCAGAAGCTGTGCCTTTCAATTAGCAGAATATGCTCCCAGTCAAGATGTCAAACCTGCAATAGAAATATGGAAGGATAGAAATCAATATACAAAGGCTCTAATACCATGTGGAAATTGAACCCAAGATATAGAAAAATTACACTCACAAAATTGCTAATCAAACATGCAAAATTAACACCAAAGGAGACTGAAATTGGAGCATAACACTAATCTGTATTGAGTAAGTGTACAATAGCCAAAATTGTGAAGTAATAGAATCCTGTAATATATAATTACATGAGATATTAAAATGCATAAAGATGCCATTCGAAATAGTAAAAAAGCAGGCTTACCAAAACTAGTCAAATCCCCCATAGGTGCATAAAGCAGTATCTAAATCTAGGTAGATGCTCACGAATTGGATAATTCAAGTGGGAAAGCTAAAGAGGGATGGAAAGACAACTCATACATGCTTTTATTTCGATAAAATGAGGAGTATTATGTGGGAAAAACAAGCAGTTACCACTAGTCTAGGTTTCCCTTTGCCTTAAATCAGAAATAAAACAAGGCAGCTTTACAGAAAAAGCAGATATGCACTTTGGAGAACTTGGAATAAAGAAAATATTCTAAAATGGGTTTCTGGGATGTTTCCCAAGAACTCCATGGCTCACTTTAAGCATGTGTTGACTTCTAGGACATGTAGAAGGCAACTAGCATAGAGTGGAATCTAGTAAACTAGGTAAGAAGACAAAAATGATTAAATTAATGACTAAGGTAGGTAACTATGGGTTAATTATTCTAACAGTGTTGTATATATGCTAGTGGTTTCACCGTTGTTTTTATAATATAAACTCTAACCATTTTTGTAAAAAAAAACCATTCACTAGTACATATGGCTCAAAAGTTCCATGAAATATTGCCACGAATAAGTTAAAATGGTAATTTTCATGGATAATTGATAAATATTTTGAAAATAAATTGCTATGGCCCTCGATCGTTGTCGCTTTTGTGACGTAAATGACTATTTGTCTCTATAGCAATGAAAGTTTGTATCTAATGCGACGAAGATAGACGTTCGTCGCTATAGTGGTGAAGACAAACATTTGATTGTGGGATAAATGCAGTTTTTCAAGTCACTAATGTTTCGTATAGAAGTGAGAAGCATCCAGAAGTATCATAAAATAGGTACTATGGTTATTTGGAAGATATAATTGAGTGTGACTTTAATTCCTTTAAAATAGTAATGTTTGAGGTCAAATGGTACAGGCTACGAATTAATGAACGTGATCCTGAAAGAACTATTATTGAGCATGCCAATTGATTTACCATGGTTAATACAAGGGCACTTGAACTGGGTACATAGCCTTATGTTCTTCCAAGTCAATATGAGAAGGTATTTTACTCAGAGGTGCTAGGTAAAGAATATTGTTCATACATTGTTAGATATGATCCAAGAGGAATACTGGTCAAGTATAAATATCTAGAGGAAGAAGACAATGTCGAAGAAGAAGGTGATGTAGATCAAGAGCAGTTGGCCACAATAAATTAAGTTTGAACACTTGGTATTTAATTAGATGGGATAGATTCATAATGTCTCATAATGGTAGCATATCCATTGGATGGAATCAGAGGACTAAACACTATGCTCCAAGGTATGAATCATCCCTCACAAAATCATCTTCTGGGCTGCCAAAACATAAAACTTCAGAGAATACATTTTATATATAAAAAACTTCTCAAATTCCTAATTTGGATTTATTTTCTATTATGAAAAAATTTCTATTATGAAAAGATTTCATACTATCTCTTTCTCCCATATCTTGAGAGAATTCAATTTTCCTAAACCGTTTTGAAATTAGTAATCAACGCTGGAGATATTAATATTTCGAAACTCTATTGTATTTTTCTAGTAAAAGTGCTTTGAAAGTTTGGATATTTTATAAATGAATGTTTTGTTAACTAGAAGACTATAATAAGTAATTACAGTCTTGGCTGAAGGAAATTCTTTGTTTTTGTGAAAGAGATTTAAGGCTAAGCAATGCATATTTAAAAACAGGCTCGCTTTGATCTGTGGATTTATGGCTACTCTTACATGTACAAGAAGTTACCTTAGGCTGGATTAGTTTCCTAGATTTGGATACGCCTCCATTTTATTGTTGATTCAAGGTGTTTTAATGTTTGTTGCCACTCAAAAATGCTCCCAATGTGCCCAAACATTTCACACACTACTACATGGGTGCTCAGAATTGGAAATGAATCCTCAAATTCAACCCAAAATTATGAATTAGGCCTATTACTGTTGAAATTAACCCAGATTTAAAAATGATGCTCTTCATTGCTGATTAGATACACAATCATAGAGAATTAAGGTTGCTTTCACTACAACCAGGTTTTCCTAGACTTGAGGGATCATACTTCTTGCTACTATTTCACATACATAGGGATTCTAATATTTGAGAAATTAATGGCTAGAATGTTGCTACAGGTTTCTTTTATGCCCAGAAAGATTGAAAACTCCTTGGTGGACACCCATGCAATATAGGTAGTAACAGGATGCACACCAAACATAACTTGGATGATGTCTTGTGGAAATAAAGAGGAATAGGGAAATTAGGGTGCATCTGCATAAAAAACAAAGGAGAAAATACTTAATTTGGGATCAAATTTGTAGAATGATTCACCTCTAGAGGTTTTCCACCAGCCATAGGAACACACTTTACAAATCCACCCACAAGTTGAGGGCCTAAGTGTGATAAGGGCAGCTCTCTAACTCATCCCAAACCCCAAACAATTGTTGAGCAAAAAAAACATTCATCAAAACCTCCAAACCCTCACAGATTGAGAAATAACAAGTAACAACTACACACGTCAAAGAACCCTGCTACATCCTACATAAGCACAAACCATTCACAACTCAATCAATTGATAGGCATCCCTTCATGCCCACAAACACATTCACTTCACTTAGCTTTTTTCCTTTTTTCCAATTGTGAAACATGCCCCCCATTATCCCTTCTAAGCAATTATGCATTTTATTTATTTAATATAATGCATGGGCATATTTCCCTTTATTACAACTTATATTGCAAGCATTACATAATGAAATAAACTAACAAAATGGAGCCTTCACTAATTTTCACTCATTTAATCCAAATACAAGTTAACATTACATATCTTTTGTAGTGTTACAGTTAGAGTGAGGAACCACACTACCAGAATAGGAAGGACGGATTAGAGTCGCCACTCTATTTTGGGGCCAAACTGATAAACCCTGGAAGGGGAGGATATGAATATAAGATAAGATGATAATGGCACTAGATTAATTAAGGTTTTAGAGTTAATTAGGCTATTTAGGGTTGTATATTAATTAAGGTAATTCAATTAGGGTTAAAAAAACAAATAGGAAAGAACAACAAATTAACAAAGGAAAGCAAACTAACTAGGGTTAATTTACCAGTTTCCTTATGTGAGCTGATTAACCTAATTATTTAAGGTGAAATAGAGGAAAAAGGAAGGGACAAACTTGAAAACAAATTGATGTAGGTGCTAACAATTCTTGGGTTGAAGATGATAGATGTAGAAAATTGGAAACGAGAGCATTGCTCCACCCAAACGGACTTGCACATGCTGCTACACCTTCCAAGAAAACAAACTTGATCCTAATCTTTGATTTAAGGAAATAAAACACACTAGATATACCATGTAAATAATCAAACAATGAAGGGTTGGATGGTGACCCAATGTGCCCTGAATACCTTCATATCCTAAGAGCATTGATTTAGTGAGTGTACGAAGAATAGTCATTAGACCTGGAAGAGACATAGAAGAAATTAGTATGGATGGATGGTATGCTAGGAACCTCGTCCCTTTGTACCAACTCTTTACATGGAAGAACCCCATCCCTCTCCTACAATATTGTTATTAGCTTAGATATAATTTACCTTCTATTAGCTTCTTATAGTTACTTACGGTATGGTTCAAATAACCTACATTGCTCCGTCTTCGCTTACGCTCCACCACACAAATGGTAGGGTTTGTAATAGGGATGATTAAATTAAGTAAGTATGAGGATTAGGTCTCATGCATAGGTTAGGATATTCCCAAAAAAGTGTGATTTCCCATTGCCAGTCCCAAGGAGTAGGTATAAGGCCATACGGTCCAAAAAAAGAGTTTCTGGAGGTTCTCGAGTCGTATGTGTGATTCATAGGGTGGGTAAAAAGGAAGGCTGGATAGTATGTGTCAAAGACATAGGTTATAATCTGAGGTCCCCAAGGCATAGGTATTATGGGAGAATATTTCAAGGTAATCCCTCTTGGAATTATAGGTAGTCTGGTTAATTTAAGGCCAGCCTTTCTTACACCATGAATTTAAAGTATCTATATGAAGGTTCAAGGAATTCTTGGGATGTTCAAGTCTATTATTTTATGTGCAGTCCTGAAGGGACATTCATTCCATACTTATAGCCTTCAATGGAATACATATAGCCTTCAATTAAAGAATGTAATAGGTAGAAAAATTATTTCTTTATGACTATGACTATTATGGGTGGCAGCATTGATTCTATGTTCCGACATTCTTGTTTTGATAACTAATTCTGCAAGAATATCAAATGTTGAGCTAAGGATTTATGGAATTGGATTGCCAAATTATAACAACAATTTAAAGATCCCTAACGCGTAGTCTACCTCCACCATGAGACATTTCCCTAATGTGCCTTGGTGATAGTTTAGGAACTAGGGCACAAACTTGCTAAATATGGAAGTTATAAGTGCACCGAAGCAAGTGATGAGAGAGTATAATTGTTTAGGAATTGTTTTGGTCACTTTTGTGGCATGGGGAGAGGCCCTCTAAGGTAATTATTTGAAAGAATAACCCTCCTATGGTATCCTACAACAATAGTGAAATATAGGCAACAATCCGTGACTGTTGGTAAAAGCCAAAGAACCCTAAATAGTAAATTCATAACAACATTGAAGGGAAACACCTAAGAAATACTTTGAGGTAGTTTCTATTAGTTAACCTCAGTCATATAAGTAGTCTTGTAGCAAGGATTCATGGCTACATGATGCATGATAATAGGCTCAAATGATGAAGTCACTTATGACTTCACGAAGTTTAGTAGAATGTTCTAGAAGAGAGTTGGGTCTCTTGTAATTTTCTGTTTTTTTAAAAATAGATGATTGAATAAGTGGAGAAGGACTCTCGATCCTTTTCGATGTAATAGATAGGGTTTGTTTTGACCAATAGAGGTAGTTGAATAATCTTAGGAGTTAGTTAATGAGTCAATTAACTTAGTCATAAGTTTTGATCCTATTCCCATGGATATGAAACAAGCTTTCCTTTTTGTATTTAAACACAATAGAAATAAATTGTAAACATAGCTAGAAGTAGCTCAATAGCTTTTGAGATAGCTCATATAAACTTAGAATAACTCAAGAATCTTGGATAGCTTGGAGGATTATAGAGCCTAAGAGAGAGGTAGTATATTGATCTAGGGAAAAGCTTGGAACTACCTGTTCTTTGAGCAGAAGCGACAGTGTATGGGTCTGTGAATTTGTTAAAATCAATTTTATTTCAAGTTCAAGCTCTATAAGTTTTAAATGTTTTTTCTCTTTTTAATGTTTATTATTTTTAATGTTTATTAATATTTTAATGTTTATTATTACTTTACTGTTTATTATTTCTTTTTGGGTGGTTTTTTTTTTTTTTTGGGAGCTATGAGTATGGGAGAGATTTATTTTCCATGCCTGGAGATACATCCACTATCAAGAATACTTTCAGTACATTCACAAGGAGCACAATATGAGTGCTGATTTTTTTTCCAAGGAAGCGCTTTCTCTTGAGATGGTAAATTCTCCTTTATCGAGATGTTGTATGGATAGTCTATTGGGCGCGATACCATCCTTTTCTTTTAAGTTATGTTATTCAACATACTTGTTGTGGCGTACTCATCTTTCTTAGTAAATATTCAATTTTTTTTAGCCTTTGACTATGCTCTACTAGCTGCTCCTTTTGTTGAGTTATTTTCATGGTATATAAATGCCTTAGTTTGGGGGGATTTTCACTTTACCCCCTAGGTACTTCCTTCGATAAGCCTTCAGGGATATTTATGTGCTTCTTTGGATTGTGTGGAATATATTTTTGTTGCTATATTGAGGCTTGATTTTGTACACCCTTTGTGTGGAAATTGAACCCTAGTGATAGAAAAATTGCACTCACAAAATTGCTAATCAAACATGCAAATTTACACACAAAGGATACTGAAACTGGAGCATAACACTAATCTGTATTGAATAAGTGTACAATAGCCAACCATATGAAGTCATAGGCTGCTTCAATATATATTTACATGAGATATTTGAATGCATAAGGATGCCATTCAAAATAGTCAAAAAGTAGGCTTACTAAATCTAGTCAAATCCCCCATAGCTGCATAAAGCCGTTTCCAAATCTACCTAGAGGCTCACGAAATGGAAAAGTCAAGTAGGCAAGCTAATAAGTGATGTAAAGAAAAATCATACATGCTTTTATTAGGAGAAAATAATGGAGGATGATCAGGGCAAAAAACAAGTCAACTACACCTAGTCTTACTTTCCCTTCTACCATAAATCTCAATAAAGCAGGAAACTTAGTAGAAAAAGAAGATATGCACTAGGGAGGATCTGGAATAAAGCAGATATGCTAAATATGGATTCCAGGAGGTTTCCTAAGTGCTCCATGACTCATTTTAGCAAGTTTGACTTCTAGGACATGTGGAATACAACTTGCATAGAGTGGAATATTGGAAACTAGGCAAATAAGACAAAAATGGATTAATTAATGTCTAAGGTAGCTAAATATGGGTTGATTATTCTAACACCCTCCCCTTAAGCCTGAATTTTTGAGCAAATATCAGAAAACTATAGGGCCTAGCAACAAGGCTTAGTCACCCTTTACATACTGCATGTCCATTTAACCAAGGAAAGAGGCAAAAACCCAGTGGGAAAATCCTCCCTTAAACATGGACAGTAAAACAAAATTTGAAAATTTTGTCACCAATCATGCTTCACAGCATGGTCAACAATCCCCAACAGTGATTTGAGATTGATGAATGTCTTCTCACAAAAAATTTTGGTGAAGATGTCTGCTAGTTGTTCTGAAGATGCACAAAAGAGTAGGTGAATGGTGCCATCATGCACAAGCTATCTGATGTAGT
Organism: Pseudotsuga menziesii; assembly: GCA_001517045.1. NCBI lineage: Eukaryota > Viridiplantae > Streptophyta > Pinopsida > Pinales > Pinaceae > Pseudotsuga > Pseudotsuga menziesii. The sequence continues at coordinate 610,573 of LPNX010555823.1, read as the reverse complement.
GCATATGGATCTCAATGTGTTTGGTTCTCTGTCTCTAAACTGGATCATTGCAGATTCAAATGGTGCTCTGATTATCACAATAGATAATAGTTGAAAACTCTGATTTGAAGCCACACTCACCAGGTATCCCCTTCAACCATAAACATTGAGTTGCTGAATTTAAAACTCCTCTGTACTCTGCTTCTATAGATGAGAGTGCTATGGCACTATGTTTCTTGCTTGACCAGATGATTGGTCCTTTAGTAAGCATGAACAGATATCCTGATGTTGACTTTCAATCTGTGTTGTCACCTACCCAATCACTGTCAGTAAACCCAATCAAATCAAGATTAGATTTAGCTTTGTAGAAGATCCCATGAGTTCTTGTTCCCTGAACAAAGTTAAGGATCCTTTTGGATTCTCTCCAACGGATCTCATGAGGCTGATCCATGTATATTGAGGCCACACTTACTGCATAATAAATATCAGGTCGAGTGTGTGTAAGGTACAACAAACACCCAATCAATTGCCTATACAATGTATTATTTACCATAGGAGAAGAACCTGCTTCTTCAAGCTTAACTCCTGAAAGGAAGGGAGTCTTGCTTGGCTTGCAATATTTCATTTTGAACTTGTTCAGAAAATCTAAAGCATAATTGGACTGATGTACTTTTATTCCATGTTGGTATTGAGCAATTTTGAGACCCAATAATTGGCTCAACAACCCTAGATCAGTCATAGAAAATGCATGGTTCATTGCATCCTTCAAGGAGGAAATTTCTTTCTCTGAACTTCCTGTACTTAGAAGGTCATCCACATACAATACAATAATCATAAAAGAACCATGCATCAGCTTCAAATAAACATTATGATTAGACTTGCATTGAACAAAACTCAATGACAACAAAAAGCCATCAATCTTGGCATACCAAGCCCCGGGGGATTCCTTAAACCCATACAATGATTTCTTTAGCCTGCACACAAAAGATGGATCAGTAAAAAAACCTTGATGTTGCTGCATGTAAATATCTTCAGTAAGATCTCCATTCAAAAAATCACACTTCACATCCATGTGATGTACCTCCCACTGCTTCGAAGCTGCAATGGCTAAGGCTAGCCTGATGGAGTCCATCTTTGCCACTGGTGCAAAGCTCTCATTGTAGTCAATACCATGTACCTATGAGTAGCCCTTGGATACCAATATTGTATTATATTTCAAAGGTGAACCATCAGCAAAAAACTTAGTTTTGAAAACCCACTTACATTGAACTAGCTTCCTCCCTGGGGGAAGATCAACCAGTTCCCAAGTGTTGTTCTTCTGGAGTGAGCTGAATTATTTTTTCATGGATGTTTTCCATATTGGATCATGTGCTGAATCTTCATATGTTTTTGGGTATGATTCAACCATCAAATAGCACTTCTCTGCAAACAAAGGGTATTTCATACACATGGCACTCTCAAACTGAGATCTAGTCCTCCTAGGATGACAAGGATTTCCAGCTAGTTCCCCAGCTGCATGAATGGTATTTGCTGCCCATTTTGGTCTTGTAGGAATGTCATGATATGCAATTAAATCATCATTAACATACATATCAGAATCATCAAACTCATTTGTCTCTTCACTTACATTCAATGGTTCTGGTGGTGAAGAAGACTCTCCAACTTCAACTGCTGCTAAAGGCTCTTCTTGGAATTGAACACTCCTTTAAATGAAGGATTTGTTTGTGCTCAATTTGATCAGATTGTACCATTTTGAATCTTCAGAGTACCCAACAAATATACACTCTTGGCTTTGGGGCTGCAAATCCTTTCTCTTTTGAGTTGGAATTCTAGCCCAAGCCTTTGAGCCAAAAATCCTAAAATGGGTCACATCTGGCTTGTGCCCACTCCAATATTTGAAAGGAGTCATACCATCAAGCTGTTTATGAGGCACCCTATTTTGGATATAGGATGCACAGTTTATAGCCTCAACCCACAACTTTGGTGGCAAAGTCTTATCCTCCATCATACAGGTTGCCATCTCCTTCAGTGATATGTTCTTTCTCTTAGCAACACCATTTTGTTGTGGTGTGTAAGGGATTGAATGCTGCATATGAATACCTACATCTTCACAATATTGAATGAACTCATACTTGACATACTCACCACCATTTTCAGATCTGAGGATCTTAAGTCTCCTCCCAGACTGGTTTTCAGCCAAATCCTTAAAGAATTTGAAGAGGCCAAAAACTTTAGACTTATGCTTCAGGAAGTAAACCCAACAATACCTAGAAATGTCATCTATGAAGGTCAGTGCATATTTTGCTTGACTCATTGACATATGAGGAAATGGACCAGCAACATCACTATGGATCAACTCAAGAGGTGCAGAGGTTCTCTCATGACTAGCTCTCTCAAATTTATGCTCTGGGTGTTTTCCTAGGATACAACCTTGATAGACTCCCTTGGAAAATTTAATCTTTGGTAACCCTATGACCATTTATTTTTCACTTAGATCAGAAAGATACTTATAGTTAATATGGCCAAATATTTCATGCTAAATATTTCTCGCCTCATTAGCATGAATTAGAAGAGCAGAAGGGTTTGAGTAGGGTAGAAAATGTGAAAACATGTATACCTTCGAAGTGTGATCTACAACTCCTTTTGCAATGAATTTACCATTCAAGATCTCTTTGATCTCAACATCATCAGGGGAGAATATGACCTTATTTGGAAACCCTGTGTGGGTCATCTGATACACTGATAAGAGGTTAGAGGCAAGACCTGGAACATACAATACATTACTGAACTTACCATGGTCAAGATCAATTCTTCCTTTGCCCAAACTGTCAGTGAGAGAGTAATCTCCCAGCACTATTGGTGGACCTTTCGACATGTCAAGAGAGGATAATGCCTCCTTGGTCAAAACCATATGTCTTGAAGCTCCAGAGTCTATGATGAAACTAGGTGAGCTTGATGTTCTAGCAACCAATGCATGTACTCTCTCTCTGTCCTCTGAATTTGATCCTCCTTCCCTCTTCTTTGAGCAACCAGGAAGGGAGATGTTATTCTTCTCCAGGAGTTGGGTCAACATGTCAATTTGCTTCTTTATGCAAGAGATTTCAGGATGATAGCCCTTACTGCAGTATGCTCACTTGCTCATTTCTCCTTTGTTTATATTCTTCTGGAAGTTCTTCTTGGAGCCATGGGGCTCCTCTTAATACTTGTTCTTGTCTCTCTTTTTCTCAAGTGGATTCTTATATTTCTCCTTGCCTTTTGAATCCACCCTCAAATCTCCAGCAAGCAAAGCTTGGTCTTTGGAAGGTTTGATGGTGCCCATCATCACCAGTTTATCTTGTTCTTGTGTAAGGGATTCCATGAACTCTGCAAGCTTAGGAATCTTCCAGGCTCGAGCTATCAACTTGGTGGCATGGAAGGTTGAAACAAACATTGAATAGTAAGGGCCACGCTTCGAGAGTATGGACAAAACTAGCTTCTCTTCCTTGTTTTCAATTCCACACTGTTTTAGCTGCAAAACAAGGGCTTTAAACTTGGAAAAGTAGAGTTGCATGGATTCGAAGCTACTGGGACTCAAAGAGATCAATTCATTCTCGATTTGATGTCATCTCATCTCATCTATCTTACCAAAAATCTCTACAAGCTTCTCCCACACTTCATTAGGTGATGTCAATCCATCAAGATGGAAGAGGAGATCATTGGATATGCTCAGACACAGAAGACCATAAGCCTCATCCCTCATGTTGTGCCATTTAATTTTCTCTGTAGCTACATTGGGCTCTGCCTTAGTTTCCATAGTCACCTGTAGAGACCCTTCACTCTCAACAGTATCTCCATATCTGCTTTCCATTCAAATAAATTAAATGCAGTCAAGATGATCTTCTGAGATTGATCCATAGCTCTGAACTGTGCCCTTCAACCAGCAGAATTTTCTCCCAGTCAAGATGTCGAACCTGCAATAGAAATATGGAAGGAGATAAATTGATCTACAAAGGATCTGATACCATGTGGAAATTAAACCCAAATGATAGAACAATTGCACTCACAAAATTGCTAATCAAACATGCAAATTTACACACAAAGGAGACTGAAATTGGAGCATAACAATAATCTGTATTGAATAAGTGTACAATAGCCAACCATATGAAGTCATAGGATATTGGAATATATAATTACATGAGAGATTTGAATGCATAAGGGTGCCATTTGAAATAGTCAAAAAGTAGGCTTACTAAATCTAGTCAAATCCCGCATAGGTGCATAAAGCAGTTTCCAAATCTACCTAGAGGCTCACGAATTGGAAAATTCAAGTAGGAAAGCTAATAAGTGATGGAAAGACAACTCATACATGATTTTTTTAGGAAAAAAGAATGGAGGATGATGAGGGAAAAAAACAAGTCAACTACACCTAGTGTTACTTTCCCTTTTGCCATAAATCTCAATAAAGCAGGCAACTTAGCAGAAAAAGTAGATATGCACTAGGGAGGATCTGGAATAAAGTAGATATGCTAAATATGGATTCCAGGAAGTTTCCCAAGTGCTCCATGACTCATTTTTAGCAAGTTTGACTTCTAGGACATGTGGAAGACAACTTGCATAGAGTGGAATATTGGAAACTATGCAAATAAGACAAAAATGGATTAATTAATGTCTAAGGTAGTGTTGAGGCCTGGAAAATCACAGGAAACAATAGCAAGGGATTCTCCCCATTAAAAGTTCCCAAGTAGCCCATTACTATTTGGTATGGGGAATCCGTTCGGTTTATGGTCCGGCTACCATAGGTCAAGTAACAAAATAAAAAGGTTTTACCGGTTACGGCCCGGTCCACCGTGTATATTTTAGTTTTTGTAGTTTTTTAGTATGATATGCAAGTGCCTATCTAAGAATGAAAATTGATAGAGAATACGAGGAGCGGTCCCAATGTGATGCGTAGGTTCTTACCTCTCGCCTTAACTCTCTTGCATCTAAATCACACACAACAAGAAAACTAAAACTAACTTAACTAAACTGTCCCTAGGGAGAGAGATTATTTTAATGAGTAATGTGTTACTATTCATGCATTAAGAAAAATCACATGTAGTTGTTCTTTATTTCAAAACACATAAACATGAATATATAGATGAACAACAAGATAGTTCATTGTTTATGAAAATCATTCATTACTCATAGTGGAAATTCCATAAAAGAAACTAGAGAGCATTCATACAAGAACATAGGTTCAACAAGTTAGAACGATCTCACAGTTAATGGACAAAAGCTGAAAATGAAATAGTTCCCCTTCAACAACATCCATTGCACAGCATTTGAACATTCCACCATAGCTTTCTCCAACAGGAAAAATTATAATTATCTATTGCAAAAGGAAATAGTTCTTCTTACAACATGTTCTCACAAGTCTAACTGGGAAAAAGTCCCTTATTCTATATAATTATCCTATACTTATACTACAAGCAAAACCTTTTAGCCTGCCTCTCGATGACCTTTGGGCTCCCCCAACCGTTTAATCTCACAATTTTGTCCTTTTGTGAGTGTTCATGATTCATACAAATGTTACATTTTAGATTTAAGATTTAAGAGCACTTTTATGAAAAGGGACCATCTTGGTAACTGACGAACTTCCCAAGCCTGGTCCTCTGCTCTTAATGATTATGCTATGTAATCCATTGGTCCTTCTAAGATCCTGTTGATCTCAGACTTTCACTCTCTTCTTTTCCTTGAGAAACATCTCTGCTTCTTTATGCTTTAGCTTCTTCTTTCATGGCTACCTCCCTTCTTCTTTGCCCTTTAGACATATATTCTTTGCAGCAATCTTCCTATCATGAACACATCAAATCATTAGTGTTTAACAAAGTAACACAAACTAGATCAATACATGCATTCTGTAATATGAACTATAAATAGTATTAATGCATGAAAATAAAGAATGTCAAGGAAAAATAAATCCTGCAAGTTTGTGCTTAAACCTCTGTTCAAAAACTAAAACACATGCCTGATAGAACAGATTCTTCCTCCCAATCCAGGCCACATCTGAACTAAATCGAAACCCTCCGATGAAAGCATGAACCAGGACAAATTCACCACCACTCTTCAAAACACCAAACCCCCAAATCACATTCTTCAGCTCAAACAACTTTAACATCGACCCGTGCCCACAGGAAATCTCTGCCATTCCATAAAATAGTGTAAAAACACACCAAAACGGTGGGAAAAACCCCGCCGATAGTTGAAAGCAATAAACACTAAGCATTGGGAAGATAATCCACTTCGGTGGGTGACCATACTATAGCATTGGACTATTAGTTCATTAAGGCGTTGCAACAACGAAAACCATACAAACAACAGCTTCCGTGATTAACATAAAAAACATCGGCGAAATAAACACTAAACTGCAGCCTCGGACCTTGGAACCACTACGGCATTGGATGAATAGTTCAAAGAGGAGCCGTAACGGTGAAATTCACATGGACTAAGGGTTCTGTAGACCAGTAACATTGGAGAAAACCAGAACAAGCCATTGACAAAAATCAAACAAACCATCGATGAACTGAACAACTACATGTTGGATGGTTAATCCACTAAGGGGCCGCAACGGTGGAACACAATTAGACTACGTGCCCCACAAAAATGAAATCTTTGACGATTGGAACAACCAAAGGTCATGCCTTGGCAAAGCAAAAGACTATTCCCCTGATCAAATGTCCAATACACTTCCGATAGCGAAAAGAGAAAATCATAAGACACAGAATCGGTGAGGATAAGCCCTAATCCGTTGGATGTTTATTATTGATCCTCTGAAACAAAGGTTACACAGATGACTACAGTTTCAAATCAAAATTCAATTGTCTTTTGATAGTGTTAAAACAACAAATCACAATTTAAACAATTTATCAATAAACCCAAGGAATCGACAGAAATCAAAACTAACCATCGGTCCATTCATTATCTATCCTCCGAAACGACGACGATATAGAAGGCTGATGCTCCGATCACGATAAAATAAAAAATGCCGATAGTCCAAAGAAAACAAACAGGTAAAGGTGCATCGGCGAAAATAAAACTGGGCATCGGAACGTTCATTGCTTAATCTCCGCAACGGCGACTGCGTAGAGAACTATGGCCCCGATTTACTGTTTAAATGACCTCCGAACAACCAAACTAAAAATGTTAAGTTCCAAAAGACTTTCGGCTGGGCAGCGAGGAAAAAAGTTTGTTTCACCTCCGAAACAGTGGCGACAATGAGAAATAGAATTTCGATATCAATGAAGAAATCATTCAGATCAAAGGACAACATTTTCAAATCGAACTTTAAACTCCACAACCCAAAGCAGTTGCAGACACAAGAAATTTTCCGAAAAGCATGAAAACAGTTGAACTCAAAACAATCTAAACTTGTAGCAGAGGGAAAACAAAAACAAAGTTCATGAATCCAAACAATTTTAGGCAAGATAAAAATTAAAAACGAGGGTCCAAAATTTAAAAAAAATTTGGGAGAAAAGTTGCAGCTGCAATAGGTAGCTAACTATGGGTTGATTATTCTAACACTTTGATGATGGGATGTAAGATACTTTTTGACATCGACTGGGTACTTTGTATTGACAGAAGTATAAGATATAAGATATTTTTTAAATTATTAAAACTAATTGAAAACGTAATTTTGCAGTTATAGAAAGTGTTTCTTGTTTTTACTAGTTGGGCTTCCACGATAGATTTTTGTTCTCTGTATCTTCTTGATTTGGTTTCATTAGTTTAATGATTATTGATGCAACTCTCTATTTGATAGTACTATGCTGATTAAAACAATTAATATACCTATATTTGTGCTTTTTACAATTTATATGTGAAATGTTTGTTCACTTTGTTTCATATCTTATTTTTGAATATGTGTGACATATTCCAAGGACTACGGTTATCCTCAAGGGGATGACCACCCCTTTCCAAGTTAACCTGAGGAAGATGAGATGACCACATGAGCTTCCTTATCCAGTGATGATGATTATGAGCTTCCACTCTTTGCATGAGACACATGAGACGCATGGCCACATATAATTGAGAAGGTCGGGTAACCTACCCTTACATTGACTTTATGTCCAAACTGTCTTGTCCTTTTTTCCATGTCATCAGCCTTTGTGATCAACCTTTATATTCATTTTTGTAATGTCATCATCCTATGCCTTCAACATCCTTTTTCCTTTATTGTTGTACCTATCATCTCCATCCACGTGGTCGTACAATATAGTTGAAGAATATCTTTATAATCTTAGGATTCCCATAACAACTTTACTTTAGCTGTACCTTTCAAGTGTTTAACTTTATCATTGAAATTCCTGTGACATCTAAGGACATGCCCGTATAATGAATGTATCAACAGTAATCAAGTAAATTCATAAAAGGTAAGCATGCATCAATGACAACATCACAATGTTGCTTCAATTTATTTGATTTTCTTTATCTAAGCTTACCTCTCCCCCTATCAATATGTAGACTAATTTCTCCCCCTAAAACCTTGCTGGTCTCTTCATCTCAAGATATTTATTTCTGCATTTTACTTCATCTAATTTCTGTAAACATATTGTAGCTAATTTATTTATGCATTTCATTTCATCTAATTTATGTAAACATATTGTAGCTAATTTATTTCTGCATTTTACTTCATCTATTGCTATGGATTCCTGTTGACATTTTTCAACCTTTTTGTGCATATTTGCGAGAATTTTTTTGAACTTGCGTGCATATGTTTGACACCTGTGGGAATTCTATAAGGTAGTGCAGACATATCATTGGTCCAACGGGTATTTTCAAACTAGTTGCAGGGCATTTCTGAACAAGTTGCATATATTTTTCCAAATCAACTTCTTGTCTGATTTGGAGAATTGATGTAAGTGCATTCTGCAACCTAAATGTGGGCATATTTAACTAGCTGCGAGAATTTTTACAAGATGTGGTCATTTTTACTCTATTTCCCTGTGGGCATTTTTATTTCTCTATTTCCCTATGGGAATTTTTATTTCTCTATTTCCCTATGGGAATTTTTAACTAGCCGTAGGCATATTTGAGGCTTGAGGATATTATTGAGACTTGGATGGAATTTGTCTCCTCAACTTGCGAGCATATTAGGGACCTTGCATGCATTTTAATGACATCTCCTTCATTCATGCTGCCATTTTTCTTTTGCTTGCGTGCATTTTTTTGAAGCTTTCCTGCAAGTATTGCATTATGCATGCAATACTAAGATAAAATGCATGCAGCTAGTTAAATATTCCCACATAGAAATTTTCCATCTTTTGTGCATTTTTGCATGCATTTTCCTTCCATATGTGAGAATTCTTTACATCAGCTAGGAGGATGAGCCAAAAATTGTTTTGAATACTTGTTATGTACTTTGCAAGACCTTCCCACATCAGTTGCTTTTTGCATTCCTGCACCCTTGCATTCCCCTTAAGAGCCCTCGTTAGGTGCCATCCAACATATCTCTACCTTATATGATTTTTTTTGGAGTACTTTACTTTCCTTTTTTATTGCGAGTTGGTCATATTGATGTGCTTCTACCATTTTTTATTTGTGAGGGTTGGATGATCTATTTTACGATCTTTTCCAGTTTTGGGTTTTGTCCTTTCACAAGTATGTTGCTCTAGTTGAGTCTCATGAAAGTAACGTAACGCTAATAGGTTGAAGTTTGTTTAGAAGCATTTTTTCTAAGGATGAGGGAGCTCTACCCAAACATCTTATGATATATCAGATCTGATATATCATGCTACTGTTATATATTGTTGTCTTTCATTAACAACTTAGATCTGATATAGATCGCTACTGTTATTATTGTTATTGTAACTCATTGTTTATGGGACATGTTGGACATGAAGGATATTGAGGTATGGTTTTTCTATACTGGACATGTTTGTTTTATTGTTTCATATTTGAGTTTGAATATTAAAATAATTATAAAATAAAAATGATCTAAATCTACCAGAGAGTTTGCAGCTTTCCTCAAAATGAGTTGAAATGTGTGCATTAAACATTTTTATGGATCTTATGTCTTTAGAATTGCACCTTGTGAAATCCAGTGAAGTGAAAGAGAGAGAAGTTCCTGCTCCTGGTATAGGAATAGGATGGGGTGCTACTGATGGTGGATTTTACTCGAGGTAAGTAATTTTGAATTTTCTCTTAAGTAATTATAATGCTTCTCATTGGCCATTTTCAACATAATTGTGAGTTGAAGAATCTTAGGGAACGTCATATGGGATAAGGTACAAACTTTTAGAATGTTAAATTTTGTTTCATCATAATGTTGACATGAATTTTAGATCATGCTAATGCATGCAAAATTTAGAGAAATGGACTTATGTTCAAATACCAGCTGAATGCAAAACTCTCAATGGTAGGCATTTCATTTTTCTTCTTTGGTTTTTGTTGCATCATTACAATTATTTAGTCATTAAAGTTATTTTCTTGTTGTGGTTTTGTTGCTACATCTTTCTGGGTTGAATGACTTACATTTGTTTTGTGATTCACATTTTACCTTCACTTTAGCAAGGAATATCTATGTCTTCCCCTCTCTATGTCACCCACTTTTAATTTTACTTAGATGCAAATGGAAAAATCCCACCAAATCAAAGCAAGGCACCTGGATATGCTAACATGGGAACATTGTGTATCTATGAAAATAGTAAAATGTACAATCCCACCAAATCAGAGGAAGCCACCTGAATATGCTAAAAAGGGAACATTGTGTTAACAATAAATACCTGACAGAGTAAAACTATCACTCTACAATTTCAACAAAATAGTAGGCCGGGATTTGGACATCTTGCTTCAAAAATAATCCCAGTCATTCAACCTATATCCATCACTAGATCTTGAGTTGTTTGAAACTCAGTGAGCATATATGTCTTGTTGAGCAGCATCTGGACCATTCTGCCATCACTAAAATTGGGTAGAACCATTCCATGGTTCCCATCGATCTCGCTGTCTCCAAGTGCCTTTCTCATATTGGTAATTGTATGCGTCTGACATAATGTCATATCCACTATTACTTCCTGTTGTCCAAATTTTCCTTACTTCTTCTTCAGCATCATAGCGCATCCACTTTTCGAGGTCTGAAGGAATTCCATATGCTTAATTTTTCACAAGTCCTCTCTGCTACTGTAGTTTTTACAACATTTGAGATGACTGTTGCTCCCCTTTCTTCTTTGTGCTTAGGCGTAGATGAAAAAAACACTGGAATATCATTTCCTTTATGTTCTTCCTCATCTTTCTGTTTTGTACCTTGAAACCTATTTCCACCAGAACTTAATATGTCCCATTGCATTCCATCCCTTTGAAAAACAAAAGGTTGTGTGGTAAAATAAGATGAGTCAATATTAATCTCACAGCTTGACGAATTTATATTTTCTCCAATTTTTGGTCAATGGCTTCGTCTGACATGTCGTCTGGATCCTATTAGGGTAGAATTTGGAGAAGGAGATGCAAAAGTAAAATGCTTACTTTGACTAATTTCTTTAGCTTTTGAACTAGTAGAGGAATATGAAAAGGTAAAATACTTACTTTGACTGCTTTATTAAACTTTTGAACAAGCAGGGTATGCAAACGTGAACTGCTTACTTTGACTACTTTCTTCATCTTCCACTTTTGAACCACCATCATCAATTTTTTCCTTTTCCATTTTAGAACTTAACCACTCACTTTCAGAACTTGGAATAGATATCTGGTCTTCAGCAGATGGCCTTTTAGTTTAATTACATCTATTAGGAATAAAATAATCTGCTTCATAGGTGGTGTTACTTCCCTTCCAAGACAGACACTCTCCTCCTTTGGAATACCTTTCCTGGTGGTCTTTTTTGCCATTTGTTTCCTTATCAGTACCAATATGTAAGTTTATAGCTGCAACCCTTATATCTTCAACCTTGGCTTCCATCACAAGAGATTCGTGCAAATCAAACCTTGTTTGAGCACCATACTGGACACAAGTTTCCCATGGTACAGAACATTGTCCCAAATATTGCATGTTGTGATTACCAGAAGGAAACTCATCCTTAGAAGTAGTTTCATTGTAAGGAGAGAAATCCATCGGTGATCCTCCCTCAGCGTGATTTTTTGAAGTGGAACATGGCATGTACCTTTTTGGATTAGGAACAGATAACCTACCAAGCTTGCGTTGTATGAATGTGTGCAACTGATATTTTTCTCTCTTTTTCCTTGTACTGTGACTCTTGCTCAATTCTTTGTTTGCACTAAACTCAAATATTTGATTCAAAATCGAATACAAACTCCCCATAGCAGTCCAAGAACTATATTTACTTGATGATTTACCCTCACATTGTGGTGTCTCCCAGGTTGTAGGAATTTCTCCCATTTCTCTAGTGTTTCTTGAGGAATGAACCTTGTTGGTGGTTTCTTTTGTAGATCCACCACTAAATACATGTGCAGCAGAACCAGAAGCAGAACCTTTAGAGAAATAAAATGGTTCAACCACTAGACTTGCAACCTTCTTGCTCCGAGATTCAAACTCACTTCCTTCATTAAAAATTAAGGTTTAAGGAATTGGGTTTCTAGTTGTCAATCGAACCGAGCTGTTAGTTGCAAAACTAGAAAATTTTGGCATCTTAGCTGCAAATGGATTATCAAATGTGCAGGTAAGATATGATAGAAGGATGCCATTGAAAGTAGGAGATTTTGGTTGGATGGATGTTTCTCATTCCCTTGAGGATGCATGCATGCCATTTTCTCATTTTTCTTCTTAATAATATTTATTAAGACTTAAATAAATTCTATACTAATAAGTAATAGGTTATGTGCTTGAAATATATATGCTATCCTATACAGTTTCGAGGAGGACATTTAGTCTATAATACCCATTTCCCGGCAACATCATTATAAGTTCCTAGAGGTATGCATATATTTGAAATACAATCTTTGCTACGAATTCTATATTTTTTAAAACATATACGGTAAACGTTGCTATAGCGACACATCAGTGTTTAGTTGCTTCCAATTTTCCATGAACTATCATCGCTATATTGATGTGACGATGCTCTAGTGACGAATTATGACTTAGGCGCATGAATTTTCCACAATACTTCGTCGCTATAGAAACTCCAAAATGTTTCTCTAGTGACACATTATGACTTAGGTGCTTGAATTTTCCACAATATTTCATCACTATAGAGATGCCAAGACATTTCTCTAGCGACGCATTATGAATTAGGTGCATGATTTTTCCATAATCTTCCACCGTTATAACGCCTCCAAGTCATTTCTCTAGTGACACGTAAAATTCGCTATAGTGACACCCATAGGTTTTCGAAGCATAGGCCACACTCACCACATTTCATCTCTTTTCTATCGCTACAATGACAAATTTTTTGAAAAGTGGCTAATGTGACGATAATTTTCCATGAAAATATGGGCTCCAATTCTCCGCTATAGAGACACAACAGTGTTTCTATAGCAATGATGTGACGTGGGAAAAATGTTCACATGTACTAGTGATTGTTATGATGATGGCCTTAAATGTAAATTTGGAATTGAATCCTAGAAGGACATGAAATTGTTATTCTTATTTAATGGAATTGCCAGCCCATCCCCCTTCCCAACATGGCCAAATTCCTATTTTGTGTTCACCATGCGCGGCTTCATACTAAAAAAATATCTATGATTTTATTGGTTGATGGTCGTTGCGTTTTGGAAAGGTAATAGAAAATGGACAAACACAAATATTTAGAGTCAATGCTATAGGATTGTAATAAAGTAGGAAAATTTAGAGAATATACTTTCCTTCTTTCTTTCAAAGTAGGAAACATTATTTTCTATGTTGTAAGAAAGCAAGAATTTTTTTGACATAACAAGGAGAATCGAGCACACTCACAAATGGAGGGTGCCCGCACCTACTCTACTAAAGTTTCATACGTTCCATTGAGTTGACATATGTTGAAGCATATAAAAAACAATATCATGTTGAAGTAATAAGTTTACTGATGAAACCAAAAGACCAAAATAATTTGTGGATACCTTGAAAGGAGCCACTTTATTGTAATATAACAAGATAAATGAGGTTTCTTCTTATGAAATCCATTTACATTTCTCATCAAATATCCACAATGAGTATGACTAACTCAATTCAACCTATAATTTAAATACTTGACTCATTCTATTCAAATCAAATGGATTTAGATGTTGCAATAATATAAATGAATTTAAAGGTTGATTGGATGATTAAACAATGCTCAACTACAACAAAAGAATACTTATTCATTTATACATGGTTTTTATCAAGATTTTGATTCAATGTGTGGAATCTGAATCTGGACACATAAAATAAGAATTTTGCTTTAAAAATGTATAAACAACTCAATTCAATAGGGAAATATACAACCATGCATACTTGTGCAGTGTAACTACAAGTGACGGAGGGTCAAGCACAAATACATCAAGTACACAGTAAAGATAAGGAGATGACTTGTGCTTGTATAACATAATCATGTACAAGGTGAATGTTATGCAAGCAAGTCCCAGAAATAGCATAAAAAGAGCAGAAATAGATAATAAGAGAGTAATCCATTCCTTAACAATGATTAACAGATATAAATATCAATCCTCTTTGAGGGAGGAACCTCCTTACACAATGTAATGAGTACACATGATAAGATAAGATAATATACTATGATGACTAAAATGAGAATGTCTCCTTCCTATATATAGGAGACCAAGGTGTACAATAACAACTAATAGACCCAAGATGACATAAATAATATGTAATGCACCACTATATAATGAGTAACACGTCGCACTATATGGTGTAATGTGCCATAATTAAGGGATTAACATGCCCCTCCCCTTAAAAAAGTGTTGTCCTCAATGCTAATGTATTTCTGGATGTTGTTGTATAAATGACTCATCTTCCCATGTTGAATATTCTGTAGGTAAGTTATTCCATTTAATGAGATACTATGGAATTAATCGATTTCGAAGCTGTCAAGTTCTTATTTCAGTAATTCCTTCAAGATCCAAGATTATTTTTCCTTCATCATCAAGTTTTGGTAATATCATTTGAACTGGAAGCTTGTCACCAATTACCTTCTTTAAATAGGAAACATGGAAAACTGGATGGACTTGTGAAGATGCAGGTAGTTCCAATTTGTAGGACATACTACCAACATTTTGTAATACCTTGTAGGGACCGTAGTATTTAGTTGATAATTTATTATCCGTCTTGGTTTTATTTAGGGATATCTGTTTGTATGGTTGTAGTCTTAAAAATAACCAATCCTCCACATTAAATCTTGTTCACTACGGTGTTGATCTGCTTGTTGTTTCATTCGATTTTGTGTTAGATTCAGGTTGTCCTTTAAGAGTTGAAGAACTTATTGTTTATGCTTCATGTGGTATTCCATTGCTTGAACCTTACACTACTACATTTTGATCCAAAATCCGATGGAAAAATCCGACGACGTGTGGATTTCTCTTTTTAAACTTACCAAAAATCACAATGATACCATTTTTTTTTGTAAATGTGGCCACAAGCATCGGTAAAGAGACGACTATTCTCATAACCGTCGGTTAAGAGACGGCGCGTTGTTAAGCGTCTCTTAAGCGACGACAACTTCCCAAAATAGCCAATTTTTTTTATTATGCATCCATTTTAGTCGTCGCTTAAGCGACGAAAACTTCCTAAAATAGTAATTTTTTTTATTATACATCTATTTTAGTACCGAAATAGGGAGGGAATTTATGTGTCGGTGCTACTAAAACAAGGTTTTTATGAATTGAAAGTAGCGGAGACAGCTAAACATGGTAAGAGCACAGGCCATAGAGACATGGATGGTGGAGTAGCAAAGTGGTTAACCCCGTTTGGAACCACCAGCAAAGGCAATGGAAACTAAGGCAGAGGAGGAATCGGCAGAACTAGCAGCGTGCCAAAGTTCTAAGTTCCCTTAAGCAAGCACCTAAAGTTTTCTGCATATCTCTCCAAACTGAGAATAGGGCATCTTACCTGGCACTTCATGTATCAATCTACCTCCCTCTTCTGCAATTTCATTGAATCACCCACGCCTCCAAATCAATTCATCAGATTGTGAAGGATGGTGTCACTCTCAACTGACCGAATTGCAGTAGAAGCTTAGGTCATACTTCAAAGGAAGGATTGGAGTGCTCGTTTTAAATTGTTTTAAATTGAAGATGCAACTGACGTTAAGTGCTTATGAGAAAGGATGGTGTAGTAGCAAAGTGGTTAACCCCGTTTGGAACCACCAGCAAAGCCAATGGAAACTAAGGTAGAGGAGGAATCGGCAGAGCTAGCAGCATGTGTTATAGCGGATTTCACCACACTAGGTGAATCACACATTGTATGGCCTTCCCCTGTCCTGCTGCAGACTCATTAGCCCCTATGGACCACTTTTTGTCTTTTGATGTGTCCTTGATCATCCCTAAAAAACATAAGAAAAGTGATATACGCGGCTTTTACCCTGATAACCACGTACATATGTGGATATTCCCAATATAGTCACGTACATTGGGATGTGTACATAATCCAAATCCTTTTGGAGCATTCCTTGACTTGGATCCGACTCATATGACTCCTGGCCTTCCATATGCCTTGAGATCGCACGGATTCGACCTTTCAGTATCCCTTTGAAAAGATATATAAGGAACCTATTGAGACATTGAAAGCATAAGAGAGAATTGAGAGTAACGAAACTATAGTCCATTGTTTCCAGAACTTATGCTTGAGTCTGCATCCCTTTGTCCCTTGGAGCACTGTTGTGTTCTTCCTAAGCTTGCCTTTTGATAGTGAGCTTGCTATCTGAGTGATGGATGATTGAGGTGGTGGAGGCCCAAGTGGGGGATTCAGTTTCTCCGGTTCGTAGACATGCCGTCAGAGGTTGTCACTTGTAATCTCTGATTCATATTAATAGAAATATCTTTTCCTGTCCAGTAATGTGTATTTGAATGAAAATTGTATCCATTGGAATATGTCAAATGCTTTTACATTATTGATTATATATGATAGAATAGATCTAACACCATGAAATATAGTATGCTTGTATTTTTTACTTATTGTTGAGGAAGTATTACATCAATTCAAGCTGAAGATTGGAAAGCTCAACGGGGATCTACTTCAACCGTCTGGAATAAGGTACGAGGTTCGATCCTTTAGTGTTAGACATTTTATTTCTATTGCATATTGGGAAAGATTGATTTTTGGAGTCTAGCTGTCTGTTGTGGTACCCCAAGCCATAGGAATTTCTCTCCATAACAGAATTGGCGACTCCGCTGGGGAGTTCCTAGTAATTGTCCTTTGGGGGTTGATTTCTTGGCATTCAATGTATTTGAATTGCTCTCTCTCTCTTGTTTCTGTGTCGGGTATGGGGGCATGTATGCCTGGTAGAGCTTGATTGGTGTGAATTTAGTCTCAGCCTGTCTGTTTGCCTTGGATTTGTGCATATTTTTCTTCCTATACGTGGGTTTTCCACTTACAGTCGCGTATACATGCGGTTTCCCCTGGGATTTCCGTGTATACACGTGGGTTTACTGCGCACAGTCATGTATACCCTGGTTTTTACCTTTTTGTGGAAGATAGTGGATTGCTGGGTGAATTATGTTAGTTGCTGAGTCTCTTTTGGCACTGCCTGAGTCTGTTAATACCTCTGTTTCTGACCAGAAACGTTTTTTTTTAGCCTAAATGTTTTCTTTTAGGAAAGTTCTTGTCATGGCATGTTTGATTTTTTGTTTGAGATTAGTGCATTAGAGTCCTTTTACCTTAGTGCTTTGCTGGAATGATGTTTATGTGTGCTTGCAGAGTCTGGGGTGGGTAGAATCATTCTTTTGCTTTTTGTATCTCTTTATTTTCAAAAAATCCAAAAATATTTGCTTATCATCATGCATTGCATTTTGCACTTTGCATTGTACTTGCACTAGATCTAGATTTGCTTTGGAGTAATAGTTAGGAATTCATATAGGGAAATTTGCATTCAGCATTTGAAGAAGAAATTGTGCATTACACGTAGTAATCATACCCTATTTTCATGGACACAATGCATTTGCATTGATTGTTAGGTGTGCATTTTGCTTCTTGTTGCATCATAACACCATTAGTTGCACGACCATATCCTATTTTTGAGTAATAAAGCCAGCTAAAATCAACGCTAATTAAAATGAATTACACTCTTTTCTTTTCTAGGGTGCACCAACAAGCTTAGGTTTTAGGATCTTGGAATAGTTCATTGTAAGTTAATTCTCCAAGATCACTAAACGACAACAACTAGGTGTCTGTCCAGGGAGTGTGTGAAATCCTTGGTATAACCAATGTTCTCAGGATCCTCCTCTCAAAAGGGAGTTAAGCACGAGGCAGTGTGAGCGGTTGTTGATTGGGATAACCCCTAGTCGGTAACTGTGTAGCACTAGCGATATAGCCAGGATTTTATTCGTATCTGGGGGCTCTTTCGAAAGTTTCGGGCTTTGCTACCCTACCCATACGGTCAATCCCGCCTGCGACTGTCCGCCTGAGCTTTGATTATATTGAGTTGACCTTAGTGACCTTACCTAGGATATCGAGGGGGTACTTGTAGAGGTTATTTTGCATGTGTCCCGGCCAGGTTGGGGTCGAACAACACAGTCGCTTTACACGTTGAAGCTGAGGGCCACAATAATTGGTTATGTACCTCCGCTTGTGGTGACAAGGACCTCTCAAGCCTCTCCTAGGCGAGACATACCGGCCACATTCGGGAGCTCACTTATCCATCCCTTGTTTGATTGCATTTGGCTTTAGATTTTATTAGTGATTGCTCTGTGCACGCTAGTTGGCCTAGGGTTGATGTAAATAGAGATTCTTTGCTATTTTTTGAGTCATTGTGGAGTCGGGTGCGGTTCCACGCCGTTCTCATTGTTTAGCAGGACTTCTGCCTTCTACTTCTCCTCCTCCTTTGGGAGAGGGACCTAGACAGTTCAGGTGGACCATGTCACACATTGATTCACACACCATGGGAGATCATTCAGAGGATACATCTGAGCCACCTCCTCCCATTCACATTGACGATGGGGAATTCACACCTACTTATGACCCTTCACCCGACCTAACTGAGTTAGGACCTGTGATTTCGGAGATAGGAACCATGCATGATAGACCTATTCATTCTAGGGTTGACCCCTCATTGACACATTACCGGTATGGAATTTCGGAAGACACCGAGACTCACTTTGAACCTGCCAGTACTAGCTATGGTAGTTATGCTACGACTGGCTTTCCTATGCACGATTTGACATTTCATGTCGAATCCGATTTTGAGCCTAGCACTATGCCTGGGGGAAATCCCATGCCTTATTTTGCGGAGAGGTTTGGGAGTACTAGTCACATTGCACCTTCCATCCCAGTGGTGGAAGCTCCATCTTATATACCTCCTAGGTCTAGAGTTAGTGATCCGATAGGGATACCAGGTCCCAGACGAGTGATGATAGGAACTATTACATATCTTCTTACAGAGATTCCTTCATCCTCGCTTTCGAGTTATTCAAATGTAAACCCTCCACCTTACTCACATGGTCCTTCGAGTCGGCACGTAGCTACGAGTCAGATCCGTACTGCGATTACTAGACCAATTGTGTCTCAAGCCTACATACCACCCATGGTTTCGGGAGGTTATGTTCATGTTTCTAGAGGTCAGATTGCTACTTCCACAACATATATCCCTACTTCCGGAATGTATATCCCTACCTATGGAGTGTATCATGGGGCATCACAAGCGATGACCTATGGACCCTATTATGGGACGCAGTATGGACAGGTTTATTCACCTTACGGAGGTGGGTATTCACAACCTGCTTACTCTCCTAATTATGGCTTTGTAGCTCCTACTAGTCAAGGTCCACCTCATTATGGTACTTCCACGCCACCCTATACAGGTCATACAGGAGGAGGTCACTATGGCCAAGGTCATGGTGGTAATCAATCCTATATGAACCAGGGAGTGGTCCATAGGCCTCATCATCCTAGGCTCCCTTTCCTCGTGACTCTCAATCTACCTGACTTATCGAGACTTACGAACGATCCTGTGGCTCATGACCCGGCTTGGCCGGCTGTCCATACCAAGCTTCCTTCGGACATACCTAAGTTCGAAGGCAAACCAGGAGAGGATCCATGTGAACACGTTACGACATTCCACCTATGGTGCTCTTCCAATTCATTGCATCAGGACTCAGTCCGTTTGAGACTATTTCAACGCACCCTTACAGGGCCTGAGGCGAAATGGTATATAGAGTTACCTAGGGGTGCCTTTACTTTGTTCGACGACCTTGCGATGACTTTCCTTAATCACTTCCAGCTACCGGTGCGCTATGATGTTGGTACTGAACTCTTGTCGACATTTTGGCAAGATAAAGCCACCCATATTTCTGATCATATTTAGGAGTGGCGTAGACGGAAGAGATTAATTAAAGCCTTTATACCACCGGAGTTCCTCCTTGAGTGGTTCCTCAAATATTTATTGCCATATATAGCGAAGGATGTTTCCACATCCACAGTGCAGAATGAGGAACAAGCCATTTTTAGGGCGCAGGAACTAGACTTGATCTATGCTCAGTCTGGTTTGTTATATGAGATTATACCTAATGATCCTCGTTCTAGTTTCGATCCCAAGGTCAAAACTGGACCACATGCCGATGGCATTGTGGGTTGTGCAAGTAAGAAACCTGCAAGTTCAGTTGTGAAACAAGTTGCTCAGTTTTCCATCAACCAATCTGCCTCGGGACAAGCTACGGCTTCGTCTCAGCCTGCCCAAATGGTGAATGTACTTGCTGTGCAGTCGTCCGACCAGAAGGGTAACCAGCAACCCGGACGGAATAGAAAAAAGGGTAAAAACAATAATAATAAAAAGGGTGGGAATAAAAATGAGAATGCCAATAATAATGACAAGAATGGTAAAAATGTTGGGGGGGACAAGCAGAATAAACGTAAGGTTAAGTTTCCTTGCAACCTATGTAAGGACGATCACCTCACTTACTTGTGCCCTAGAATGGATGAAGCTTCTAAGTTCATAGCACAGGGCCCAGCTGTGTTAACAAACCCTTTACCACATAACCATAATATGAACTCGAAGTCCCATGATCAATCTAGTGATGATGATCCAGCTAAAACTAGTGGTCGTGGGTGCATTAATATGGTCCGTGCAGCGAAAGTTGTGACGCGTGCGAAAGATTATACTTCGTCACAAACCAACCCAGGCAAAGAGCCTGATCCACCAGGAACTCCTTTGCGCATTGAGAAACCTGTGGATAAACCTGAGGCTGCACCTCGCATTCCTAAGGGGGTACTTAAGTGTTCGGGGAATAACCCAAATGCCCGAGCCGCCCAGAATTATTCAGTTGTCGAGGACTTGGGCCATACTCCTTGTGCGATGTCTGCATTGGAAGTGCTTCAGAGTTGTCCGTCACAAAGGAAGGCTTTGCTTTCCGCTCTTGGTGTGAATGGTGATGATTCTTCCTTAGTGATCAAATTTGAAACCGCAGGACATCAGCCTCGCTTGCCCTACTATGTGTCCCTTTTGGTGCATGTAGAATGTCTTAATATGATCGTCAAGCACACTATGATCGATGAGGGCGCTGCTGCTTCTGTGATGTCTTTGTCTTGTTGGAAGGGTCTCGGTTCTCCTGAGTTGTCCAAATCTACGACCATGTTAACTTCTTTTGATGGGAGATCGTTTAGGCCACACGGTATCCTTCCTTCCCTTAAAGTTCGTTTGGGTGGGAAGACCATTGCGATAGAGGTTGAGGTGGTTGATGCACCCCTTGACTACAATCTCTTAATGGGAAGGAACTGGATGTATAGTATGCAAGCCGTTGCATCTTCCATGTTTCGCGTTGTATGCTTTCCACATAAGGGGAAGATTGTAACGATTGATCAAATGGCATTCAAGAATCCTCCTGTTACTGCATCTTCGGAAGCTTCGGTTCCGAAAGTTGAACATTCCCAGCCGGCAACTGGGAGTGTGGGTGTAGGCATGTATCCATCCCTCATGGGAACCTTTAGTTGTCCTGCACCCATCCTCATGATAGGATCTAGTTTCGATGGTGCTTCGACATCTACGAGATCGGTTCCTTTTCGCACAAGTGATATGGGAGATCCTTGGATTCTTCCTTCACCGAGTCCTTCGAGTGAGGCCATTGAGACGAGTGTGTCGTTTCCTGCAGTCATGATAGCTTACCAAGCTAATCTCTAGTCTGCTGCAGAGCCTTGTTCTTCCTCTTCGCGGATGGAGGAGGAAGACCCCTATGTGCTGCCGGCATGGGCAGTACAGTCTTCTCATGCCCACGACTACCTTGATATGGTTTTCCCTTCAGATGAAGTGATTATCGAGGCCATGTCGGGAGTTGAGCCACCATGGGAGGAACTTCATCATAGATCATACTTCCTTCCAGAGCTTAACCTTTTGGAGCATGAGGATTATAGGGAGATTCTTAGTCAGAAAGTTGGTAGACCCATGGTTCCATTAAGCTCTCCTGGTAAGATGGCTGATGGAAACATGGTGAACATATCGTCAACTATTCCTATCAACATTTCTCGTAATCCTGGTACAATTGAGAATGTCTACATTGGGGCGGATTGTTCCCAAGATGAGATTCTGGAGTATACCAAGCTATTCAAGGAATTTCGTGATATTTTTGCTTGGTCTTACGATGAGATGCCAGGGATTGAACCTCGGATTGTCGAACATGAGATTAAGACTTACCCCAATGCTAAGCCTGTTCGATAGCATCTACGCGCGGTGAATCCTAGGAAAGCACCCGCCATAAAGGCAGAGATAGAGAAGCTATTGAAAGCTGGTTTCATCTATCCCATTCCCTTGACGGAGTGGGTTTCAAACCCCATTCTGGTGGATAAGAAGTAGGGAGCGATCCATATATGCACTGATTTCCGTGATTCAAATCGTGCCTGTCCTAAGGATAACTTCCCCACACCATTTATAGATCAGATTTTGGATGAGTGTGCAGGTAGCGAGGTGTTCTCCTTTATGGACGGCTTTTCTGGGTATAATTAGATTCAAATTAAACCCGAGGACTAACATAAGACCGCATTTATTTGTCCTTGGGGAACATTTGCATATCGAAAAATGCCTTTCGGCCTTAAAAACGCCGGAGCTACGTTTCAGCGGGCGATGACCTTGATTTTCCACGATCTCAAGTCCATTATTGAAATATTTTTGGATGACCTCGCTGCTCATTCTCGCATGAGGATGTGTCATTATTATCACTTGATATTGGTGTTCGAAAGATGCCGGCACTATGCTGTTAGATTAAACCCTCATAAGTGCATCTTTTGCGTGAAATCAGGTCGTTTGTTAGGATTTATCGTTTCGAAAGAGGGTATAAGAGTCGACCCTTTGAAGGTTGAGGCAATACTTCAGTTGTCTCCCCCGCAAAATATTCGTCATCTTCAGTGTTTGCAAGGCATGGCAAACTTCCTACGAAGATTTGTTGTCAATTTTCCAATTTGACTAGAGGTTTCATGAGTCTCTTGAAGAAGGATACTCCCTTTGAATGGGATGAGCGAGCCCAGGAGTCCTTCGATGCACTTAAGCGAGCCCTAGCATCGGCCCCGGTGATTAGTCCTCCGGATTATAGCCATGATTTCCTATTATATGTGGCCGCTTCTTTAGAGACGATTGGTATGGTTTTGGTTCAAGAGGATGAGGAGATCCAGGAGCATGTCATATATTATCTGAGCCGAAACCTTATTGACGCAGAGATTCGGTGTTCTCATGTCGAGAAGCTTGCCTTAGCTACCGTACATGTAGTGCAACGTTTGAGACATTATATTCTCCTTCGCCAGACCTTGGTTGTTTCCCATGTCAATCCATTTCAATTCGTCCTCACACGTAGGATGATTGGGGGAAAGTATAGTAAATGGATTGTCATCCTGCAAGAGTTTGATCTCGAATTTGTTTCGGCAAAATGGAAGAAATATTTAATCTTTGCAGAGCTCATATCGGATTTTTCGAGCGAGGCTAAGGAGTTGGTATGTGAAGATACGTTCGTTGATGAACACATTTTCTTAATCTCAATGGCTGACCCATGGTACAGGGATATCATAGTATATCTACAAACGCAGAGGACCCCTACTCACCTCTCGCGAGATGAACGACGATGATTACGTCACGTCTCCAAGAAATACCTCATAGTGGACAATACTTTGTACCGCCATGGAGTAGATTCCCTTTTACGACGTTTTTTAACTCATGATGAGGCTGAGGTAGTGCTTAATGATTGCCACGGAGGGGCGTGTGGTGGTCATTTATCTGGGCTTTCTACAGCTCAAAATATTTTGAGAGCGAGTTATTTATGGCTGTCGGTCTTCAAGGATTGTATTGAAGTGATCAAGAGGTGCCACCCTTGCCAGGTGTTCACACGTAATATGCGCTCGAAGCCTGCCCTGTTACACCCTATTATCACCGCCGGTCCCTTCACTAAATGGGGGCTCAATTTTATGGATTGCAACCCAGCTTCGGCTGGGGGGCACCATCATATCATAGTGGCCATTGATTAATTCACGAAATCAGCTGAGGCAATGCCTACAGTAAAATCCGACGATGAGATAGCCGCTCACTTCGTATTCAACCAAATCATTTCTCGGTTTGGGATTCCAAGAGAGGTTGTCACTGACCATGGCTCGCACTTTCAGAACCGTATGATGGAAGAGTTGGCATCCAAGTTAGGGTATAAGCAAGAGCACTCCTCTTCTTACTATCCTCAAGCGAATGGGTAGGTTGAAGCAGTGAATAAATCACTTAAGTCCATTCTCCAACGAACCATCGGACAAAGCAAGATGAATTGGCATATTATGCTATACCCTGCTTTGTGGGCATATCGAACCGCGGTTAAGACTGCCACTGGTTTTTCTCCATATCAGCTTGTGCATGGAGTGGAGTTGATATTTCCGGTTGAATGCGAGATTCCTTCATTGAAGTTAGCCATGGAACTCTTACCAGACACTTCGCCTTTGGAGGAGCATTTGGTTCACCTTGAGCAACTCGATGAGCAGCGTAGAGATGCCTTGGTGACTCTAGAGGTTAATAAGCGACGTGTAAAGGACCAATACGATAAGTCTATCTGTCCGAGAGTGTTTAGTGAGGGATACTTGGTCCTTTTGTGGGATCAATCGAAATAACCCTTGGGGGCAGGGAAGTTCAATCCTATGTGGCGTGGTCCTTATGTGGTCAAGCGTGTGTTAGAGAAGGGTGCCTACGAGTTAGTGGATTACGAAGGGACGGCCTTGGCGGAGCCTAGAAATGGGCTCTATCTCAAAAAATACTATGCATGATATTTAGCCAAGGATGCTTGTTGTATATTATTGTACAACTTTTTTGCATAGTTAGGTCTTGTTTATCGTGATCGGGATTGTGATTAGTTTCCATTTCTTGTGGCAGATGTCAATGGAATCTTCCACCTACATAGAATTCGTGGATGGTGCAAGCCGTCACACTCAGCACTCAGCCTCAACTGCTTGGGTGATGTATACCCCTATGGTTCAAGTACTGTCTTCAGGAGGTGTATGTCTACAGCCATCTTCCAACAATGTTGCTGAATATAGTGCCGTTATCGAGCTTCTACGGGATGCCATTTCGCATGGTGTTCTCTCTCTTGAGGTACGTCTTGATTAAGAGTTAGTAGTGTCAAAGCTCAATGGTTTGTACCATGTTAGAGATCCGACGTTATTGAGGAGATTCTTACGTGTGAGATTGTTAGAACGGCAATTTGAGAGTATAACATATATACACATTCCAAGAAATTATAATCAAGTTGCTGACTCATATGCTAACTACGTGTTAGATTGGCATTTGTTTCATTCATCATAAATTAATCATAAACACAATTTTTACACATGTAAATAAATAAATCGATCACCATAAAACTTTGTTTTATATATAAAAAATGTGGTAATACATAGTGTCATAATA
Organism: Pseudotsuga menziesii; assembly: GCA_001517045.1. Lineage (NCBI taxonomy): Eukaryota > Viridiplantae > Streptophyta > Pinopsida > Pinales > Pinaceae > Pseudotsuga > Pseudotsuga menziesii. The sequence continues at coordinate 584,660 of LPNX010555823.1, read as the reverse complement.
CAAAATTGGGGCTTTGAAAGCCACCATCATATACACGGTAGTACAAAATAGATACACTCCCAGGTGTCTAGTCCCGTGGAGGTGGAAGAGGGTTGTGATCATGATATGTCACCACGGCTCTAGCTAGCCACTGGAATAAACGCACCCATGTGCGTGGTACACCCACCACCTGTCTCTGCATAGCCTCAGGCAAGTCCTCGACTTCCGCCATGGGAACCCTGTGAGTCAGTCGCACGAAGTTGGTATGGATGCTTTGGAGCGTTCACTCTGCATCCACACCAGTGATATTGTCTCCTCTTCCCCTCCGTCTATGATGTGGGAAGCCTTCTGGTCACCGTGGTCCCACATCTTCACATGAATGGTATATGTCATTATGTATTGTCACCCAAAAACATGTCTTTTTGATTCCATATAATCAAGAAAACACAAAAAAATTAAATACTTCAAAATTTTAAAAAGAGTAAGGGTCAAGATTCGTTACCTATGTCTCCATATGCTGATCCTGGTGGCAATGGCATGTTCGGATCTCCCCGGAAATCTATCCCTGCATAGGGGTAGTCATCTATGGCAATAATCTGTCATCGCCACCATGGAAAAAAGTCTGCTGGATAAGGGTTGGCCACCCTACCACCCCCCAGTCTGCGTATCGCGTCTGCCCAACATCGTTGGGCCGAATCTCGAACCCTGTGGAGAGGAACATCCACTCTAGGGCTCAATCCTGGAACACACTCGAAGAAAAACCTGCTCAGAATGCTGTTGAACCCGAAGTTCCGTATCCTACCTGCCTTACACTCACTGAGCTAATGTTTCATGTTGCTCAGTAGTGAAGTACTCCAGTCGTAGATGGTCGGTGTCATACACTCCACCGCATAGAACATCAGTGGCCGAGAGGCCTGATGGAGTGATGCTAAGCCTGCTATCCTGCCCAGTGTCATTAGTATGGCCTTTAGGATCAGCACCTGTATAGCGTTGGTGGGAACTTGGATCCCCACCTTCTCAGTATCTGGGTAGCAGTACACAGCTATGTACTCATCGATATTAATCCCATGACCTGGCCCTCCTCAGGCATGAAGGTTCACCATCTCCCCTCGTCTAGATAGACCTGTGATAAAATAGATATCCTCCACCTCAATGGTGAGGGACATACCATCTATCCGAAAGGACTCTGATTCTGGATCCCAATAGTCTACCAGCATCTGTAGCAGTCCTGGTTTGGCCCTCAAGCCACCTAGGCACCAAAACTTGTAGAGTCCACATCTTCTTAGAGCTTCTTGAGCCATTCTGTCGGCCCTTACTACTTCCTCTACGTCACCATGCTCGCGTTCTCGCCACTCTAGCACCATCCGGCATGAGAAATTGACCAAATGTCCATTAGATTCTTGTAAATCCTTTTGCGCGGCGTCATACACGGCTGTTTTGCAAACAGCCACATATGTACGCGGTTTCTAGCCCCTTTTCCACGTATAGCCAACCCTATACATGAAAAAATCTTCGATACCCGTGTGGGCTGCAGTGCTCATGTAGAATTGGACTTAAAAAACTCATTTGACCATGAAAACTTGTAAAAATTATATTGAAATGAAAGCAGAGAACATGAGTAAATACCTAGAAGAAACGGTTGTGAATTCTGTCGGTTGGATCTCCTGGAATTTGCAGTTGAAAATCAGAGCTCCAATGGGTAAAAGTTTCAAATGATTTCTAGTTTTTACTATTTATAGAAAATTTTCAAATATTTGAAAATTTTTACCCCCTTTTCTATAGTTTTGACCGTTTCTAACCATTTTGGACCGTTTCTGACCTAATCTGTGATGTAGAAGACCATTTTCAGCATTGTTTCAGCCTTTGGATTGACCCGTTCGTACTGATCTCAAGTATAACATCTACACTGGCATATAGGTTAGGTTCACCACCGTTTGCATTTTTCATGACCTTATGACCATGTCACTATATCCTTAGGTACGAACCCACTCTATTATGTCACGGAACCTTCTTGCTACTATAGAAGTGGCATGATATGAGTGGTAGAGCCTCACCTTACATGGGTACCCTAGTTAGCACCTTATTTTCATTTGGTGCCCATGCTGATGTTTCCCCCTTTAGGGTGTGGGAGTCCGTTGTATAGTATTTCCATGACATTTAGCAAGAGCCTCATACTCCTCTTGATCTTATGCTGGCCATGATCCCCAGGACTCCCTTGTATCAAGTTGTGGATGCATTATCATGAGATTTTCCCGTCTTATTGAGCTTTATGCTGGCTCCA
>LPNX010555823.1:567829-580516 GCA_001517045.1 Pseudotsuga menziesii | reverse complement strand
GTTCCCTTAAGCAAGCACCTAAAGTTTTTAGGTAAAAGTGAAATTGATGAAGAATTAGACACTATCCGATGAAGTTATAGGATCCTTTTGCAGTTTTAGAGTTTTTGTAAGGTTTTAGGGCAGGTTTTCTTGAGGTTTTTGTGAAGATGGCAGCTTCATTCTTTTCAATGGCGACTACCCAAGTGCTGCCTTCATTAGAAGCAACAGTAGTAACAACTTTAGGAGGAGGTTCAGCATGTCTGAAGGCTCCTTGTTCAAGGCTTCCTATGATGTCCTTGCCAATGGCTGCCCCTTGTCATTCAGGGATATCCCATTAACGGTTGCCCCTGAGACAATTATCTTTTGTTGTAAATGTTTGTCATCTCATGCTTAATTGCTTCTACAGCTTTGTACATGTAGGCTGAAAATATTTTTTGTTCCAGGGATGTATTGTGGGCATTTCTTTTTATATTTTCAGTATATGCTTACACGGAACACTTAAAATGCCTAATGGGTGCAGGTAATTTATGATAGGTCCACCGGGAGAAGCAGAGGATTTGCATTTGTTACAATGAGCACCGTTGAAGAGGCTGAAGCAACTTTAAAAAATTTCGATGGCTTTGTAAGTGAGGGAATGTATTCATTCCTGGAGTTGTTTACTTGTCTCATATTTTCATACAGGAATCAATTTAAGCATTGTTTTCTAAATCTTATATTTTCAGGCAATTGATATGAATCCTTAACTAGTGTTCTAGAAAATTTTATATTCTTATTGTATTAGATTGGAAGAAAAGAAACTTAATCAGATTGATAACGATGTGAGAAAACGTGTTCTTGAGCACTATAAGTAAAAGCAAGAAAATAAGGTCTGGAGCTTCTTGTGTCGGTTGGTCCATTGTTAGCAGTTTTGTGACTAGACTGGGTTGTTTGGCCTTATATCAATGCAGGAAATAGGTGGGCACAATCTGAAGGTCAACTTTCCAGAGATTCCTAGAGTACCAGATGGGTTTCCTAGATCACCAACTGGAGGGAGGCCCACAAGGTCACCTAGTTTTGGTGGCTATGTTGACAGTCCACACAAGGTGTATGTTGGTAATCTTGCATGGAGTGTAACCTCAGAATCTCTTAAAGAGGCATTCAACACAAAATGGAATGTGTTGGGTGCAAAAGTTATATAGGATTGTGAAACAAGAATATCGCGAGGGTTTGGATTTGTTTCTTACTCATCAGAAGCTGAAGTAGAGGCTGCATATTTTGTTGACTAAAAGGGATCACTCATACGATTTGCAGACAAGGAGACCTGCCCAACTTGTAAACAAGGAGACCGATTACACCCCACTTTCCAATGAGAAGAGGGATAACAAATTTTGGACGTGAGCCAGCTACAAAAATGGTAAGCCAAAACCTTGTTTGGTTCAGAAACCCTGATAGGGATTTTGATTTAAGATTGCATATTTTGTTCACTAAAAGGGATCCAACACAAATCATTGAAAAACATGCACAAATAGCTTGGGATTAAACTAGGAAACTATAAACAATGTCATTGATAGAACTATTGTTAGACCAACTTTATGGGTTACAATCCTTGCTGTCAGTGCTCAGCTATAGACAGTCCAGTAGAACACACAATTTACTATAATATTTTTCATTTTCCTTATTTGCTAAAATGTTCTTTATGTTCGCAAAATTTTATAAAAGCATCTATAGAACATTCATACTTGTGGACCATTTTCCTTGGGGCATATGACTGATTAGCTGTATTCATAGCTTGCCAATGAACTTATCATCTCCATGAGTTGTGATGCAATGTTAATCATTTGATCCAAAAAGTCATCTCTGCTATCATCAAATGCTACAAATTATATTATAGGCAGTGAGAAGAAACATTTGAAACCTCGATCACATCAACAGAGTCCTCAAAGCTTTTGTTGCAGATCTCTTAAAGGGAAGAAACACTTCTTTCCTATGTATGACTAAAGAGATCAATTAGCTTGCTCAAATTACTGTTTATCAACCGAAGCTTGTTCAGAAAGTAAATTATAGTCTTTCTATTGTTAAATTCAACATGAGATGTCATTCTTAGGAACCAAACCCTTCTCCAGCATCTTATTGATGAGTAATTCTGCTTCAAAGTTCTTATTTTCTTTGCAAAGCTCTCTGATTAAGGCTGTATATGTTTTAACATTTGGTTCAAAACCATTTTCCTCCATTGCTTTTAGTTGCTTAAGGCATCTTTCAGTTTCTCCATCCTCAAGAAGGCCATCAATTAGCATTGTCCACGTCCCTTCATCAGGACTATAGCCACTTTGTAATACATTCCCAAACAACCTTTCCGCTTCTTGCGCCTTGCCTTCTTTGCAGAGTCCATGAATCACAGAATTGTACAAAGACAGGCTTGGTTCATAACCATTTTCAACCATTCTATCCAAAATATCCAGAGAATAGATGCAGTTTCCCTGTTTACAGTGCACATTAATTAGAGATGTATAAATTGCTTCATGAGGACAGAGGCCTCTGTCTTACATGTTTTTTATCAGTTGATATGCCTCTAGGAGTCTGCCACCCTTACATAATCCTACAATTAAGGCACTATAAGTATCTACAGTAGGCTGACAATACTTCTCCATCATTTTGTCAAGAAGCTTGAATGCAAGATCAATGTTTATTTGATATTTCGTGTGGCATTCCATCCAGGGACTGAATTTCATCTAAGCTACCATGATCTGAACTGCCTATTGCATCCTCATCAGGAATCACGTGTCCTTTTTGTATTTTGTTTTCTTGAACTATACCACTCATAAGCATGCAATAAGTTCGATAATTAGGTTGGCATCCCTCATCAAACATCTTACTTAATAGATCAAAAGCATGATCCATCCTGCCTAATTTGATGTTTCCATCAATTAATGATGTGTAAGTATTCGAGATGCAAAGAGAATTACAAGAAATGGCGGCAAAAGCTGAAGAATCTGTCTTCATTCCAGGAAGCCAGTAATTACTACAGTATACTTATCTTCCATTTATATAGTTTTGCATTTGACTGCAAGTTCAGTAGTACTTCGACTTCTGTGTTTGTGTTTTCTTTTTAATGTACTTTGTGACCTTTAGGCTAGTGCCATAATCTGTGTTTGCCTTTAGAATATCATTAATATCATACCTTGATGTAATGCAGAAAGCATACTGCTAAGTTCTGCAGCCATGGAAAAAGTACAGAGTCCACGACCGTCGCAGAAATTTATGTTTTAAACATTCTCATTATGGACACATATTTAACATTATGTTCCATATAGAACTGAAATAGTGCATACCAATTCAACATTTGTATCTTTAATGTCCGATATATCCTATCTAATCTGAAAACAAATGGATGGTGTTTCATTGACCTTCCAAGTAGAATTCAATTGTCAATGTAGGCACCTCATTGTGCTTGCCTTATTTTTGGAGAAATGACATAAACACCTCACAAAGTCAAGGTGATACATGCTAGATGATTAATTTCATTTGCTTCTTCATGGCTTCATTGCAATTTCAATGATGAAAATCACTGGAGGTATTAAGCTTGAGGAAGAACTGATAGATAAGAAGCCAGCAAATCTATGGAGATCATTATTATCTGGCCTTGACATTCTTCCAGAAAAAATTTATGATTCATGGTCATATGCCCCATCAATTCTCTCAACCCAATTCAGTAGTCTGCCAGACCTCACTGCTGTGTACATACATGCATACATGTCACACATGCCTTCTCTGTATGCTCCCAGTTCTCCTCCACTCACTGTTGCCATTAATGGCACTCTGCGAGTCAGCTGTACACTTTCTGAGGTAATAAAAATCCAACAAAAAATTAAATGCAAGACTCAAGTCTCAAATTCAAGTTGTTACCTCCATTTGATGTTCAAGATACATGCAAGTTTTCCTATTGAATCAGATGTGCAGTGGTTGTCCTTTGCCTCTTGAGCCATTTGATTTTTCCCTAAATGTAAAACAATTAAAAAGTAAATATAAGACTTAAGTCTCAAATTCAAGTTCTTACCTCCGTTTGATGTTTAAAATCATCTAGGACAGTGGTGCAACATTTTAGATTCCCTGAAATATGCATTAAGTGGCATGTTAACCTGTATTGCTCCATTAATTACTTTACCACAAATGCGCAATGGTCCATGCAATAGAATCCTTTGCCTCTAGAGCCATGTTACTTTTCCTTAAAACAATTAAAAAGTAAATACAAGACTGAAGTCTCAAATTCACAGTGCTACCTCCAACTCCAATCTAAATGGAACGAACTCTACAAATGTGTTCTTCAATCTGCAAGCAGCTTGGTAGATAACAATAAAAAAATGAATTCCCTTTTAAAATCACCTCCAATTCAGTGCCAAATCAACTCCAAATCCACATGAAGAATTTACTAAGCAAATCAGCTCCAAACTCATCAAATACAAACAATGACAAGTGAAATGACTTAAGGAAACCTTAGGTGGCCTTTTGACAAGGTAAATCGAGGTTTAAGTGATTTTCTGTTCCTTTTTATTTTCTTCCATTATTCTTTTGATTTTTTTGTGATTGTCTGGTTATCAGGCTGTGTCAGAGTCATGAAATGAAATGAAGTTATATTAATGTTCTTAAATGGCCAAAATAGTTCAATTGGACTAGGAATAACAACATTTGGCAACTAGAGTAAGGACTCAGGAGTTCATAGAGCAGGTCCTTCACAGTTCTAAAATCTGAGGTTAAGGAAACTCTAGAAGAAAGATTAGGACAATAATATAGAAAAAAAGGAGGAAACCCAACAAGGTAACTATAGAAAGTGACACATATAACAATCTGGGAGAAGAAAGCATCCTAGCAACAGTGGTGCTATGACAGGTCCTCCAGAAAGTAACCAAGACTGTGGTGGCAAAGGAACATCAACTTCATGGTCAGTATCCAAATTAAAAGAGGAGCCATCATCATCCACCATCACCATTGTGCCAAGAATTAGCTTGATAATCTCCTCCAGAGAATGGCTAGGGTTGAGAAATCTTGGTTGAACTATCTCGGAGGGAAATAAGTTGGGGAACCCTGTATTGTACCTCCCATGACATACAAGGCCGATGAATCCCTTTGAGTGGGAAGAAACTCTGTGACGGGCACCTGTCAACAAGCCCTGTGCTGAGAAAGACGATAGGTGGAAGTCCTTCTATGCAGTGTAGACTAGTAGGATGAGGTTGCCTCATGGTATCTTGTGTAGGGTGTGCTGTTTCACTAAGTTTGTGCCCGAGCCTCAGGTCCTACACTGTTGTGGATGACTATGTTCATCTTTTCTATCTATTGCCAATGTATTCTCTGCAGATGTTATTTGTTTTATTTTCTGTCCATCATCTATGGACATCTGTTGTGGATGCCTTTGTCCATTTTTTATATCTATTGTTGATGTATTCTCTGCAGATGTCTATTTCCCGTTAACAACATTTTTTTCCTGTCTCTTGCCCATCCTCTTTTTTGATTGTTTCCGCTTTTTATTCTTCGCAACTGTTCGCTCTCCAGAGGGTTGGTCAGATGCTCTTTCCCTTTTTATTCTAGAAAGAACCTCGACATGTGTGCTATTTGTGACAGCTCCAACGAGGCTGCTTGTAAGATTTAGAAAGGCACCTTGGGAACAATACTGTGTTTGGATGGCTGACAGTGCCATTCGGGCAGCCTTAATTTCTACTGTCTTTTTATTTTTTGTAGGACCACCTACATAGGAAATCCCTGCAATCTCGACAGTAGAAATAAATATGGAAGTATGTCCCTCCCCTGCCTTTTCACAGCAATAAGAAGGAACTGGAAAGTTCAGCTTTTGTGCATACTCCTGAAGTAGGTTTTTACAAAGACCTAACTCAAACACTGGGTTAGGGATGTCTCCTGCTCCATTAGCTGCCTTTCCCAATTCCTGAAGAGCAACTTGAGCTGCTGCATGCTCTGCAGTTATGCGGTTACAAAAAGCTATTGGAGAATCATATCTTACTCCATTGGTTGCTTCTGCTCTCCCTATAGATTTTATTTTATGACTGAAGCTTCTGAGTTCTAGCATAGGCTGCCTCTTGTTTTGAATTCCTTCAATGCCATCAAGAATGGTCTCCTTGGAAAATTTGCATAGTTAAAAACAATTATGGGTGTAGACATAGTGATTTGCCAAAAAGTGTGGGTGAATATAGTAATTTGGTAATTTACCAAAACATGGGGGGCTTACCCATGGCCATTTACGACCTCAGGTTGATAATTCTGATTAACTGAAGGGCACTATTTTTGAGATATTTCTGGCTTTGGTGATACATTAACTAGGATGCTCTTGAAACAGAAATGAAAGATCTTTTTCACTCTGGAGATCATTTGAGGTGATGAGTTCGTAAGATGCATCCCAACTTCTGCTAATAACTGTGGAGCAACTAGCATGTTTTTTTTTTAAATATCTTTGTGGACTTTCAACCAGCATGTTTTTTTTTTTGAAATATCTTTGTGGACTTTGGGTATAACAGATCAAGGCTTGCTTTGCTTTACTCTTCTTCTTTGTAATTTTATTTGTTTAACCTGCAATTAACAGGTTCTTGAATTGTATGAATACCAGCCTCCAGGGCATTTAGGAGTAGATATTACTTTTGTAAGGCTTTATCATGTGCTGTATCATTTTATCTGAACAAGGCATATGCTACCAGGGGAATATTTTGATTAGATACAAAGTTATAGCTTGCATGGCAGCATGTCAGATTCAAAGACTTTAATTTGTGATCACTTGATGTGCGAAACCTTGCTGTTTGTTTTCAATCACTTTGTTTAGAATTTTTAAGAAAATGAGCTTCATTGGCTATGTTCCCATTGTCTTAATTTGTGCTTTGCACCATTTTTAGAGCATCCTGCCATGCTAGGGAAACTTCCCCCTCTATAATTGGTTGGGTCTTTTCATATGATAAGGGTTTAAAAAGGAGACTATGCAGCCACAATCTTTCTTGGTAGAAGGAACATGGAAGATGTAAAGGGATTTTCATTATAGTTATTCATCTTTTCTTCAGGGTCATTGTAGATGAGCACCAACAGCCAGTATTTCTGAAGATCTCATTGAGCAGATTTCATTATTCCTTCATCAGAGTTTCCTATTAAGCACTGTCCAGAGATATTGTTAATTGTCGTTGCCCAAGCTAAGGTAAAATGCAAGGTCTTAATGCTTTTTTTTCCTCTTGAAGTTTTTTTATGTTTGTTGAGCACATTATTGCTTTATGGTGACTAAAAGGAATGTAACATTGTTCTCTAGTCTGCATTCAATCAGCTGCAGCATGAAATATTCGCTGCCCTTTTCCCATCATATCTTGTTGGTACCAATCCTAATTGTACCATTCTCCTACATCAACTATTACTTGTTGATCTTGATATAGTTCTCTGGGGTATGATGGATCTCCATGCTAAGGATCCTAGCTGCATATCGAATATTTTAGATGCATGCCAAGAGATAAAGGTAAGTGCTTGCAGTTAAACTCAATATAGCAGATTAGGCCTCCTGGGAAGTCCTCTTTCCCAATAATGACAACTTCTACTTTTCTTCACTTACTACTACTACTAAATTCTTATCAAAGATACCCAAAAAATGCATTGTTACTTCATCATAATTTTGGGTAAGTTTTGGGGTGAGAGAAAAATCATCAACAAGATGAGCATTGAGTAAATGCCTTGAATGTGCCCTTACATCTTGGTGGCCTCAACGAGATATCCTAAAGCATCTTCCATATTTACAAAACTTGGCTCAACAAAAAACTTGATGAGGCTCGAGAGTAAAATTTCTATTTGAACTTGACAAATGCTTGGGAGAAGCTTCAAAAATACACAAATTTTGAAGCAAAATAATTCCATGTCCATACAATGCAAAATATCAATATAAGCCCAAAATCATACATTCAATATGAGTCATGACTTGTCATGACTCAAGAATGGGAAACATTTGCTTTTGATGTTCCTGAGGCTTGGGCTACCTCAGCCTCAAGGAAATCAAAGTCTTCTAGTCTAACAATAGGAGCCTCAGTTTGCTCTTGTCAAACTATATTCATAGCCATGGTTTAATCTTGTCGGCTGGGAATTTAGCTAGCACCTTGTCAGAGACATTAAGCTAGGTAAGTGGTCTATAACCTCTCACTATATATATCCCAAATTTAGATAAAATGTGGTATACAAGCCCAATTTTACATCATCGGCCTTAATTTACATGCATTTGGCAGAACAAGAGAGTGACCTGCCCAAAGGTCCTTCAATTTGATGATTTGATCACACATCTCAAGCATGCGGATGTTTCTACAATTATGGGAAGAAGTTTACGCCTCTTAAGGTTGAAAAGGGCTTATACAGTACTTTAGTGGAAAGTGTAAGAAGGTTAAATGGTAATATATAGCTATGTATGATTCCCATTGAGGACATCAATCATGCTAGCTGTTGTAGAAACCTAGCTATGACTAAGGAGCAAGAGAAAACTAGGGGTGGCAAGTTATATTGCTGAGGGTAGAAAAAATATTCTCTGCCATTTTGATTTTTTCAAATGCATTTGAAGAATGAAAAGCCATTTGTCTTGATGATAGATAACATAGTGTAACAGTTAGTAAATGAACTTTTGTTCATTTTAGGGTCGTTGGAAGTTGACTTAGCTACTATACATCATTTTCAAGCATGATTTTAGGGTAATATCCAAGGGAAGTTCATGGTGGCCTTTGGGATTTATTACAACTTATTTTTCTTAGTACATAACCACACTTGCATGTTTTCCTTTGGCTGTAACAACTGTCCTCTAGTTAATCAAACAGGCATGGGTTAATTTGTGAAAAGCTCATTAATTATTTTCAGAACTTACAAATAGGATTCCATCATAATTTATTAGATTTCCTTCAGGAACTGTGTTCAAAACAGAATGAGATGACAGAGCACTTCTCAGAAGTCATAAGAAACCCAAGGACATATCATTTACCACATAGATGATAGGAGCTTTGTTCAAATTGCTTCATAAGAGAAAGTGCAATGGAATGTATTTAACCCATTTGATCTGGAAATAGAACTTGTTTCCAATATTAATAACATCTCCAAATAAAAAATAAATGGTTGAGCTTATAAGAATCATGTGTACTGTGAATTTTTCCAGAACCACCATTTTCCAGGCAAGAAAAGACTGGCTACAAAGCCAGAAATAGCTCTTAGATTACTATGCTTTCGTAGGGAAAAATATTCCAAGAGGGAACATTTATCTAAGTACTGCAACTTCGCCTAATACCCCTATTGCCTGAATTTATATGGTCACCAGTTTCTCTCTAAACAATTAACACAATGTCAGCAGAAACAAATTATAAAGAAGAATGCAATAAATGCATATCATACTGAGAATGCCAATAACAGTCTACTAAGAATCTGCAATAAACACATATCACACTGCTCATGGTAAAGAAGAGTGCAATAAATGCATATCATACTGAGAATGCCAATAACAGTCTACTAAGAATCTGCAATAAACACATATCACACTGCTCATGGTAAAGAAGAGTGCAATAAATGCATATCAGAACGGGAACGCCAATACCCTGCTCATGGTTTACAAAATTATCTTCCATGAAGTTCTCTAACTATTTAAGTTCAGTCCAGGCCATTCAAAGAGGACATTCTCAGGTTCTGTGTTGATATATTCACATGGTTGATGATGGTGGTGCTAGCTCCTCTTTTACTTCTAGTGCAAAGTAGCCCGTGTCTTCTTCTGTCTTGGTCCAATCCTCTAGTAAACTTGGTTGCCAAACTTTGGAGCTGTGCAAAACTGTGGGCTTGATAATGTTATCCAAGAGCTCCATCTTGGATGGGATGTTTTGAATATGATACTAATAGCAACCTTTAATTCAATATTTTGATGCTCATCAGGAGTAGAAAGCTTTTAATTGAGTACATTGACGTTTCAAATTGTATAATCTGAAAAGCAAGCCAAAAATGTGTTAGCTTGACGTTGAGTAAATGATTTTGTTGTTAAAGGAGTTTGTGCACATTAGCCTTATGTAACTTAAATGTTTTAATTAATTCTTTACTTCTTCCTTTGCCTCATTTCTCTCTTGCCTTGTTTTCAAAAGATTTTGAAGAGATTAGAGTGGATAGTGCACTATCTGCTTTTTAAATATCTTTGGGTTTCTTATTTTTGTTGGTACAAACCCTTATTCTTATGTTCTTTTTGCCAATTTAACCTGGTTTTCTGTTACAGGGATAACACAAAGACTACACTTTTGGATGCCATGTATGTGTTTCTCAAGAGGCCAGAGTATATCAAATATGTGTCAATTTTGGTCACTGTTTGTTCTCGAATTCTTTTGACTAGACCACCAGGTTAGTGACTATTAGTATTTTTTGTCTCTGATAAATTGCATGCTTCAAATTGCAGTGTGATATGCCCAATTATTTCACCTTTTTATTGATAAACCTGCTCATGGTGGCAGTTAGACTCGAAGGGGTCTGGCTGCACTTTATTTTTTAGTCTTGCAATTTTTTACATATGCAAGTGTTATTAGTCAGTTGTCTATTTTTTTTAAAATTAAAAAAGGTTGTAGGAACATTTATGATAATGGTTAATATTAAGTTTGCAGTAGACATTATAGAACCCCAATGCCACATTTAAAACTTTATTGATTAGGACAGTGTCATTGCCGGACTTTCTAGTCTTTTTTAAAATGACAGTTAGTACATTGTGGACTTAACTATTTTCTGTTTGGGATTTTAACCACATGATATACCCATGATTCTAAATAGCCTGTTCCTATTTTTAAATCTTCTCTCCAACAAACCAAAGCCCAAGTTCAGTTTTTAAAGCAGCAGTAAGGATATGATAGCTGGTCTGGTTAAAGAGAACCCCAAAAGTAATCCCTCTTCAACCTTAAGAGGCATAAAATTCTGGGATTGTTTCGTACTTTTGAGATGCTATAAGATTCATCTACAAAAGGTTGGAGTCAACTATTGTTTTACATTTATAAACACCTCTTCATGCATGATAACAGTTTTAATACATCTAGCCCAAGGGTTAACTCAACCAGTTGTCACCAATTTTCCTGTGCATTGTTCAAATCACCCCAGGTGAGTTGTGCTAGTCTATACTGACAGGTTTAGTAGGGATGCCATCAATAAATGTGGGGAAGCAATTTTGCTGTGCATGGTTCAAATCACCCTAGGTGAGTTGTGATAGTCTATGCTGACAGGTTTAGTAGGGATGCCATCAATGAATGTGGGGAAGCATTTCTTAGATTTTCTACACACGGTTTGACTTAGATAAAAAGAGAGGTTCTTAATAGGATCTAAATGTCTCCCAAAATATCTACTTATATATTATTTTTCGATCAACTTTTACTCTAAACAGAGCATCTAGATGTCATGTATGCAATGTAGACAACGAGATTCATGCACTCCATATACTAGTCATTTGTTTATTAGCAATATACTTATTAAGACAGTGATAAATGAGTAAATCACTTGTGAAGCGTTTTCAGTCCCCAACAAAATAACAAACCAACTTTACATGATTCTGGCCCTTGACCATGTAGGTTTGCAGGTAACTGACCATTGAGGAGAATCGAACTATACAGATGTTAGAATTTAGTAAACAATGGCAATGTTCAGTAATGCCATTTATCTGAAAGCATACACCATGACAGCCACCCATCATATTGCAATAGAGAAATAGGATCGTAGGCATAGAAAATCCCAAGAATATAAAGTGATATTACCTGGCCTGCACTGCCTGAACAAAATCTGCTTCCAAATTGCAGAGACTGTGTATATCTTTTTAAGCCAATCCTTAATAAACTTGCTGCTTTACAAAATAATTCGACTGATGTTTCTAAAGGGATTACTTTCTAGAAATAACCTACACTTTTCTTAATACCCCAGCTAAATGTGAGAAAGCTTATGCTTCACTGTTCATTCCAGATTCGGCCAGTGACTCTTAGCTTCAACTCTTTCCTATCTCCACCTGAAAAGAACAATGCCATGTTTCTCTGAATAATTAACCCATCATGGCTCTCACAAACTTTTCGATGACTGTCTCGAATGCTTCTTGGTACTCCTTGCCAGATCGTTTTTCTTCCATTGGCCCCAACTTCAAGGCTATAGCTGAAATTCTTTGCTTCATTATCATCCCCCATAAAACGCAGAAAAGCCATATATACCAGCGCCATACCTAATTGAAAGGATTCAAAATGAAGACAAAAGTATTGTCCAAAACAGTGGAAAACCTGCAAAGCATCACCCAGGAATTTCTAAAATACAATCGAAGAATAACTAAACAATGACAAAATACTCGATGAACTGAAAAATATGCTTTCCTGTGTTAAGTTTTAACAAGCAATAGCAACTTATAAGATCAAATTAGTAAAAATAGAAAAAACTCTTCACATTGGTACTCACTGTCAACATCCAGGTGGCATTTTCAACTTCACGTGGATTGGATTTTACGTAACGGTGATTAAAATTACAACCAGTGTGCATGTCAACTTTATGATCATCCCTTAGATGTGCCACAAGAGTTTGAATATCACCTGTGACAGAACATTCTGACCCTGCATAAGGGCAATTGTATGGTCTGAAAGTGCATAGGGCCTCATGTTTAAGTTTGCTATAGTAGGGAAAAATTTCTGGGCATCCAAGATTGTAATGCTTGCAAGGTAACTCAAGAGATTCTGCCACTTTTTCCAAGGCTTTAGA
>LPNX010555823.1:483025-567774 GCA_001517045.1 Pseudotsuga menziesii | reverse complement strand
CATTTCATAATCTTGGATCTTCTGTGAGGGAATTCTTGAATCTTATTATTCTGGCACATTACATAAAATAGTTTTTTTATAAGTAAACTCCCTGCAGTCTGTCTAAAGATGGCACTGCTTGTTTTTGTTGTAGGTCTCATTGTTTAATGGGGGACCTTCATACAGTCTGTATTCATTTTCTCAATATTCCTAGATTACCACTCTAGGAATATTGAATGCGCCAACAATAGATGAAATCTGAAACAATCAGTGTAGAGTGAAAGCAATTAACTGATTATTGCATCTTCCATATATTCTAAAGATAAATAGCGGAACCTGCTCATGGACTTCATTTCATGCCCACATTAAAAAAAAAATACTTCCTCCTACGCATAAAAGGCAAGAAGTTTGCCTATGAATAGGAAAGTTTTAAAATGGAGAGAATTGACTCAGAAGGACGGTCTTGCCACATGATGGTTGCCATTGGACCTTAGGATGGGTTCGACTGTTAGCTGGCTACAACTATAAGAGAATTGGCTCCCTTAGATGGCCATTGTAAATGTTCTATATCTGCAAAGTTTTAGTAAATTGATATTTCATTTTAATAAATTTGAATAGATACTTCACAGTTTAAAATTCAGTAAATCATTTTTCATAGGCACATGCACTTTGTGCAAATGGTTTGTGTAAGAACTTGATTTCAGCTTAAATTACATGGTGAAGCTTGGATCTATGTTGTCTGTCTGACTAAACATTCATGGATCTATAATCTGATAAACTTCAAAGCTTTGATGTTTCCTTTTGAATCAGAATTGTCGACTCATCTCTGGCCTGAAGATTGATAATGTAACCTATTACAGGTAAAATGGGTCTGAATGAATGGATTGAGGATCCTACATACCCCAACATAAATTTGTCATGGAATAGCGTACATGGTAACATTCTTCAACTGAAGTGGCATATTCAACTGGTTTCCTTTATTTAATGTTGGATGTTCCTAGTAGAGTTTCTTTCAATAATAGTTATTCAATATTTTCATTTCGGAGATTCACAGGAAATGGGACCATTGAACAGAAGGTAGATAAAAATTCAGAATACTACATTGCAGTTGGAAATCTTAATCCCAATAGCATGGAGGTAATTTCTAAATACAAGTTCCATTTTCTCTTTATATTGGCTTGCATTTTGTTTTCCAAACCCAAAACTCTAGAGTTGTATCAATAGAGTTCTTCCTTTTATATACCATTTGAGAGTGAATTTGCTTGTTTAATGTTGTTTACAAGGTCATAGTGAAGTCTTTATTGAGTCCAATAGATTTCTTTTGATTGTAAACTGCAGCAGTTAAATGGCATTGCTCAGAACTTCATTAAAAAGAACTTTCGTTTAAAGGGATGTTCTGAAAATCCTGCCATTAGACCTTAGTCATGACAATAAGTAATATGAGCTGGTCCCTTTGGTGTGCTTGCTTGTTTCTTATTTCTGCAATTCACAACCATTTAGGAACATCAATGTGTATAGGTAAATTTATGACTCATGAGAAAGAAAAATGCTCAACTGTTAAAATACCCCTCAAGTGTATCATGTCCATCTGTCAGTCCTGGCAGGATTTTAATTTCTGTCACTACAGAATATTTTGAGTAGCTAACATATGTACTTTCTGCCTGTACATTTCTTATGAATGATATCTTGACTGAGAGAAAGAAGGAATATGCATAACCCCTATTCTTTCTGATCTATATAAGGCTTGGTCCAGGTTTTCTTTCAAGAGGATGCCTCTTTATTGCTCCATTTTTGTTTTCAAGGTTTATATGATCAATGTTTTTTTCTTAAATTACTTTTTGTGTTGGTGTGTTAACAAGCTTGCAATTTACTCACTGATTTCACTTGTTTATGCCAAACAGGTATATTTGGATTTCAAAATAGATAGTGTTCTCTATGATACAACGGAGGCAAATTACAAATGTCCTTTACAGCAATATTTGTGTGGCGTGAAGCTTTTCCTTCTTGGTGGTAAATATGCCATTCCTTCGTGAAGCTAGTTCCGCTTGTAATGATGTCTGATCCAATTTGCAAATATTTAAAAAAAAAAAACTTCACTACCGTCGCTTAAGCGACGGTTCTTCCTATCGCTTAAGCAACTCTTAATCCTGATCTTTGTCACTTTACTGACGGTTCTTAATGTCGTTTAAGCAACGCTTCAGCCTTATCTTCGTCGCTTCACCGACGGTTATAAATGTCGCTTAACCGACGCTTAATCCTTATCTCCGTCGCTTCACCGACGGTTCTTCATTTCTCTTAAGCGACGCTTAATCGTTATCTCCGTTGGTTAATCCTTCTAATCCGTCGGTTAATCCATGTCACTTAACCGACGCTTAACATTTAACCAATGGTAAACTGAGGTGACGCTTAACCGACGGATTCGAAAGATGTCGGATAACCGACGCAAAGCTACCGACGCTTAAAAAAATACAAAGTGTCATACATGCGACAGGGAAGTGTCGCAAATCCGACAATACGGCCGTTAGATTTTTGGCCAAAATGTAGTAGTGTTATAGGAGTCTCTTAGTGAAGATGTGATGGATGGTGGATGATATCCATAAAGTGCGATAAATGTGTTATCAGGAATATTGCACCTTCTGCGGACAGAAGCCATTCCTCTGGTCTGAATGGTTCAAATCCAGAACAAATGAGTGAATGACAAAGGATGAAGACCTTCCCTAAATGTTGTAAACACTTGGAATACTGATTTGATCATGAACCTATGTACCTGCAAAAATGTCAAACAAATAAGAACATCAAAGCTACCAGAAAATCATCTACACATCCATACTAGTGACTAAGGAATCCAGTAACATATACATGCGAAATCAAAACAATATATATGTGGGACGGAAATCAGCTTTGCATTAAGAATGAATGAAGAAGATTACAACCATTGCCTTAGTGTTGATAAAATCCTCCACAAGACAAACACTTCATCCCCAAAAGCTCCAACTTGATCTCTTGTGCTCTCCAATGGATTGGACTAGGTAGTCAATTCAACAGCATAACAATACCATTCAGTTCTCCCCCTCAACTATGGATATGAGCTTGTATTTATAAATCTCAATGGATAGGGATAGTTGAGAGAATTGTGGATGAGGTGGCTCTAAGATCCTACCAAGAGGGATCTCAAGCTCAACTAACCCATATTGATACGGATAAGGGAGGACATGAGGCTCATGATCTAGAAGCCTCAAGAAACTTCTCTTTTTCCCATTTTACCTAGGGTGCCACTTTTATTCCCCTATGACAGAGTAGTTTAGGTGAGAACCACTTCATTAACAAAGCACATCAGTGGTGGCACTGCTTTTCTATAACAGGATAAAGGCGGTGCTGAAGAAGGTACTGCTCATCAGCCAACGGAAAAGCATAGTGCTAGGTTTTTTCAAGTCAAATTGATATCCAGAGCAAGTTTCCACTCCAAGTTTTGGGATTATGGGAAAACATAGGGGTTAAGGATCTCATCACATGATGGTGACATGATTTAGGTATAACAGAATTTCCCCCAAAGCATGAGGCTTAGAGGGATATGGTAAGCGAGAGCTTTGAGAGAAAAAATTGTCACTTTGAGGTGAGAATGTCATCATGGTTAGAGATTGTCATCGAGTAGGCATATGTAGTACATGAATACTTTTGACTCATAGACAAATGTAACCAACTCATGGCTATGGACCAATACAAAGCAGATCCATGAGAGGAATAAACATGCATGGCTACTAGAATACAACGTAGATCCATGTGATAGAGGACTCAAACTTGGACATAGCTATCGGACATACAACATATATCTATGTCATACAGATGTAAATTTGAGCATAGCCACGACCATACAAATGTGGATCCATGCTAGATATACAAAACTCCATCGCAACCTGGGGAAAACAATGAGCGCTAAACAAATACCCAGGGTCTTCGTCTCGTCTTCCACAAAGTATGATTTTATCCTTGTGATTACAATGTTCTGAAGTCAAACATGGTAGAAACCACTTGATTATTGGCCAATGATGTGAACCATTAACAAGTGCGAGGGAGATCACCATTGATTTCAATGATTCCCAAAGTACCCTAGTACAATCTACTGAGCGTGAATAGATGTATTGATGTCGAACACCCAGTCGATTCTATCGATCAAAGGTCAATGATGTGAACCTATGTCGAGAGCGAGCGAATCTATCATTGAGGCATACATATCTTAAGGTACTACATTTTTTTTCTAAGACTATTTCCCGGATAATGAGCTGATGTCGACGGGAATAGTCTCGTTGAAGGAGGGCCATGATGAGTCCCACATTGATGACATGAAACTCGAAACACATTTCTAGAATGATGTGAATAAGGTAACCATAATACTGACTCAAAAGTACTAACACAGAGATTGTTTTGACTGCAGAGGTAAACTTCTTCAACTTCCCTTTGAACATTGGGTGGCACAACAAAAGACTTGGCAGCATGACTAAACCAGACAAACACACAGTGTGACAGTGGACAATGCATTCTTTTGAAAGACTGAAAGGAGTGACATGACTCATGAAAGTGGATCATCACGAAGATTAGCTGAATACCCAATTGACTGAAATGATATGTAGACAAGTGCCATGTTCAAAGGTAACGACAAACTACTGCCATTTATTTTAAAAATGATGCCCTTCCCATTTTCCCCATCATGGTTGATGAGTGCCTCTTTTTGGTTTTACGAGTTCAAAGAGGGTAACAAGCACTCATTTTAGCTCATCTGAAGACAAGTCCAAACTCATATGTTTTATGAACCTGAGAGAGGAGTGGTTCATTCCCAAAAGAGGGTCTCTTAATGTTTTATTTAATGAGTCCAATGAAAGTTAACTCGGTATCGTTCATGTTTAGAGAGTCTGAACGACCACAGAAGAAGACTCCACAGGGTCCTTTTTTGTAAAATAGTTCACCTGAACCGAAAAAGTGATAACCTACCATGAGATGAACTACTCTTCAAGTGCTTTAATGAGTGTGCGGAAGACAAGATCACTTGAAAATATTTTCATATTTAAGGAGCCCAAAAAGAGTTTAAAGAAGACTCCACTAGGTCTCTTTTCATGATGAGAGATTTTACGAGTCTGAAAAGAATCAGAAAAGGACTCAGACCTTTGATGCTAAATTTGGAGAGCATAACCAAAGTGTCGCAATAAACGCTCAAAAGACTTTTTCCATTTTATGGTAGTACAAAAAACTCAAAAACAAACTCCCAAAACTTTTACTGCTACCACTCTTCTATCTTACAACGACTTCAAAAACGAGTGTTAAGTTCTCCAATAACCGGCATTAAAGGATTATGACTGATAGATTTTGAGTAATACATGATTTTAAAACAAAACTATAACATGTCAAAACCTAAAATGTATATAAAAGTTATGTAAATACTAAAAAATCAAACATTTTACCATTTACCCATAGTGGAGAGCCTTTGGAGCATTTTCTTGGCAAGATTTTTAGTCACTGATATTGGGAGCATCTACCATCAGATTCACGCACCGTTAGTTTCAGGTAATAGCTTAAACCCTTATACTCTTTCATTTCATTCTTTCAATTTTGATTTTTGGTGGTGTTTTGGGCCTATTGGGCGAGCCCTAAAACCATGGAAGTGGGAACCACTCTTATCCATTACGGGATAAGCAGTACCCCGCTATAACCACATCAAAAACACCATGCACAGGCGGTGCCACCGCCTATCCTCAATGGGACACAAGTAGTGCCAGCCATGGGTAAATAAAAATGCATGCAAAAGAAAAAATAGCTCAAATTTGATGATTTGAATGATTGGGAATGTTTCTAATTTGTCTTGTGATGGTTTTTGACAGGTTCCCATTGATAAAAAGTTGTAATATGGAAAGAGAGGCAACATGACAATGACGATACATTTTCCGAATGAAACGCAGGTTGTATTACCACATTGAGAGACTGTGGAATTCTAAAGTTTTTCCATACACCCAGCATGGTGTCACATGAGCGACTATTAGAGCATATCCTCTGGATGTGGAATTTGAAGCAACAATATTTTGAAGTTGGTGCTCACATATTGACAATTGAAGTAGAGGACATCTACTTCCTTATAGGACTATCGAGATGGGGTGCTCCCATCTCTTTAATTGGTTCCCGTGGAGGGGATATTACTACTCAGGAGTTGATAAACCGCCATTGCATTCCTGGGACTAGGACATCAGGAAAGAAAATTCCCATAAAATCAGTGGTGGATGGCCGTCTACGGATAGTTTTTTTTACCATGCAGAGAGTGGGGAGAAGCCAAGGGGTGCACCAGGCATCTAGAGTGCATATTCTCTATTCCATAGAGGCCATGGCACCCACATTTTTCAACTGGGTGGAAGCTCTACTTCTGATCTTCAAGGATCAGCTGACCAAGTGTCGGCAGGGGGAGCTCAAGCAATTCAGTTTCGGTTCCATTCTAGCGTGTTTCTTTTTCAAGAATGTTCCACATATGAGACCCTAGGTGGTCTTTACAGAGTTGAGGGTGCGAGACCCTTGTATGTAGCGATGGGTCCAGATCATGGCCTGTACTGGAGTGGGTAGAGGCAAGGTAAAGTTTGGTGACCTATTCTTTTGATGGTTGAGAGATCAGCTCCTCATGGTGGAGGACTATGCATATGCAGGAACTGAATTCAATGGTGACCCTAACCTACCACTCCCGCTTGGTGGACAGTGGGGTGTTATTGGTAAGAAACAAAAAACCCTAAATTGGAAATTTTGTTTTTATGTTTTTATGTTTTATATTTTTTATGTTTAGTAACGAGACTTGAATGTTTTCATGTAGATGTCGGAGTAGCATGAACTAGGGGATCCTCCCCATTAGATAGGCGAGCCGAAGCTCATTTTGTACCACAGGGAAATGATGTGGCAGGGGAGCTAGAGGAGAACCTTGAGAAGTTCACTCTAGACATCCCGGATGCCTCGATCGATGACCTCCCATTGAGGTACCAAAGGCCTATTGCGGGAGTACCGGGTCGTTTCAGTATATTGCTACGTCGAGTAGCTCGGTTGGTTATGTATTACCACGAGCATCACTAGATGATAGGGTGCATGATGTATTTACTGAAAGCTAATAGATAGCTTTAGGAATTTTGTATGATGATTTTTTACCTGAAAGCCCGAGTGCTTCAGATGAGGTCTCGTGACCTATTTTTTGTAAAAAATGTTTATATATATATATATATATACAGACTTCTACCTTGGTGTTTATATGTCCGAAATGGTGAATGTATTTTATATGAGTTTTATGTGTCTTTTATAGTTTATTTACAGTGAACCATGTTTGATTTTCATGTCATGAATGGGCAATATGCCAGTCTAGGATGTCATTTGCTAATGAGTTGGAAACTACATTATGTTCCCTAGGGATATGCCTATAGGTGATAATTTCAAATGATCTTCTTAATAAACATACCCTTCGGAAGAGATAGAGAAGCACCGGATTCCTAATGGCATAGACATGGTTTATATGATAAACCACGAGTTGTGAGTACCATCAAGACTACCAAGTTGCAAACATCTTGGGAGGTAGCTTCAGTGAGAAGGCCTATGACTGATCGATACTCAACAATATTGTTGGTAGCAGGACCAATACAAACCACTCCTAAACTAACCAAATCATAAGTTGGTCAAGCAGCTGAGGCAAGATTCAAGGTGTGGCGGAAAACAGCATCAGTGAAGCCGTAAAAAGCCATATACTCTGCATGACCAAAACATGGTATAAACAAATACGAACACTAAACTCAAAACCATATTGAAAATACCTAAGCACACTAAAAGTCAAGTAATATACATATATACAAGATACTATCCAAGAGATATCTAGGCATAGTGACTCTTCAAGTACAGCCCATTGCGAGGTTGTCCTAAGGGGATTCCATCATAGTCCACGAGCTCGTAGGCTCCTTTCTCTAAAAATTTGGAAATGACAAAAGGACCATACCACATGGATTCGAACTTCCCTTTCCCTAGTTTGTCATATCTCTAATCATAAGTCAAAACTAGGTCACCCTCATTAAAGGCACGAGGTTGGACAGACTTGTCATACTGTGCCTTGACGCGTTTATTGTGTGCCTCATTAGATAAGGTAGCATCTCTTCTAGTTTCGTCAAGGTTGTTCAAGTATAGAAATCTCTCCTCCTCTGCGGAAGTGTTTGGGAGAAGTTCAACGGAAATTTTAAAGATGGAATCTAACATTGAATCGGCACGACAGCTTCTAGTTCGTAGACAAGCTGGAAAGGTGTGAAACCAGAGATGTTTTCACCAAAGTCATGTAAGCCCAAAGAGCGGAGAAAAGAATATGGTGCCAGTTTGGTTTATGGTCTCCAACCATCCGACAAAGCATTGTTTTCAAAACTTTGTTAATGGCTTCGACCTGACCATTATCTTGCAGATAATAAGGCATAGATTTTTCATGACGAAAACCTAGCTTGGCACTTAGTTCCTCCATCATTTGATTACGGAAATGTGATCCGTGATCAGTAACTATGGACTGCGGGACTCCGAATCTTGCTATCACATGATTGAACAGGAAGAGAGCAGCAGTCTTACCATCCTCTGCATATGTTGGCATGACCTCAACCCATTTTGTAAAATAGTCAATGGATATGATGATGTAACCATGCCCCCCGGTTGAGGTAGGCTTACAATGCATATAATCAATCCCCCACTTGGAGAATGGGCCAACGACAATGACGAGGTGTAACGGAGTAGGATGAGTGTGCTTTTTCGGATAAAAATGTTGACAAGGTGGGCATTTCTTAACAGCCTCATGACAATCTTTAAATACTGAAGGCCAAAAGTAGGCAGCACAAAGGATTTTCTAGGCTATAGCCATCTTAGATAGATGACCGCCACATGCTCCAGAGTGGCAATCATTCAAAACTAGTTCAGCTTCCTCGTGGGTAAGGAATCACCAGAGAAAGGAATTGATATCGAGTCTATACAAAGTGTCATTCAAGATGAGGTAGTATTTTGCGTGGTGACGGATACGGCGAAGATCGTCACGGGATAGATTAGGCTGAAACCTTTGTGTCTAGAGATATATGAGGAAATATCCATACCATGGGTCAGTAGTGCTTATCAGGAACAGGAATTCATTTAGGAATGAATCACTGGGCTCATATTCCATCGTAGTATAGGGAATATCACACATGAGCTTAGCAAAGACCAAGGATTTCTTTGATGTAGATTTGGAAAATTCTAGATCAAACTCTTGTAGTATGACTATCCATCGAGAGTACTTTCCCCCGAGCACCTGACGAGTCAGGATGTAATTCATAGGGTTCTGGTCTGCTAATATGGTGGTTGTGCGGAGCAAAATGTAGTGACAAAATTTCTGAAGAACAATGACTGTGGCCAATGCTAATTTCTCCATGCATGAATATTGAGTTTCGGAATCCATGAGATTCTTACTAGCATTCTAGAGCACATGCTCTTGATCATAGGGATTCTCCTGCACCGAAACAATAGCGATGGTAGTAGTGGAGGCAGCAATATATAAGAGAAAATTATTTGAATAATATGGGGGGTGTATCATGGGTGAATGAGTCAGAGCATGTTTGATATTATCAAAGGCTCATTGGGCTTGGTCATCCCAAAAGAACAGAGTGTCCTTCTTAAGGAGACACATATAACCGTGTGTTTTCTTTGCAAAATTTCACACGAAACGGCGGGGGAAGTTTTCCTTCCCTTGCAAACTTTGGAGTTCTAGAAGGTTGGTTGGGGTTGGTAGAGCTAAAATAGTGGAAATTTTCAATGGATCTATCTGGATGCCATCCTTAGAAACCACAAAACCTAACAGGTGTCCCGTCTCAATGCAAAAAACACATTTATGAGGATTGAGTTGTATGTTATAATGACGACATCTCAAGAAAATGTCTCTAAGATGACTAGGGTGGTCCTCCCGTCACTGTGAATGAGCTGGGAGGTCATCAAGGTATGGTTCAACAATATGTTTTATATCATGAAACGCATAGGACATAGCACATTGGAACATGGCTCCAACGTTTTTTAGGCCGAATGGTAACTTCTTGTATGCAAAGGTTCCCCATGGGAAAATGAATGCTATCTTGTATTGATTGGTGGGTAAAATATCAATATGATTATAACCCGAAAAGCCATCCATAAATGAAAAGATGACACTTTCGTCATAGTTGTCGATAATATGGTCGATATGCGGAGTGGGAAAGTTGTCCTTGGGACAAGATTTGTTCAAATATTTGAAATCGATGCAGACTCTAATGGTGTCCTGTTTTTTATTGACAGGGACGATGTTCGATACCCATCATGTTAGGGGTACAGGATAAATAAACCCTGCTTTGAGAAGTTTCTCTATTTAACCTTTGATAGCTGTGGCTTTCCGTCAATGGACTTGCCTTAGTTTTTTCTTGACAGGTTTTTCAGTGGGATAGGTTTTTATTTCATGGACCATAATGGATGGATCTATCCCCGGAATTTCTTCATAAGACCAGGAAAAAAAATCATGGAATTCTTTGAAAAGTGCTCAGTATGCTTCAGATTCTTTTGATGAGCAGTTCTGCCCAACATGAACATGCTCAAGGGTGCCAGGCTTGGTTGATATGACAATTGGATTTGTTTGAGTAATGTTGCAAAGGTTTCCTTCAGAATCTGTGTTCTACAACAATATAGGAGTTTGAGGTGTGTTGATAATATCAGTGGAAAAAGGGGATGCAAAATCATGGTCTACCGAATTGGTATGAGGGAGGAATGAGGATCTATGATGATGATCCTCCCATATAGGATAATTCATATTCATGATCTCCATAATGGACTCATCAGAAGGAAAATTCTGGGAGAGATAATCCTGAATAGGAAGAGAGGGTTCTAACCAGTAGGGCAGGTGGTAAGGGTCTGAAGCCATCAGATGAAGCTCATCAGTGTGGTCATCGGAAAGGGTTTGGATAATGTTGTACATTTCTTCATGTGGACTCAACAATTTGTTTTCCCTTTGGAACATAATCAAATGACAAAATCATATTTATTGTCGTCATGTCTATGTTAGGAGGGTTTGAAGGAAAAATCTCCATAAGGGACAAATCCTTCAACATGCCTGCCCCAATCGATTGGTAAGGAGGAGGGGCCTAGCCTAACATAGGGATGTTATTAACCGTAGAGGTAGTAACATCTAGCATACAGAAATCGAGCTCGTTAATGGTGAAAATCCTCCCTAAATGTGGAAATTGGACAGTTCAAAATACCGTCGAAGCGACAACAGTCATGGTGTAAAACCAATTTCTTCCTAAAAGGAGGTTTTAATATAATGGGGCATCTACTACTTCCACTTGAATAGAAACAAATTTTCCCCCAAGCTTGACTGAAAGGGATGGTATGAGACCATGGGTTTGGAAACCTCATCCATCAAAGGCTTTCATAGTCATAGGTGATGTTCAAGCTCGGGAGAGCCAATAGCTTTCCAACAAGACAGGGACAAAACCAAAGTTGAAGCTCATTCGTCTAAGACAATTCTAAAGAATTTCTTTTCGACTAATTTCATTATGATTTGGAAAGTGAGTTTGTGAGGTAGTATAGAATTATAGTTCTTGACATTGAAATGAATCAAATTAGTATTGTCCAGGTCTAGAGCTCCTAACGCAATCAACAAGTTTTTGCGTTGTGTAGGACAACTTTGGAGTACTTCCAAGGTAGACATTGCACATGGTAGTTGAGAAAGATCTTCAACTACATTATAAAGTTGAACAGCTCAAGCATTAGGATTAAAAATATCCTTCCTAAGAGTACTCTTGGGTGGACGCAAAACCATGTCGAGATTAGGTTTCTCGATGGTTAGGGGAATAGTAGATGAGGACTCAGGAGAACCAGTAGAGGGAGATTTTCCTGAAGAAGAATTGTCTTCTTTCTTGTCTACAGGTTTTTCATAACTCCGAATTTGAGTTTGTAAACTAATAGTGTTTGAATACATCATGTGAATTTCCTTTGAAGAACTAGAATTTCCCTGATTAGACATGTGGCATATCAGTTGTTGTTGGGAGGAAAAAGGATTCGTGAGAACTGCTGGCACGGGATTATCTTTTAAGAATTGGGTGATTTTGTCACGACGAGGACACTCTTTCTTGAAATGGTCACCTCTGCATAGCAGAAATGGATATTTTGCTTTTCTTTTTCCTTTATAGTTCTCGTTGATGGTTGGTTTTGGATTCTCCTTTTGGTTTCCAGGTTTTTTGTTTTTATCTTTACCTTTCTTTTTATTGTTGCTGGGCGTTTGAATTCTCTAAATGGAATTTAGGTCAATGGAAACCTTAGGAGTTGAAGGAGTATGGGTGGAAGTCTAGGGTTGCTTGGCAGGTTTTGATGTCGACGGGGACTGGATTGAACCAACAATCCCATCAATAGGGGTTTCTGGTGGTGGCTTGGCAGGATTAGTGCTTGGGAGAGGATCTTGAGGGATCAAGTCATACAATGTTTTCGACTAGGAATAGACCAAGTCCAGATATTGGGCTCAACTAATGGATTGATCTTCAGTAACGTCACCTCCCATAGCCACATCTCGGTCGATTGGAGGCAACAAATATTTAGTAAACCAATCACCTAACAACTGATATGGGATAGGAGCCTTAATAAGTCTTCTCCTCCTTCTCCACTCATGGATATGATCGGATATGTGGGTGGAGGTGTTCTACTACAAAGAATTTAAGAGATATGTACCCATTTCATAACTGATAGGAAGCTGAAAGTGTGTAAGAAACACAGTTGCTAACAAGCCAAAATCCACAAACGAATGTTGCGGAAGTTCAATATACCATTTTGTGGCGGTACTGGTCAAATTTTGCTGGAAGAGTCTTAAACAAACTGAATCATCCATAAGGGAGTTCAAAGAACACCACAAATGGAATGTCATGACATGGTTTTTTGGATCATCTCCCTGCTTCCCATCGAACTTTGGAATGTCTGATGGTAAGTTTACCGGAATGGGAGGCCACAAGGGGTTATGTCGAATGGGATCATTAATCAATTTGGACAAATCAGGAAAGTCCAAAGTTGCTAGGAAATGGAACTAGAGATTAGGTTGCACATACTAGCAGTATTGATAGAACATATAAGTACCAGTAGGACCATAAGTAGACTGATAGATAGGTTGTTGTGATGAAGAACCGCTAGAAGATCCACCCATAGGGGGTTGATTTCCGGGATCAGGACCATTAGGACCACCGGAGCCTGCGGGACCACTAGGACCACCTAGACCACTAGAAGGAGGACCACCTGACCCTTTTGGACCCTTAGGAGGAGGGCCACCAGACCCTCTGGGACCATTAGGAGGGAAGCCACCAGGCCCCCCAGGACCACTAGGACCATTAGGACCATAAGGAGGAAATCCACTAGGCCCTCCAGGACCATTAGGCCCCCCAAGGGGAGGACCTCTATAAGGTGGTCCTACGGCACCCCCCGTAGTATGTATAGGTATCCCTCCTATAGCTGGCATGTAGGACTAGTTAGGTTGCCACCATGGAGTGAAAGTATTACTAGGATATGGAATTCCAATATAAGACATTCCTGTAGGGTTGGGATGGTAATTAATGTTTCCTACAGGTACTTGATTTGTTGTGTAACCATACCCCCAAGAGTTTTTATGGGTTACAGGTTGTGCTCCCAAGGTCTGACCTGAACTGGATGGGGGGTTAACCACATTCGTGTGGGTAGGAGGGACATAAACTATAGATTGCTCTATACTAGAGTTCTACCCATGAATAGCTACAATTCTAATGACATATAATGTAGGTCATGCCGAGCATTGCCCCCCGAAACTAGAAGGTATTGATGAAACAGGAATTGAATGTTGTGCCCCAGGTGCGGAAGACCCAAGAGGATTTGGAACAGACATAATATGGGAGGTGGTGGGGTTGGTAGTTTGACCTGGATTATGTGGAGTCACAGTGCAATCTAGAATAGGTTCAATGGGTCTCATAGAATCGGAAAGCGAGCGATATCCCACAGGAAACACTATTGAACGAGGTGGTGGTGTACCCAATATGTTATCTATTTTCTTTTCAATTTCTTGTGCATGGAGAATAGCTTCCTGGTATTGTCTACGTTCTTCTTCATTTGGTGAAACTTCTTCAGAATAGGTTAAACGGGTGCCAAACAAAGCAATGGCCTATCCTATAGAGGTATCCCAAAATGGAGCATTGGGACCATAATCTGGACAGGTAGTATCAATAACATGACCTTCTATGCGAGAATGGAATGAAGTATTACCCCTAGAAGGTTGTTGGACCAAGGGAGGTGCGTGCGAAGGATATGGATCTCCACTTTCTGCAACCACATTTTCTCCCACTTGGGATTTGGTAGCATCTCCTTGGTCAATAGCTTCCATAGGATTTTCTCCTGAAACAGGAATAAAATCAGGTGGCAATCCCTATACTCTTCTGGAATGTCTTAATTTAGCCAGTTTGTACAGTTCCTATCTATCCTAGGGTCTCAAAACTAGAAAACACGCCAAAAATTTCCCTACTCAAGCTATAGGCCAAACAAGCAAACTTAAATGACAGGAAGAGTTCAGATAGTCAGGTCTCTCACCAGGATTGTCAAGAAGGTGCCACTTGCGATATACCTCAAGGGTACATGCGTAGTAATCTCCCCAAATGTTGTTTTTGGTGTATGGCTCTAAGCAAGATGACCAAAGGTCTTTTCTCAGATATATAAGGTATCTTAGTGGGGTCTCCCGATATACGCAAGGTACGTGGGAGCTCAAATTGGTAGTAGTGTTGTCTAATGCATAACCGTTCACAAGGGGCCTTCCTATATACAATTGAGTACGTGAAGTACCTTTCTATATACCTCAAGGGTAGATGAAAGGATGTTCGATATATTGACGATACATGGAAGAACCGTGTGAGTCCTGGGATGTAATGTGGACGAGTAACGACAACTCCTACGTTTAACGACGCCTAAACACATATCTTGCCTATCACTCAAATTGGTATGTAAATTTTAAGCCTATAACTACCGTTAATTTTAAAGTGGAAGGTTAGGTGAATGCATGGAATTTTGACAGAAAAATAAAACCATGCAGAATGTAGATGCAAATATTTCACTTTACCGTTCGAGGTATGCCTACTTACGGGAGGGAAAGAGATTATTTTCTTTTAGTTTTGAAAACCAAAAATTCCCAAACAACTACTTTGAACAAATCAAATCCAAAGACAAGCAACACATTCCAAACTCATTTTTGTTTTTTAAAGCAATCAAAGGGGTAAGAGTCTCTTTTCTTAAAAGAAAAAAAACTAGCACTCTACATGCATATGCAATCTATTTTTTCAATTGTTCTTTTAAACATAGATAGATCTAACTTAAAAATACACTATTTTTATTTTGATGAGATAGTACTAATGTAAGAGAGACAAAAGAACAAAGAGAACCTGAAATCTTGTGAGGCTAATCAGAGATCCAGTGCCCTATGCTCAGTAATGATAATGACCTAATCTCAATAATAATAATAAATCTTTTTAAAAGCAAAAAGAAGTCCTCTATGGAAAAAATGAAATCAAGATGCCAAGCAAGTGGTTTTTCTTTTAGTATTTATAAAGGAAACAAAAAGAGATCCAACTGAAACTTCAAAAATTCCTTTCAAAATCACAACCAACAAGCATGAAAGCAAATGAATAATCAACAAGCCTAATCTAGATTTTGAATTCTTTCAACCAAACCAATTTTACCATAAAAATTTCAACCATGAGCATACAGATTCAAAAAACAAGCCTGACAATGCAGGGCCGAAAGCAACCAAAATCTAACTTTTTGCAAAAAATCACAAAAAACTAGTTCTGGAACAAGGCCTACCCGGTGCCACGCTGGAGGGGTCTTGACAGAGTGTTTCTGGACAAGCACTGCTTTTGGATAAAGGGACTCAGGCGGTGGCACCTCTTATGGCTAACAGAGTTCAGGTGGTGGCACTGCTTGTTGCCAACAGCACATGTGTGGTTCCTTGAATAGATCCAAAACAAACGGAGAATTAGAAATCAAGTTAAAAATTGATCAAATCAAGTTAAATATTGATGAATTGATGGTAAAAAAACATATAAAGTCGAAATAGTTCAGATCTGAACAGATCTGAAAGTTTCAAACCAAAATTCACTAAGTCAGATGGAAAATCTAACTTAAGAGAGTTGGAGATGGAGCTTGGATTTAGACAAGGGTTTAAGGACTGAGGAAGATCAGATCAACTAAAATTTGCTTTGTTTCCCAGTATGGTCACCATATTTGTTATTAGGAATATTGCACCTTCTATGAACATAAGCTGTTCCTCTGGTTTGAATGGTTCAGATCCAGAACAAATGAGTGAACGACAAAGGATGAAGACCTTCCTTGAATGTTGTAAACACCTGGAATACTGCTTTGACCATGAACCTGTGTACCTGCAAACATGTCAAACAAACAAGAACATCAAAGCTACTAGAAAATCATCTACACATCCATACTAGTGACTAAGGAATCCAGTAACATATACATGCGAAATCAAAACAATAGATATGTGGGACATAAATCAGCTTTGCATTAAGAATGAATGAAGAATCTTACAACCATTTCCTTAGTGTTAAAAAACTCCTCCACAAGACAAACACTTCATCCCCAAAAGCTCCAAATTTCTCTCTTGTGCTCTTGAATGGATTGGACTAGGTAGTCAATTCAATATCATAACAATACCATTCAATTCTCCCCCTCAACTATGGATATGAGCTTGTATTTATAAGGCTCAACAGATAGGGATAGTTGATAGAATTGTGGGTGAGGTGGCTCTAAGATCCTACCAAGAGGGATATCGAGCTCAACTAACCCATATTGATAGGGATAAGGGAGGACATGAGGCTCATGATATAGAAGCCTCGAGAAACTTCTCTTTTTCCCATTTTACCCGGGGTACTGCTTTTGTTCCCTTATGACAGAGCGGTTTAGGTGAGAACTGCTTCAACAACAAAGCACATTAGTGGTGGCACCACTTCTCTATAACAGGACACAAGTAGTGCTGAAGAAGGTACCGCTCATCAACCAAAGGAAAAGCACGATGCTAGGTTTTTTCAAGTAGAATTGATATCTAGAGCAAGTTTCGACTCCAAGTTTTGGGATTAAGGGAAAACATAGGGGTTAAGGATCTCATCACATGATGGTGACAAGATTTAGGTATAATAAAATGGGGTCATTTTTTATGATGTATGGAAGGAAGTGTTATACCACCATTATTCCAAGGGTAACCACTTGAACCATTGTGTTTGTTTATTAGCTAC
Organism: Pseudotsuga menziesii; assembly: GCA_001517045.1. Lineage (NCBI taxonomy): Eukaryota > Viridiplantae > Streptophyta > Pinopsida > Pinales > Pinaceae > Pseudotsuga > Pseudotsuga menziesii. The sequence goes on along the minus strand of LPNX010555823.1, from coordinate 550,483 downwards.
AAAACATCGAAGATACCCTTCCAAACATTTGTCGACTATCTATGTTTGTCCATCAGATTCAGGGTGATAAGATGAGCTATGAGCCACTTGAGTATCCAAACAACAAAATAATTTGGTCCAAAAATTTCCAATGAAAATGGGATCCCTGCCACTTACTATAATATTTGGAGTACCATGTAGTTTTTGTACTATCTCCATAAAATAATTGGAGACCGTGCTTAATTTTAAGGGGTGAGATAGTGCACAGAAGTGTGCATAGTTAGTAAGTCTATCAACAACCACCATGATGACACTCTTTCCTTCAGAATTGGGTAAGCCTGTGATAAAATCCATTGAGACATATTCCCACCTTTGGATTGGAATGGAAAGTGGTTGTAGGAGACAAGGGCTCTTAATTGTTTCCACTTTATTTTGTTGGCAAACCAAAGATTCTGTCACAAATTTTTGAAGATATGTTTTAAGACCATCCCCAAAAAATATTTCTTTACATCATGGTAGGTTTCTAAGAAACTAGAGTGCCCTCCTATCGAAGAGGAGTGGACATAAAAAAGTACCTTTTGGTTGAGCTGGTAATTCTTACCAAGAGATAAGCGATCCTTGTACCATAGCTAGTCATCTTTCCACCTAAATTTATTAGAGGCACTGGGATCCTGTTGTAGCTTTTGAATAAATGTCCATATTTTTTTGTCTTTTTTCCATTCGTACATTTATTTGGGTATACAATCTGGTTGGATGATCAAAATAGCATAGAGTAATGCTTCAACATCCTCATCTTTCTTGGAGAGTGTATCCGCGACAACATTTTGCTTCCCCTTTTTGTAGATGATTTCAAAGTAATATCCCCACATCTTTGTCACCCACTTTTTTTTCTCTTCTGAAGATAACCTTTGTTCCAAGAAGTATTTAAATATATCATGATCAATTTTAAACTTGAAATGTCTCCCTATAAGGTAGGGGCGCCATTGCTTCAAAGCATGTAGTATTTCCAACATTTCCTTCTCATAAATGGGCCTTTTAAATTTATTTCACTTGATTGGATGACTTGTTAAGGCAAGGGGGTGTCCTTATTGCATTAGTACAACTCCAATTCCATTTCCTGAAGCATCACGTTCCACAATAAAGGTTTTTGTGAACTCTGGTGTCACCAAAACATAAGATTTACACATGGCTTGTTTGAGTTGTTGAAAAGCTTGAGTTTCCTCTAGAGTTCAAGAAAATGCATCTTTCTTCAGTAATGTTGTTAGAGGAGATGCTATTCTTCCATAGTTCTGAACAAACATATGGTAGTACCCTGTCAGACCTAAAAATCCTCGAAGATTCTTCAGGTTTTTGGGAATCAACCAGTCCATCATGGATTTAATTTTTCTAGGGTCTACCTTAACACCTTCATGAGATACAATATGATACAAATAATCTACCTCCTTTATCCCAAAGAAACATTTTGAGGGTTTTGAATACAGTTCTTTCTCCTTTAGTAGTTGTAGTACCCTGTCAACATGTTGAACATATTCTTCCCAAGACTTGCTATATATTAGTATATCATCAAAGAATACCAAGACAAATTTTCTAAGGAAAGGATTTAAAATAGAATTCATCAAACCTTGAAATGTGGAAGTTGCATTTGTTAGAAAAAATGGCATGACCAAAAACTCATAGTGACCTTCATGAGTTCTGAATGTTGTTTTGGGGATGTCTTCATCCTTCATTCAAATCTCATGATACCCAGAATGAAGATCCAACTTTGTGAAGACAACTGCTCCATGTAATTTGTCTAACAATTCATCAATGAAGGGAATGGGAAACTTATATTTAGTGGTGATCTTGTTGAGATATTTATAATAAGGACACATACACCATGATCCATCTGGCTTGGATACTATTACCACTGGTGCAGAGTAAGAACTTTGGCTAGGCGTAATTATGCCAGCCTCTAATATTTCAACAACCATACGCTCTATTTCATTATTTTGGCTATAGGGATATCGATAAGGTCTGATGTTAGGAGGAATACTACCTATAATTAAGTGTATAGCATGATCAAATTCATGAATAGGTGGAATACCTTTGATAATATATTCAAATACCTTGGAATGATTATGAATGACCTTTTGGAGATCTGGGGAGATATGGAAATTTGAGGTTTGAACATCTAATGAGAATAATTGTGCAACTACATCTTGATGCCCCTTTTTTAACAACTTTGTCATGCCATTAGAGCATATCACCTTGCTTGTTTTTCCTATGATACCATTTAACTCATATTATTTTCCTTCCCGTGAAAATTTCATCAATTTTTTTTAAAAATTAAAATCCATTGTTCCCAATTATTGTAACCATTGGATACCTAAGACAACATCAAAACCACCCATTGGGATAGTAATAATTGGATTATTCAATACATATTTTGTTGGGGAGATTGTTGGCTAGATTGACACAGAGGTTTTCTAGTTTTCATTGATGGAATTCAGATTTAAGATGATGAAGATCAACGGTGGAAATAAATTCTATGGATCAGAGATGCAAGGTAGAATTAAGTTTTTGTATTTGCAGAGTCTGTTAAAAAGTACAACTTTGAAGGGCTGATATCGACACAAGGAAAGATCCATGGCGCTAAAACATTCCATGGGTTGAACATGCCTGGATGAAGAAAAAATTTCAAATCGTGGAATAGGTTAATTGATGGAAAGATTGGGTGGTTGAGAAAGGAGTGGAAATATATCTATGGCTGTGGATAATTCTGTGGATTGAACTAGCACGAAAAAAGTCAGTATTTCAATTCACGAAAATTGGTAGAGGCTATAGAGATCGACGGTTATGACAAGATATTGGGGTTGATCGACGAGAAAGGTGAATTCTGTGTTCTGAATATGCTCACTTGATCAGAAGTGAAAGAATTAGCGGAATGTTAAATTTTTAAATTTTGGATGGTTTCGAAGAAGACAGATTATAGATCAACGGTTGATGTGGATTCCCCCAAATCAAGCTATATGCGGTTTAATAGTGTTGATATTTTCTATGAAGATTGGTTCCTGACTTCAGAGCTACAATGACGGGTGGATGGATTCTTTTTCTCATGACTTCTATGGAAATTGAATTCTCTAGTTCATGGCCACTATGACAGATGGCAAAGGACTTTTGCGAAGCACTTAAAGGCGTAAATCTTGAAAATGTCAAAAAATGTTATGTGTGTAATCTAACGGTCACAAATAGTTATAGAATGATAACTGATTCTTGATCAGGAATACGAAAGGTTGGGAATATGAAGCAGTTGATGTGTATGTGTGTAAAGGTGAGCTGAAGTGAACCGTGTATTAAATTGAGCACGTAGATATGTGGACAAACACACAACTCACAAGATAGATCACACATTTTACTCAGTTATTGAAGAATGAAACAGTGAAAAAATGGCTTGCACCTATGAATGATTTTCATTAATCAAAGAGTAATTAGATCATAATTACAATGAAGTACAATGGCTTAAATAACCACATGCAATTCGAATCCACATGAGGAAATTTGAATTGATTAGACTCTACTTGACTGTAGGTAACTAAGACCTTGTCTAAATCACTATCAGAGGACTCAATAGTTAACTGACCTTGTCTAAACCATCACCAGAGTTCATCAGAGTTCTAAAACACAACTCAAGTGTTATATTGAGTGTTGACTAAGGATAACTTGACTGTGGTAGGTGAGAAATGCACCCTTCCTACATGCAGCCATGCAAACCTAGCACTAACTCAATATAGAGGACTAGAACTGAATGTAACTGACTCCTAACTTATCTTGACTAGTCACCAACTCAAATCAACTGACCTTGGTTGGTATTGACACTCCCAGTGGCTCTTAAATTGTAGGGATTAGTCTAGGAGGCTCCTAATCTGATGCATGCAAGTGAAATCAATGGCAGTAGGCCTCACTTAGTGTTCCCCACACTTTAGTAACTGAAACATGTGCCCCAATTAGGCCAAGTGGACCCAATGGTGCTAGTGACTAAAAATAGACTGGATGGACTCTCGATTTAGACATGACTCCTGATTTAGAAATATGACCAAATTGGACAAGGGAGGATTAATAATACTAATACCCCCCTAAATGCTAACTTGGAAAATATGTGGGCCTTGTTAAATAATACCATAGCTCACCCATTACATCAAGTAAAATAAAGGAACTGCTTAATACAAGGAGCTGGGGAAAAACCACATGGGAAAAAATCCCTCCCTCTAATTAAGTGGGTAGAATCAGGATCAATCTGGTTCTTCTATGCACAAGTATCCTGGGTATTGACATGTGAGCCTCTCCATATTTATGTATGGATGAATCTTCCTCTTTTGAAGAAGAATGATATGCTCAACTAAATCATAAATATAGACAGCTGTCGGATGAAGAATGGACCCATGTAGAGCAAATGAAGTCAACTGATAAGTGAGAAAAGGTTCTTGAGGATTCAAAACATGTGAGAAACACTCAAGAAACTTATATTTTGAATCCATGAATAGAAAACCATGAGTGATAAGAATATCCCCAAGTGTTAGGAGCAAGTGTCCAGGCGGATGCAGAAAATCTTCCTCTTTACCAGTTATGTGAGGAGATGAGCATGTGATCAATGGTAGAGAAGCACTGGGACTGTTGAGAGAAAATGCTTGAGATCCATAGTATAATATAGCTTTTAAAATAGCTAATGAATCACATAATAAAATATCATCAACCTCATAATAGGAAACTAACACCAAATCCCCAACAACAATTTTGAGGAAGAATTGCGGTACTTGATTTTTCACACCGGAGTTGGTGAGAGCAGCTACAAGAATGACTGAAAGATCTTGGATTTTAAAATATGAACCAAATAATATTAGATAAGAAAGTAAATATTATCTAAATAGGTTCACAACAGATCCAAAATTGTGAAATAAAATCAAATCCCCAACAATAGTTTTGTAGGAGACTTGCGGTACTTGTTTCTTCACACCGTTGATGAGAACATCTACAAGCAGTACTGAAAGATTATGAATTTGAAATATTAAACCAAGAAATATCATATCATATATAAATAATATCGTAACAGATCCAATAAGGTTAATATCGGATCCAAAGAAATGGTCAACCGAGACGATGGATGCACAACTTTCTTCTTCTTCAAAATTCTGACTTTTGGTGCATGCAATCCTGCAGGAATTTGCTGGAAGATCTACTTCATGGGGAATGAATGTATCACTATGGTAATCTGATATTTTTTCCAAAATATCCAAGGTATTACATATTTTCACACCATCAGCAACATTATAGGGAGAAAAATCAAGTTTCTCTTCACTTTCGGAAGCAATTACTGGCAAATTTTGCACAAAATTCAAAGGAAAATCACCGGTGAATGTTTGCATGGAAGTGCAGCATTATTTTTATTCAATATCAGAGATTTGAATGTATTATTCTATTTCATCCTTATGAGGATATGGTATATCATATATCTCATAAAATTCCGGAGCATCAGGAGAAGGAGTCACTGCAAGGAGACTGTCTTCAATTCAAAATGACTATGTGGAAGCTTCTGCTTCTTCATCATCTTGAAAAACTTCATCAGAGAGAGTGGAGGCCAATATTTTTGGATTAGGGATTCTTATGGTGCTGGATTTTCTTTCCAAAGTTCTATTATTATCCTCATCAATCATTCCAAAGGTTTTGTCCAATATTTTCCAGAGATCCTTTGGGTTTCTAACAAATATTTTGAGGTAGAGCATGCTAGGAGAAATGGCCATATACATTGTTCCATAAGTTGCATCACATTCATTTATCCAGTCATCCTTCTCTCAAAGGACTCTTCACCAAGTCTAATAGACACCTCATATATATCTTGTCTCTTCAGAGATGCAATCATCTTCATCTTCCATTCTGAATAGTTTGTGAATAGGGTGAGAAGAGGAGATGATGAATCCATAATTGATGAAGCCATTCAAAGTTGTACCTGCAAAAAACACAGAAGGGGCACCATAAGGTCTAAAACTTGCACATTTCAGGTTTTCATCACACCCAGCATAGTTAATCAAGCAAGCTTGACCAACAATTCTTTAAATTGGGGTATTAACTGGTAAACCTTCTGCTTCTGGTGCAGAGCTGGAAGGAGCAATTTTGCTCAAAAATGATCCAGTAGGAGATTTGAGGAGGAGAAGTGCCTTGTCCACTGAGGATCTGATACCATATTAAATTGAGCACATAGATCTGTGGACAAAGACACAATTTACAAGATAGGTCACAAAATTTACTTAGTTATTGAAGAATGAAACAATGAAAAAATGGCTTGCATCTGTGAATGCTTTTCATTAATCAAAGAGTAATTAGATTGTAATTACAATGAAGTACACTGGCTTAAATAACCACATGAAATTCAAATCCACATGAGGAAATTCGAATTGATTAGACTCTACTTGACTGTAGGTAACTAAGACCTTGTCTAAATCACTGTCGGATGACTCAATAGTTAATTGACCTTGTCTAAACCATCACAAGAGTTCATCAGAGTTCTAAAACACAACTCAAGTGTTACATTCAATGTTGAATAAATATAACTAATTGTGGTAGGTGAGAAATTCACCCCTCCTGCATGCAGCCATGAAAACCTAGTGCTAACTCAATGTAGAGGACTAGAACTGAATGTAACTAACTCCTAACTTAGCTTGACTAGTCACCAACTCAACTCAACTGAACTTGGTTGGTATCGACACTCCCAGTGGCTCCTAAATTGTAGGGATTGGTCTAGGAGGCTCCTAAATTGATGCATGCAGGTGCAATTAGTGGCAATAGGCCTCAATTAGTGTTCCCCACACTTTAGTAACTGAAACATGTGCCCCAATTAGGCCAAGTGGACCCAATGGTGCTAGTGACTAAAAATAGACTGGATGGACTCTCGATTAAGACATGACTCCTGATTTAGACATATGACCAAATTGGATAAGGGAGGATTAATAATCCTAATACTATGTAGTGTTAGTCATTCAATGGAGATACTGAACTCGGTAAGTAAAGAAGAATGATCCAAATAAGAGATAGAGTGAAGAGAAGAGACTAAGTATGCACAAAACAAAGACCAGACAATGAATGAAACAGAGAATGGGTAGCAAAGGAAAAACAAATGACAAGTAGAGATAAAGAAAAACAAAATAAGAATGAAGACAAATATCGAGTATAGCAAAATGAAAGCAGAGCAAAATAACGGAACAGAGATGAAGTGGTAAGCATCGTTATATCAGTATCATTGTATTGTATTGATTCAAAGTAATTCTAGAAAAATAGGGTGCTAGGGAGGATTGTTTTCCTCAAGATCCAGTGGGTGCTGAAGAACTTTGAGAGTTGGTGCTATTTACAAGTTGGTGCATTCAATGTTGAATAAAGATAACTAATTGTGGTAGGTGAGAAATTCACCCCTCCTGCATGCAGCCATGAAAACCTAGTGCTAACTCAATGTAGAGGACTAGAACTGAATGTAACTAACTCCTAACTTAGCTTGACTAGTCACCAACTCAACTCAACTGACCTTGGTTGGTATCGACACTCCCAGTGGCTCCTAAATTGTAGGGATTGGTCTAGGAGGCTCCTAAATTGATGCATGCAGGTGCAATTAGTGGAAATAGGCCTCAATTAGTGTTCCCCACACTTTAGTAACTGAAACATGTGCCCCAATTAGGCCAAGTGGACCCAATGGTGCTAGTGACTAAAAATAGACTGGATGGACTCTCGATTAAGACATGACTCCTGATTTAGACATATGACCAAATTGGATCAGGGAGGATTAATAATCCTAATACTATGTAGTGTTAGTCGTTCAATGGAGATACTGAACTCGGTAAGTAAAGAAGAATGATCCAAATAAGAGATAGAGTGAAGAGAAGAGACTAAGTATGCACAAAACAAAGACCAGACAATGAACGAAACAGAGAATGGGTAGCAAAGGAAAAACAAATGACAAGTAGAGATAAAGAAAAACAAAAGAAGAATGAAGACAAATATCGAATATAGCAAAATGAAAGCAGAGCAAAATAATGGAACAGAGATGAAGTGGTAAGCATCGTTATATCAGTATCATTGTATTGTATTGATTCAAAGTAATTCTAGAAAAATAGGGTGCTAGGGAGGATTGTTTTCCTCAAGATCCAGTGGGTGCTGAAGAACTTTGAGAGTTGGTGCTATTTACAAGTTGGTGCTTGTAATTCAGAGCTTGTATCCTCATTTGAGTAGGAGCTCAAAGAAAGAGAAGATGTACAGAAGTTGAAGCTTTCCTGACATCCTAAGAAGAAGAGGTTTTTCCCTTTATGGGTTTCCTCATGAAATCTGTGTCTCTGTGTATTTTGTGTGATTGAATGATGATGGTTCGCTTTACATGTTAAATTTGATGCAACATAGTTTCTACTAATAAAGAATGAATATAGAATCCCTCATAACATATTGACTGTCATAAAACTTCAAGGATAAAAGTTTTTTAAATTTGTATAAGATTGTTCAAGCATAGAAATTAACTGATTCACCCCCCCTTCTCAGTTAATTGAATACTTTCAACAATTGGTATCAGAGTCGGTTCCTTTAGTCTAAGGAAGATATGATAAGCTTAAACATGACAATTCATGATGGTTCAACCAATAAATCTCCTCTGTTTGATGGAACAAATTTTGATTTTTGGAAAGTTAGAATGAGAACATACCTAATGTCCTTAGGTGTTGATGTTTGGGAAGTGGTAGAAAATAGATATATGAAACCTATTGTACTAGCTTCCAAACATGATAAGCTAGAGTTTAGTTCTAATGCAAAGGAAATGAATGCTACACTGAGTGGTCTTTCAGAAGCTGAGTGTGTAAAGGTAATGCATTTTGAATTTGCAAATGAAATGTGGGATAAACTCATTAGTAGCTATGAAGGAAATGAAAAAGTAAAAGATGACAAACTTCAAAATTACAAACTGAAATTTGAACAACTAAAGATGAATGAGGATGAGACTATTAGTAAATATTTCTTAATAGTTGAAGAACTTGTGAATTTCATGAAGGGTCTTGGTGAGAAGATTGGGGAAGTTCCTCTTGTTCAAAATATTTTGAGATCTCTACCTGATAAGTTCAATCCAAAAGTCTCTGCAATAGAAGAAATGAATGATTTGAAAACCTTATCTAATATTGAATAACTTCTACGAAATTTAACTGCCTATGAAATGAGGATCAGTAAAGATAAATGTACAATTAGAGAAGATTCTTTTAAAGCATACAAACATGCAGAGTCTGAAATGGAAGAGATCGAGGCAAAATTTGTAAGAAGTTTGAAAACTTGATCAGGAAAATATAAAAGGAAGTTGCCTTCTAAAATTTTCAACTGTGGTAAGGTAGGGCACTTTGCATCTAAATGCCCTTATAAGGAAAAAGATCAGAATTTTGTTGATGAAGAGAAACAAACATTTAAGAGATACAATAAAAACAATAACTACAAAAGGAAACGTTTGTGTGCAAATGATGTTGATCCCTCAGAAGTTACGGACAGTGAGTCATCTTGTGAAGATAAATTGAATGATTTTATGCTTATGGCCATAGAATATCTTGAAGATGAATATACTGGAAGTGATATGAATGATGAAGATGTTGTAGTTGATATGGAAGGTGAGTTGATTAGTGCATTGGAAGAAATTGATAGACTTGGACTAAAGAAGAGAAAACAAAAACAATTGCTAATGCAGTATGAAAATAATGTTAAAGAACCGAGTATAGATTGTATCTTGTTAAAGGTAGATCTAGAAGAAGAAAAGAAAACAAGCGATGTTCTAAAAGAACAATTATCACAGAAAAATATGAGGTGTGAAGCATTGGAGGAAGAAGTAGTGAAATTCAGAAAAGAATTGGAGAAAATTCAATCTCTTTATCATCAAAACTTGTCAAGTATTAAATATTCAGAAGAACTAAATAATATCCTGAGTAAGCAAAGATATTATTTGAACAATACTGATATAGGTTATGAAGAAGGTACAAGTAGAAATCAATCAGAAAACAAGGAAACAACTAAGGTGATTAACTTTCAAAACAACAATCAACCAGAGTACACAAAGTCAACAAATTTCATCAAAGTTGAAGTAAATAAAACCAACAGTGAAGTTAAACTAATGACTGGTAAAGATGATATACATACATGAATAGATAACAGTGCTCTGCAGTCAAGAAATCATGAACAAGAGATAAAGAACATAATGACAAGGCAATCTATTTCAAGAAAACAGCCAAAATTCAGGTACCAAATTTTTTTCAATGGTTACTATTATTGTTGTTTTGACTTTGGTCATAAAGCTGTAAATTTTGTTTTTAACTTTATAAACATACAACGAAGAATGTTTAGAAATAACCAAATGATGCAACATAAATTGAAACAATCAATGAGCCAATAAGAGCATCATTCTATTCCATCTCCAACTAGAAGAAGAGCTCATGCTAGAAATATCAATTCTTTTGAGTTGTTGTACAACATGCCAGAATGTTATATTTGTCATAATTTTGGACACAAATCCATAGAATGCTATTTAAATAATTATGAATCAGATTCAAGAGTAGATTATTCAGTTAAAAGGAAAAAGTACAGAAGAAGAAAGAAAAAAACCAGTGTGGGTTAGTTCTTTCTACTCAAATAGAAAAGGACCCATGGTATATTGACAGTGGATGTTCCAAACAATGACTAGGGATAAAATTAAATTTCTATCTCTGAGCAAACACAAATTAGGAGATGTAACTTTTGGAAATGATGCTCAAGGGAAAATTAGAGGCAAAGGGTTGGTAAGTCTGAATAGTAAAGGAAAAGCTCAAGATGTATTGTTTGTAGATGTCTTGAAGCATAATCTTCTTAGTGTCATTCAGGTATGCAATAGAGGATGTGAAGTTGTTTTCACCTCTGAAGAGTGCAAGATAAAATCTGTATCTTTAGGACAATTGGTTGCCAAAGGTATGAGAATAGAAAACAATGTCTATGTTTTGAAAGAAGATAAGGAAGAGTGTCATCTAAGCAAGTATGATGAGAGTTGGCTATGGTATAGAAGAATTGGACATTTGAATTATGATCATTTAATCAAGCTTAGAAACAATGGAGCAGTAAAATATTTTCCTAAGATATCAAAACCATATGAATCTATATGTAAACCCTGTCAAATGGGAAAACTGACTCGAACTTAGTTTAAATCCAAGAGCTTCACATCAATAGATAAACCTCTTCAATTAGTGCATGTGGATTTATGTGGACCATCAAGAAAGGAAGGTACATGAAAAGAAAACTATTTTATGCTGGTTATTGATGATTATTCTAGACTAACATGGGTTGCTTTTCTGAAAGAAAAATATGAAGCATTTGAAAAATTCAAAGTATTTAAGGCTCTGACTGAGAATCAAACAAGAAAAATATTAAAAGCAGTAAGATCTAATAGAGGAGGATATTTTTTTTCAAATGACTTCAAATAATTCTGTGATGAAAAAGGAATCAAAAGAGAATATATAATTTCCAGGACTCCACAACAAAATAGAGTAGTTGAGAGACATAATAGATCAGTTTAGCAGATGGAAAGGTCAATGATGAATGAAAGAAATATTTCTCAAACATTCTGGGTAGAGGCAATTCACACATCTTTTCATATTCTTAGCAAATCCCACTTAAGGCCAAACAACGATAAAAATCCGTATGAGTTGTGGTTGGGGAGACCTGCTTCAATCAAGCACTTTAAAGTCTTTGGAAGTAAATGTTATATAAAAAACAATGATGAAAATCTTGGAAAATATGATGATAGGGATGATGAAGGTATCTTTTTGGGGTATGCTACAAACAGTAAAGGATACAGATGCTATAATAAGAGGTTACATAAGATGGTTGACAACATTGAAATTAAAATTAATGAAGGTATTCCTGTCAAAGACATTCATATAAGCAGTGTTGAATCAAATACAAAGGATACAGCTAAAGAGGAAGAATAACAGGTCCAAGAATATAAAAAAGGAATATTCTGAGTCAGATAATGAAGGTGCAGATTCACAAAAACAGTCAGTAAAATTCTCTTCAATAATTATTCAAAAAAATCATCCTGAAAGTTAGATTATTGGTAACAAGAATGAAGGTGTACAGACAAGAAGAAAGTTACTCAAGGATTCAGAACAATCTCACATTTCTTTTCTATCTATAATAGAACCCAAGAATTTTTATGAAGTCAGTGAATATGAAGATTGGATAAAATCCATCAATGAACAGCTTGATCAGATTGAAAAGAATAATACTTGGAAACGTTTTCCTAGACCAACAGAAAAGAATGTGATTGGTTCCAAATGGGTGTTTAAGAATACAATGAATGAACATGGACAAATTGTGAGGAATAAAGCTAGATTGGTCTATAAAGGGTATGCTCAGATTGAAGGACAAGATTTTGAGGAAACCTTTGCACCTGTGGAAAGAATGGAAGCTATCAGAATGTTTCTTGCTTATGCATGTCACAAGAAGTTCAAAATTTATCAGATGGATGTCAATTCAACATTTCTCAATGGAGATCTAGAAGAAGAAGGTTATATGGAACAACCTGAAGGATTCTCACTAATAGACAATCTTGATTATGTCTACAAACTAAAGAAGGATCTGTATGGATTGAAACAAGCACCTAGAGCCTGGTACTATAGATTAGACAAATATTTACAAGAAAAAGGATTCGAGAAAGGCACTGTTGATAGTAATTTGTACATCAAAAAAGAAGGTGATGAATTATTAGTTGTTTTGGTTTATGTTGATGATATTATTTTTGGATTTACTAATGATTCTTCTATTCAATGGTTTTCTAATGCCATGCAATCTGAGTTTGAAATGTCCATGATTGGAGAACTACCATATTTTCTTGGTATTCAAATTACTTAGAGTTCTGAAGGTCTATTTATCTCCCAAAAGAAGTATCTAAAGGAAATGTTGAAGAAATTTCAAATGGAGGATTCTTCACCTGTTAGTAACCCTATGATTGTTGGTTTCAAGCTTAGCAAAGATGATATTTCACCTGATGTTGATCAAAGAACATATATATCAATGATAGCAAGTATTCTGTACATCACTCCATCTCGTCCTAATATTATGCATGTTGTTGGAATGGTAGGAATATTTCATTCTACTCCTAAACAAATTCACATGGTCAATGTGAAGAGAATTTTCAAATATCTAAAAGGAACAATGACTTATGGTCTCTGGTATCCTAGAAATCAAAATTTTTAGTTAATTGCATATTCAGATGCTGACTGGGTAAATTGTTTGGATGAGAGAAGTGTAGGTGAATTCTTCTTAGGTGATTCATTAGTAGCATGGATGAGTAGAAATTAAGGTTCAATATCATTTTCTACTACTAAAGCTGAATACATTGTTGTTGCCACCTACTGTACAAAGGTACTATGGATGATTCAACTCTTGCATATTTGGAGGTGAAATATACTGAACCCATCCCCATTCATTGTGACAACACAAGTTCCATTAGTGTGTCTAAGAACCCTATCTTGCATCCCAAGACTAAGCACATTCCTATCAAGTATCATTTTCTAAGAGAGAAAGTCAAAAACAGAGTAGTTCAATTGAATTTCATTCCTTCTAAGGAACAAACTATTGATATCTTTACTAAATCGTTATCAAAGACTCAGTTTGAATATTTCTGCCAGAAAATTGGGTGTCATTCCCGATTCCAACTGATCTCATCACTTTGATAAGGGGAGCTTGTGTTTATTGAACATCTGATAGGAGTTTGAAGTGATAAGTATTTGAGTCTATCTTGATAGAGGGGGTTGTTTTGTTGACAGTATTTTTTTGACATTGATGTCAAAGGGGGAAAAGTTCATTTAATTGGCAAAAATCGGTTGACAAATCAGAACAAGGTGTTCCAGAATTTTTGGGTTGCCATCAATTCCAAAGGGAGAGATTGTTGGGGAGATTGTTTGCTAGATTGATATAGAGGTTTTCTAGTTGTCATTGATGGCATTCAGATTTAAGATGATGAAGATCAATGGTGGAAATAAATTTCGTGGATCGGAGATGCAAGGTAGAATTTTTTTTGTATTTGTGGAGTTCATTAAAAATTGCAACTTTGAAGGGATAAGATCGACACAAGGCAAGATACATGGCACTGAAACATTCCATGGTTTGAACATGCCCGGATGAAGAAAACTTTTCAAATAACAGAATAGGTTAATTGATGGAAAGATCGAGTGTTTGAGAAAGGACCAGAGATAGATCTATGGGCATGGATAATCACACGGACTGAAATAGCACGGAAAAAGTCAGGATTTCAATTCCCCAAAAGTGGTAGAGGCTATAGAGATCGACGGTTACAACAAGAGCTCGGGTTGATCGACGAGCAATGTGAATTCTGTGTTCTAAAGATGCTCGCTCAGAAGTGAAAGAATTAGCGAAATGTTAAAGTTTTCAAATTTGGACAGTTTCGATGAAGACATATTATAGATCAATGGTTGATGTTGATTCCCCCAAATCAAGATGTGCAGGTTGATAGTGTTGATATTTTGTATGAATATTGGTTCCTGACTTCCAAGCCACAACGACGGGTGGATGGATTCTTTTGTTCATGAAATCTATGGCAGTTGATTTCTCTAGCTCATGGCCACTATGGTGGATGGCAAAGGAAGTTTGTGAAGCACTTAAATGCATAAATCATGAAAATGTAAAAAAATGTTATGTGTATAATCTAACGGTCATAGGAAGTTATAGAATGATAACTGATTCTTGATCAAGAATTCGAAAGGTTGGGAAGCTAAAGCAGTTGATGTGTACATGTATAAAGGTGAGCTAAAGTGAACTATAGTGTTAGCCATTCAATGGAAATACTGAACTCGGTAATTAAAGAAGAATGATCTGAAGAAGAGATAGAGTGAAGAGCAGAGACTAAGTATGCACAGACCAAAGAACAAACAATGAACGAAACAAATATTGGGTAGTAGAGGTAGAAAAAATGAGAAGCAGAGATAAAGAAAACTAGAAGAACAATGAATACAAATGCCGAGTATAGCAAAATAAAAGAAGGGTAGAACAACATAACAGAGATGAAGTGGGAAGCATCGTTATATCAGTATCATTGTATTGTATTGATTCAAAGTAATTCTAGCAAAATAGGGTGGTAGGGTGGTGCTAGGGAGGATTGTTGTCCTCAAGATTCAGTGGGTGCTGAAGAAATTTGAGAGGTGGTGCTATTTGCAAGTCGGTGCTTGTAATTTATAGGTTGTAGCCTCATTTGAGTAGGATCTCAAAGAAAGAGAAGATGTACAAAAGTTGAAGCTTTCCTGACATCCTAAGAAGAAGAGGTTTTTTCCTTTATGGGTTTCCTCATGAAATCTGTGTCTCTATGTATTTTATGTGATTGAATGATGATGGTTTGATTTACATGTTAAATCTGCTGCAACAGAGTTTCTCCTAATAAATAATGAATATAGAATTCCTCATAACATATTGACTCTCATAAAAATTCAAGGATACAAGTTTTTAAAAATTGTATAAGGTTGTTTAAGCACAAAAATTAATTGATTCACCCCCTCCTCTCATTTAATTGAATAGTTTCAACATATTTCCCCATGTCCAGATTGATATTATGGAATTTCACTGAGCAATTTATAGTTCCACCATATGCAATCATTACTTGAAACTCTGGTGCTAGATGTACAAAGCAATTAAGAACTTTGGCTAATTTATAGTGAATGAAATTATGAGTACTACAATAATCAATCAACATTGTTACCTTCTTATTTTTGATGTATCATTTTATCTTGAGAGTTTGAGGAGCGCTAATTCTAGCCAATGCATGACAAGATATCGTGGGATTACTTTCTTCTGAAGTATCCTCTTCTATTTCTTCTGAAGTCGCCTCTTCTAGAGATGATTCCTCTTCTTTTGGTTCTTCCTCTTCATAATATATGTAGAATAATTTATTCTCATTGCACTTATGTATCTTACTAAACTTGCTGTCACAATTAAAGCATAATCCTTTTTCTCTTCTTTAATCTAGTTGTTGGGGTGCCAACCTTTGTTGTGGTTTAGAATAAAGAACATTATTTTCTTTATATGTGTTGGAGAAGGCCTTCCTAGCAGCCATTGCAATATTTTTATTTTCAACCTTCCTTGCCATCATGAAATCCTTCTCTAGGGATGATGGTTCAAAGAGACACACCTAATTTTGAATGTTATCTTTTAAGGTTCCAATAAAGAGATCTAACAAATTGTCTTCTAAAATATTCTTCACTTTGAGACTTACCTGCTGAAATTGCTTGATGTGCTTTGTAACTGAGCCTTTTTTCTTGAGATTTACCAACTGACTAAAGAAGGTGTTTTTATTTATATCTTCATAATGTGCAATCAATTATTTTGTGAATATAGACCAAGAGATAGTAGAATCCTTTTTACGATCACAAAGCCATTGGTACCATAAAAATTGACCAGGTTCTAAATACAAGGATGCAATAGTTACCTTTTGCATAGTGGGCACCTAGTGTAGATAAAACATTGCTCCATCTGAAAAAATATACGTGATTGGGTCCTTTCCATCAAATTTTCTCATGTCAATATTGGGGATAAAGTAGTTTCTTGAACCTGAATTGAACCCATGATGTTGTAGTGAATCAACAACTTTTGAGGACTCCAACTTCCTATTCTCCAATTGTTTTTCAATTTTCTCTAGATGTGACTGGAATAAGTCATATTTCTCCTCCGTATCCTTTCTTGAGTAGATAAAGGAAGAATAATGTAATGTTTTATATCCTTCATCAATTCCTTCAAGTCTTGAATATATTTTTTACTAGACATCCCTTTGAGATCCTATTTAGTAGCCATCTTCTTTTCCAATTTAGCAAAGTCATCAATTTTCAGATTTCCTTTAATCATATCTTCCAACTTGGACACTCTAATAGAAATGTATACCATTTCATCGTATGTCAGGGATGAATACTCTGGGGGTTTGAGTGTAGTGTGATTCTTTCCACTTCCTTTTGGTGGAATTTCAAAAAATAAATATAGATCACACCCTAGGGCTTACCACAAATAGATCCTTCTACTAAAATCTATTCAAATGGAAAATGATGTAACTTTTTCAAACCCTGATTGGAAGACTATTTTAGGGCCGACTTATAACTAAGGTAAAATTTGAATTTTGACTCCTCTAGGTCTGAAAGTTAGGCATATGGTACCTTGATATTTCCTCTTTCCAATTCCATGGGAATGACCTAATTTGGATGTTCCAAGAAAACTTTATTGCAAATATCCCAAAGCTTCTTATTTGTGGCCTATCCAGAAGAGCACACTTGTATTGTATGCCACGTGTCTAATAATTTGTTTATGTAGCTAAAAATTCTACCAAAGATACCCTAGTCCTTCTTATTTCATATATAACTAGTATCACTTAATTTGGATCTTGAATGCCTTAGATATGACCCTTTTCCCATGAACACCTATTTTAGACTAGGTTTAGGACTAGTAAAAAACACTAGATTTTGCCGCAATTATCTCCGAATTGTAATGGATCGGGATCTGAATTTTGGACTAAAGAAGTTTGGCTTGTTTTGGAAGTTTTTTTTTACCTCAATCTATGAATCCTTGTAGAAATTTATTTTATTGAAATTTCCAAGATGAATAATTTTGTAGAAGCCAATCCCGAGGAAAGAGCTATGCAACCAAGTCCCAGAAATAGGATAAAAAGAACAAAAATATACAAGAAGAGAGTAATACACACCTTAACAATGAATACCATATATAAAATCAATACTCTTTGATGGAGGAACCTCCTTACACAATGTACTGAGTACACAAGATAAGATAATATACTATGATGACTAAAATGAGAATGTCTCCTTCCTATATATAGGAGACCAAAGTGTACAATAACAACTAATAGACCCAAGACGACATAAATAATATAATGCACCATAATATAGGGAGTAATGCACCACACTATATGGTGTAATGTGCCCTCATTAGGGGCTTAACAATGAATGTCCCCTAGACAAGATGCTAGAAGTTGGTAATGATAAGGGGAGTCATTAAGAAACTGTGCAACCATGAAAGCATGATACATGTTTCTTCTATAATGATTGAAATGAAAATTTCTAAAATCTAGTCAATTTAAATAAAAAATCTATAGAATATATTGTAACATAAACTATATAATCCACAAAAATGCTCCAACACAAGGTTATTCTAAACCCAATGAACCAAACAACTTAACATTTAAGTCTCTGCTACAATGTGTCAAGTGTGGGAAATTTGACCATTATGATTATTTCAGCCACAATAATTGCAAAATTTGGATTTGGTACTTTAAGAATTACCTTTGAAACTCTGCATTAATTTTTCTAATCTTGTTTCCTATCGCTCCTTCCTCTATCACAACCTCTATCTCAACATCTTCCTCCACACCTTCCTATGAATACTCTAGCTGGACTTTCATTGTCATTCTTCTTTAACCTTTCTTCTTGCTTGATCAACAAACCTACAACTTCTTTTAATGTTGGAATATCCTGTCAAGAATATATGCAAAATGAAGTTTAATAAAATTCAATGTGAATCAAGGAAGCTATTGAACGAAATGACAATAATACTAGGTCTTTAATTTCAATATCAATCAACACAAACTCATTCTAGGCATGATCTGTTATAGAACCAGATTTATCCATCTTCATATTTGTTAATTTGTTTAACATAAATAAATTTCAAATCTCATTAGATATATGTCATACAGACACAAATTTGAGCATAGCCATGACCATACAAATTTGGATCCATGCTATATATACAAAACTCCATTGCATCCTAGGGAAAAAGAAATGAGCGCTTTTAAACAAATGCCCAGAGTCTTCGTCTCGTCTTCCACAAAGTACGATTCTATCCATGTGATTACAATGATCTGAAGTCGAACATGGTAGAAACCACTTGACTACCAGCCAATGATGTGAACCGCTAACAAGTGCGAGGGAAATCACCATTAATATCAGTGATTCCCAAGGTACCCTAGTACAATATATCGAGTGTGAATAAATGTCCTGATGTCGAACACCCAGTCAATTCTATTTATCAAAGGTCAATGATGTGAACCTATGTCGAGAGAGAGAGAATCTGTCATTAAGGCATACAAATATCAAGGTACTAAATATTTTTTCTAAGACTATTTCCTAGATGATGAGCTAATGTCGACAGGAATAGTCTCGTCGAAGGAGGGCCATGATGAGTCCCACATCAACGACATGAAACTTGGAACATAGTTCTAGAATGATGTGAATGTAGTAACCATATGACTGACTCAAATATACTGACACAAAGGATGTGTATACTGCAGAGGTAAGACTTCTTTAGATCCCCTTTGAACATCGAGCAACATGACAAAATGACTTGGAAGCATGACTAGACAGGACGGATACACAATGCGATAGTGGACAATGCATTCTTTTGAAAGACTCAAAGGATTGGCATGACTCATGAAATTGGATCGTCATGGAGATAAGGTGAATAAACAATTGACTGACAAGATTATGCAGAAAAGTGCCATGTTCAAAGGTAACGACAAACAACTGCCATTATTTGCAAAATGATTCCCTTTCCCATTTCCCCCATAATGATCGATGAGTGCCTCTTTTCGGTTTTACGAGTTTAAAGAGGGTAACAAACACTCGATATAGCTTGTCGGAAGACAAGTCCAGTCTCATATGTTTTATGAACCTAAGACAGGAGGGGTTCATTCCCAAAATAGGTCTCTCAATGTTTAATTTAGCGATTCCACTGAAAGAAAACTCGGTATCATTCATGTTTAGAGAGTCTGAACGAATACGGAAGAAGACTCCATGGGGGTCCTTTTTCATATGATTTAGTCTCTAAGGCCCAAAAAAGTATAAAATCATAACTTAGAGAATTCTTCCAGTCATGATTGGCTGGAGTGTTCCTTTCTCGTAAATAGTCCTATCCGAACCGAGAAAGAGATAACCTACCGTCGGATGGACGACTCTTCAAATACTTTAACGAACGTGAAGAAGACAAGATCGCTCGAAAATCTTTTCGTATTTAGGGAGCCTGAAAAGGGTTTAAAGAGAACTCCATGAGGTTTCTTTACACAATGTCACTTTTTACGAGCTTGGAAAGATTCAAAAATGGAATCGACTATCTTTTCACATTTTAAGGATTCTGAAAGAAGATGTGAAAAGAAGACTCCATGATGTTTCTTTACACAATGTCGTATTTTACGAGCCTGGAAAAAAACTTGAACTAGACTCGGAACTTTGATACTAGATTTTAACGAGCATGGAAAAGTGTCGTAATAAATGCTCAATGACCTTTTCCATTTTGTGAAAGTATGAAAAAGTCATAAACAAACTTTCCAAACATCTTACTAAAGTCAACCTACAGACAACCCATAAACAAGTGTTAAATGCATCCAAAATCAACATCAAGGGATTATGACAAATAGATTTTGACTAGAACATGATGTAATATCAAAACTATACTAGGTCAGACCCAAAAAATGTCTATATAAGGCAAGTAAATAGGAAAAAATCAAACATTTCACTATTTACCTCGAGCAGAGAGCACTTGAAGCATTTTTTAGCCAGATCTTCCACAGCTGATACCAGGAGTTTCCACCGTCCGTTTTCAGTCTCGTCAGTTGCAGGTAACTGGTAAGACCCTTATCTTTCATTTCATAGCTTTTATTTTTGGATTTGGTGGGGTTTTAGGCCTATTTGGAAATCCCTAAAATCCAATTTGTGGGCACCGCAGCTACCCCTTGTGGGATAGGTAGTACCACCCAAGAACCGCACCAAGAATATGGTGGACAGGCGGTGCCACCGCCTGTCTCCTACAGGGCCCAGGCGGTGTCAGCCATGGAGAAGTTAAACCAATGATATGGACAAATTTTACTCATTATTTTTATTTGCAATGACTCAAGGATGATATTAATACATACCATTGTTGTTTTTGGGCAGGTCTAGGCTTCCAAAATATGGTGACATGGAAGGAAAGAACACATGATGATGACGATGCTGCTACTGAAAGGAATCCAGTTTGTATTGCCGCACTTTGGAACTGTGGGATTTTAAATTTTTCCAGAAACCAAGCATGGTGTCCCATGAGAGACTACTGGAACACATACTAAGAATGTGGAATCCAAAACAACAGTATTTCAAGGTGGGGACACCCATGCTTACAATGGAGGTAGAGGAAATCTACTTCCTGACTGGTCTATCGAGACGAGGTGCCCCCATCTCACTGACAGGTTCCCGTCGCGGGGACATTACCACCATAGAGCTCATAGATCGACACTGTGCACCAGGTATAGGAACATTGGGGAAGAAAATCCCCATCGGGGCAGTGACAGACAGGGATTTACTGATTGTTTTGTTCACCATGCAGAGGGTGGTAGGGAGCTAGGGTGTACATCAGGATTCCAGGGCACATATGTTGTATTCCCTAGAGGCTATGGCACCTATGCTGTTCAGTTAGGAAGAAGCATTGATTCCAATATTCAAGGATCAACTGAATAAATTTCGGCAGGGAGAGCTGAAGTAGTTCAACTTTGGTTCCATCTTAGCTTGCTTCTTATTTGAACGGGTCCCCCGGATGAGGCCCTAGGTGAATTTTCGGAGTCTGAGAGCACGGGACCCCGGTATGTTGAGGTGGTTCCAGGTCATGGCTCGCATAGGAGCAGGTAGGGGCAGAGTGAAGTTCGGTGATGCATTCTTCAGATGGCTGCAGGATCAGATGCTCATGGTCGAGGATTATGCCTATGCGGGAACATATTTTACAGGTGATCCTGACCTACCACTCCCACCTGGAGGGAGGTGGGGTGACATTGGTAAGAAACAAGAAACCCTAAAGATGGAAATTTTTTTTATGTTTTTTATGTTTTATATTTTTTTATGATAAGTGACGAGACTTGTTTGTCTTCATGTAGATGTTGGAGCAACGAGGCCTGGAGGAGCATCTCCATTAAATAGGCGAGTCATAGCTCGCTTCGTGCCACATGGTGATGATATCACCATGGAGCTATAGGAGAACCTAGAGTGGTTGAATCTCGACATCCCAGATGCTAACATAGATGACCTCTTGACTAGATATCAGAGATCTACAGTGGGAGTACCAGGCCAATTCAACAGGCTACTACGCAGGGTGGCTCGAGCAGTGATGTGCTATCATGAGCACCACTAGTGGATGAGACATGTATACTGAAAGCTGATAGCTTCAGGATTTTTGTATAATGATTTTTCCTGAAAGCCTACGTGCTTCAGACGAGGCCTCGGGACCTATTTTTGTAGAAATTTTTTGTATATATATATACAAACTTTTACACGGTGTTTATACGTTTAAAATGGAAAAATGCATTTTCTATGAGTTCTATGTGTCTTTAAATGTTTATTTACAATGTGCCATGTTTAATTTAACGTCATGAATGGGAAATATACCAATCTAGGATGTAATTAGCCAATGAATCAACAACTACATTATGTTCCCTAGGGATATGCCTATATGTAATGGTTCCAAATGATCTTTCTAACAAACGCATCCTCCAAAAGAGGCGGAGGAGCACTGGGTTCCTAATGGTGTAGACATGGTTTAAATGACAAACCACAAGATGAGAGTCCATCAAAACTACTAGATCATGGACATCCCGGGAGGCAGCTTCAGTCAAAAGACCAATGACTGCTTCATACTCGGCGATGTTATTAGTAGCGGGACCTAAGCAAACTGCTCCTAAACTGACCAAATCTTCAGCTGGGGAATAGAGAACCCAAGCAGCCAAGGATAGATTCAAGGTGTGGTGGCAAGCACCATCAGCAAAGCTGTAGAAATCCATTTGCATTACCAAAACATGGTATAAACAGATGCGGACACTAAAACTCAAAACCATCTTGAAAATACTGAAAGCACACTAAAAGTCAATCAATATACATATATACAAGATACCATCCAAGAAGACCTAGGCATAGTACCTTTTCAGGTACATTCCATTGCGAGGTTGCCTCAAAGGGATCCCATCATAATAAACTAACTCATAGGGTCTTTTCTATAACACCTTGGAAATAACGAAAGGTCAATACCACATGGCCTTGAAATTAGTCTTTCCTAGCTTGTCATATCGCTCTTCATAAGTCAAAACTAGGTCACCCTCATTTAAAACACAAGGCTGGATGGATTTATCATACTACACCTTGATGCATTTCTTATGTGCCTCATTAGCCAAGGCAGCATCTCTACTAGTCTCATCAAGGTTATTTAAGTACAAAAATCTCGCTTCCTCTACGGAAGTGTCTGGGAGAAGTTTGACAGCAAGTTGTAAAGATGGAATCTGACATTGGATCGGCAACATAGCTTCAAGTCCATAGACAAGCTAGAATGGCGTGAAACCAGTAGCTATTTTCACGGAAGTATGATAAGCCCAAAGAGTGGAAAAAAGAACAATATGCAAATTGGATTTACGATCTCCAACCATCTGATGAAGCATAGTTTTCAAAACTTTGTTAATGGCCTCTACTTGACCATTAGCTTGTGGATAATATGGTGTAGAGTTTTCATGGCGAAAACCTAGCTTGGCACTCAATTCCTCCATCATTTGATTACAGAAATGAGATCCATGATCTGTGACGATGGACTGCGGAACTCCAAATCTAGCTATGATATGATTGAACAAGAAGAGAGTGGAAATATTACCATCTTCTACATATGTAGGCATGGCCTCAGCCCATTTTGTGAAATAATCCTCAGCTATGATGATGTAACCATGCCCCCTAGTTGAGGTAGGTTTACAATGCATGAATTCAATCCCCTATTTGGCAAAAGGGCCAATGACAATGACGAGGTGAAGTGAAGCAGGATGGGTGCACTTTTTGGGATAAAAATGTTAGCAAGGTGGGCATTTCTTAATAGCCTCATAATAGTCTTTGAAGACAGAAGGCCAGAAATAGCCAGCACGAAGAATTTTCTGGGCTGTAGCCATCCTAGATAAATGACTACCACATGCTCCAGCATGGCAATCATTCAGCACGTGTTCAGCCTCCTCGTGAGTGAGGCATCACCGGAGAATGGAGTCAATCCCACATCTATACAAAGTATCATTCAAGATAAGGTAGTACTTCGCATGGTGATAGATACGGTGACGATCATCGCGAGATAGATGCGGCTGAAAACGCTGGGTCTGGAGATAAATCAGCAAATCTCCATACCAAGGATAAGTAGTGCTAATTAGGAACAGGAAATCATCTGGAAATGATTTGCTGGGCTCATATTCCGTGGTAGCATAGGGAAGGTCACATATAATCTCGGAAAAAGCCAAGGATTTATTTGATTTAGCCTTAGCAAACTCGATATTGAACTCCTAAAGGATGACAATCCAACGGGAGTACTTGCCCCCGAGTACCTGATGAGTCAGAATGTAGTACATCGGGTTCTGGTCTGCCAATACAGTGGTAGTACGAAGCAGAATGTAGTGATGAAATTTTTGCACAGCAATGACCGTGGCCAAAGCTAGCTTCTCCACATGTGAATAATGGGATTTAGAAACAATAAGATTCTTACTGGCATAATAAATAACATGCTCCTGACTGTGGAGATTGTCCTACACTAAAACCATGGTGATGGTAGTAGCAAAGGCAGAAATATACAAGAGAAAATCCTTTGAATAATCAGGGGGGTGTATCATGGGTGAATGAGTCAAAGCATGCTTAAGACTATCAAAGGTGCATTGAGCTTGGTCATCCCAAAAGAATGGAGTGTTATTCTTGAGGAGATGCATATAACCATGCATTTTCTCAGCAAAATTGCACACAAAACAGCGGAGAAAGTTTGCCTTCCCCTGCAAACTTTGGAGTTCAAGGATGTTGGTTGGGGCTGGTAGATTAATGATAAAAGAAATCTTCAAAGGATCAATCTGGATGCCATATTTGGATACCACAAATCCAACCAGACGTCTTATCTCAACGCAAAAAACAAATTTATGCGGATTGATCTGTATATTATAATGACGGCATCTCGGGAATATGTCTCTAAGATGACCAGGATGGTCCTCCTGTTGCTGTGAATGAGCAGGGAGGTCGTCAAGGTACAGTTCAACAATATGTTTAATGTCGTGAAACGCATAGGACATCGCATGCTGGAACGCAGCTCCAGCGTTTTTCAAGCCGAAAGGTAACTTCTTATATGCAAAGGTTCCCCATGGGAAAATGAATTCCATCTTATGCTGACTAGAGGGCAATATCTCAATCTGATTATAGCCGGAGAAGCCATCCATGAATGAAAAGATGACACTTCCAGCACAGTTGTCGATAATCTGATCGATGTGCGGGGTAGGAAAGTTGTCCTTGGGACAAGATTTATTTAAATCCCTAAAGTCGATGTAGACTCTAATGGTGCCTTGCTTTTTATTGACATGGACAACGTTCGATACCCATTCCATCAAAGGTACAGGATAAATAAAACCAGCTTTCAGAAGTTTCTCAATCTCGGCTGTAATAGCTGCGGCCTTCCTAGGATGGACTTGCCTAAGTTTCTGCCTGATAGGTTTAGCCATGGGATAAGTTTTAATCTTGTGGACCACAATGGAAGGGTCAATCCCTGACATCTCTTCATAGGACTAGGCAAAAATATCATGGAATTCCTTAAAAAGTGCCTTATATGCTTCAAATTCATCTGTGGAGTAGTTCTACCCAACACGAACATGCTCAATAACATCAGGCTTGGCTGATATGTCAATTGGGTTCGTCTGAGTAATGTTGCAAAGGTTTCCTTCAGAATCTATATCTTGCAACAATATAGGAATTTGTGAAATGTTGACAATATCAGTAGCAAACAAGGATGCAAAATCATGGCTGCCTGAACTGGTATTGGGGAGGAACATGGATCCATGATGGTGGTCCTCCCAAATGGGCTCATCCATATTCATGATCTCTATAATGGACTCATTGAAAGGAAAAGTCTCAGAGAGATAGTCTAGAATCGGAAGAGAAGGTTCTAACCAGTACGGTAAATGGTAAGGATCCAAAGCCACTAAATGAATGTCATCAGTGTGATCATTGAAACAAGTTTGAATGGTGTCATACATAGCTTCGTGCAGGCTCAACGAGGTGGAATCAACAACATTTTTTCCCTGGGGCTCAATATCAAATGAGGCGACCATTAGTACTGTCACGGTATCCGTGCTAGGCGGAGTAGAGGGAAAAATCCCCATAAGGGATTAATCCTTCAACATACCTACCCCAATCGACTGGTAAGGAGGAGGGGACTGACCTAACATGGGGATGTTATTAGCCATGGAGGTAGTAACATTTGGCATACAGAAATCAAGCTGGTCAATGGTAACAATTCTACCGAGATGCGGGAATTGGAATGTTCGAAATACTATTGAAGCAATAACATTCATGGCATAGAACCAATTCCTTCCTAAATGGACGTTATAATCTAAAGGGGCATCTACCACTTCTACTTGGATGGAAATGGTTTTTCCCCTTAGCTCGACTGTGAGGGCTGATATGAGGCCATGGGGTTGGAATCCCCATCCATCAAAGACTTTAAGGGTCATAGGTGATGTAACAAACTCAGGAGAGCCAAGAGCTTTCCAACAAGTCAGAGATAACACCGAGGTTGAAGCTCCTTCATCTAGTACCGTTCGAAAGACTTTCTTTCCCACTAATTTCATAATGATCTGAAAAGCAATTTTATGGGGTAATATAGGTTTGTAGTTCTCAACATTGAAGTGAATCAAGTTAGTGTTATCCGGGTCTACAGCTCCTAATGTAGTCAATAATTTCTTGCATTGTGTAGGGAAAATTTGGAGTACCTCTAAGGTAGACATCGCACAAGGGGCCTGAGCGATATCTTCAACCACATTATATAATTGAGCAGCTCGAGCATTGGGATTAAAGACATCCTTCCAAAGAGTACTCTTTGGTGGGTGCAAAATCAATGTCGAGAGTAGGCTTCTCGATAGACAAGGGAACAGTAGACGAGGATTCTGGAGAACTAGTAGAGGAAGCTTTCCCTGAAGAAGATTGATCTTCCTGCTTATCTACGGGTTTATCATAGTTCTGGATTTGAGTTTACAGATGGATGGTATCTAAGGACATCATACGAATTTCCTCCGATGAACTAGAGTTACCCTGGTTCGACATGTGGTCTACCAGCTATTGTTGAGAGGGAAAGGGATCCATAAGTACTGCAGGTGCAGGACTAGACTTCAAAAACTGGGGATTTCGTCCTGATGGGGACACTCCTTTGAGAAGTGGTCATCACCACATAACAGACAAGGGTATTTAGCCTTCCTTTTCCCTGTGTTGTTGTCATTATGGGTTGATTGTGGGGTCTCCTGCTGGTTTCCAGGTTTTTTATTTCGATTTTTACCTTTCTTTTTATTACCCGAGGTTCAAGTAGTTTGAATGGAGTTGACCTTGGTAGAAACCTTAGGAGTTGAAGGAGTAGCAGTTTGGGTTTGCTTGGTAGGTTTCATTGCATATGGGGACTGTATTTAACCAACAATCCCATCAAAAGGTACTTCTGTTGATGGCTTGGCAGGGTTAGTGCTGGGGCGAGGAGCTTGAGGAATCAGGTCATAAAGAGTCCTAGATTGGGAATAGACCAGGTCTAGGTACTGATCCTGACTAATAGTCTGCTCTTCGGTAACAACACCACCCATGGCCACATCTCAGGTAATAGGAGGAAACAAGGACTTAGTGAACCAATCAGCTAACAATTGATCCGGAATAGGGGCCTTAATAAGCCTTCTCTGCCTTCTCCACTCATGGATATGATCAGAAATGTGGGTGGAGGTGTTCTGTCACAAAGAATTTAAAAGATCAGTGCCCATTTCATAACGAATAGGGAGCTGAAAGTGCATAAGAAATACGGTTTCCAATGAGCAAAAATCCATAAACAAATGTTGTGGGAGTTCAATATACCACTTTGTGGCTATACCGGTCAAAGTTCACTGAAAGAGTCATAACCGAACAGAATCATCCATGAGGGAGTTTGAGGAACACCACAAATGAAAAGTCATAACATGGTTTCGCAGATATTCACCCTGCTTCCCATCGAGTTTTGGAATATCCAATGGTAACTTTACCGGAATGGGAGGCCACGAGGGATTGTGTCGAATGGGATCATTAATCAACTTGGACAAATCAGGCAAGTCCAAAGTTTCTAGGAAGGTAACTATCTATTGGGTTGCACATACTGGTAATATTGATATGGCATATAATTACCGGTAGGGCCATAGGTAGACTGATAAACAGGTTGCTGTGAGGAAGAATCACCAAAAAATCTTCCCATGGGGGGTTGATTTCTAGAATTAGGACCGCTAGGACCACCAGGGCCTCCAGGAGGAGGACCGCCAAATCCACCGGGACCGCTAGGACCATTAGGACCACCAGGACCACCAAGACCACTAGGAGGCAGACCACCAGACCCTCTGAAACCTCCAGGAGGTGGGGAACCTCTAGAGCCACTAGAAACACTAGGTGGAGGGCCACTAGACCCTCCCGAGCCATAAGGAGGAAAGCCACTAGGTCCCCCAGGACCACTAGAACCACTAGGGCCATGAGGAGGACTTCTAGACCCTCCAGGACCATTAGGTCCCCCAAGGGGAGGACCTCCATAAGGTGGTCCTCCCATACCTCCCGCAGTGTGTATGGGTATCCCTCCCATGGCTGGCATGTAAGACTAGTTGGGTTTCCCCCATGAGGTAAAAGTGTTGCTAGGGAATGGAATTCTAGTAGGATTAGATGGATGATTACCTACAGGTATTTGATAACCATAACCACTAGAATACTGAATGGCAACAGGTTGTGCCCCCAAGGGCTGACCTGAACTAGATGGGGGATTTACCACATTAGTGTGGGTGGGAGGGACAAAAAATGTAGATGTTTCTATGTTAGAGGTCTGCTCTTGACTAGGTACAACTTCGGGATCAGATAACATAGGTCGTGCCGAGGGTTGTCCCCCAGCATTCAAAGGTACTAAAGAAACAAGAATTGAAGGTTGGGCCCCAGATGCAAAAGACCTGGGAGGATTAGGAACATACATAACATAAGAGGTGAGAGGGGTGGAAATTTGACCTGGGTTGTGGGTTCTTAATGGACGATCTATAATAGGTTCAATGGGTCTCATAGAATCGGCTAGTGAATGATATCCCATAGGAAGGAATGTGGAACGAACTGGTGAAGAGCCTAATAGGTTGTTAATCTTCTTTTCTACCTTCTGTGCACGGAGGATAGTAGCATGGTATTTCCTACATTCTTCTTCACTTTCAGGAGAATTTACACAGGTGCCAAATGAGGCAATGGCATGTCCGATAGGTGTCTCCCAAAAAGGAGCATTAGGACAAAAATCCGGATGGGTATCATCAACATGACCTTCCACGGGAGGATGGAACGATGAATCTTCCCAGGAAGGCTGTTGGACCAAGGGGGGCGAGTGTGAAGAATATGGTACTCCACTTTCCACCACCACATTATCTCCCACTTGGGAGGTGGTAGCAGCTCCTTGGTCGATAGCTTCCATTGGATTTTCTTCTGAAATAGAAGTAAAATCGAGTGGCAAGCCTCGTACTCTCCTGGACTATCTTAACTCAACCAGTGTGTACAGTTCCTATCTAACCTAGGGTATGAAAATCTAGAAAAAACACACCAAAATACTTCCCTACTCAAACTATAGGTCAAAACAAGCAGACTTAAAATGACAGGAGGAGTTCAAAAGTTAGGTCTCTCACTAGGATTGTCAAGCAGGTGCCACTCACGATATACCTCGAGGGTACATGCGTAGTAATCTCCCCAAATGTTGTTTTCAGTGTATGGATCCAAACAAGATGGCCAAAGGGCTTTTCTCAGATAGATAAGGTACCCTATTAGGGTCTCTTGATATACTCAAGGTACGTGGGAGCTCGAATCGGTAGTAGTACTGTCTAATGCATAACCGTACAAAGGGGCCTTCCGATATACAATCGAGTACATGAAGTACCTTTTTATATACCTCAAGGGTACGTGAAAGGTTGTTCGATATACCGATGGTACGTGGAAGAACCACGCGAGTCTCGGAATGTAATGCTAACAAATAACGACAGCTCCTACGTTTTACGACACCTGAGCACGTCTCTAGCCTATCACTCAAGTTACTACATAAATTTTAACCTACAACTACCGTTAATTTTAACTTGTACGGTTAGGTGAATGCATGATGTTCTGATAGAAAAGTAAAACCATGCAATATGCTTGTGCAAATGTTCACTTTACCGTTCAATATGCTTACTTACGGGAGGGAATAGAGTGTTTTTTATTTTTGTTTCAAAACCAAAAATATTTCCAATCAACAGTCATGAATACCAAATCAAAGACAAGCAAACACTTTTACAAACCAAATTATTCTTTTCAAAAGCAAATGGGAAGGGTGAGAATCTCGTTTCCTAAAAGAACAACACCAAGCACACCTATATGCCAATTAACTCTAACTTTTCAAATTTCTTAAAAACATAAGCAAATCTAACTTAAAACTACCATTTTTTTAATATTTTGATCGAGATAGTCCTATATGCATGAGAGATGAAAGATCATAAAGGTACTAAAAGCTTATGAAGCCAATCAGAAAACCCAAATCCAATGCTCAAATATGATATCCTAATCTTAAGCAAAACTTTTCTTTTTTGAAGGGAAGAAAAAGAAGTTTACTATGCAAGCAAGAAATGAAATCTGGAAGCTAATCTAGTGTTCTTCTTTCAGCATATGCAACAGAAAGAGAGTTCAATGAATACCTTAACTTTCAGAAAACAAGAAATCCTTCTTTAAGCACAACCAACAAATAAGAAGTGGATGAACAATAAAAAAGACTAAACAAATTTTTGAAATTCCACTCAAAATCAATCTTAAACCATCAAAGTAGCAAGCCACACACATCAGATTCAATAACACAAGCCTGATAACAAAACTGAAAGCAATCAAAATTCCAAATTTTCATAAAGAAAAATGAGGAAAGAGTGTTTTGGACTAATGCCTACTTGGTACCACGCTTCGTAGGTGTTGTAAGAGCATTTCCAAAGCAGCACCACTCCTCGCAAATCAGATACAGCCGGTGGCACTGCTTACTGCTCACTGTGTTCAAGCGGTGGCAGTGCTCCTCATACAAAGAATTTCTACGGTTCCTTGTAAATGGCCAAAACAAGAAAGAGAATGAAGGATCAGATAAAAAAAGACTAGATAACGGTAAATAGTCTCGAATTGAAAGTGGTAACAGAGCATAAAAAACCGAAATGACTCAGATCTGAACAGATCTGGAAATTTCAAACCCAAATAATACAAATCAGAAAGTAGATCTGACTGCAAAGGGTTGAAGAAAACGGAGCCTAGATTCGGACAAGAGTTGCAGACTGAGGATGATCAGGACAACTAAATACAACTACTCCCCAACGGAGTCGCCAGATTTGTTGACCGAAATATTTCACCTCCTGCGGACAGCAAGGTGTTCTGCTGGTCTAAATGGTTCAGATCCAAAACAAATAGATCACAGAGGCTGATAACTCTCCCTAGATGTTGTAGATATCTGGAATACAAGGCTTTGATAGTTCACCTGTGTACCTGCAAAAGAGTTCAACATGAAACGAATCAAAGCAACCAGAATATGATCTACTAATCTATGCTAGTGACTAAGGAATATAGCAATATATATCTGAAATCAAACATCAACAATATTTATGGGACAAAAAATCAACTTGCATTAAAAATATGAAGATGTTTACAACCAAGCCTTAGTGTTGACATGCATCTCCATGAAACCAGCTCCTCATCCCCATAAGTTCCGACTCTATCTCTCTATGCTCTCTCCAAATGATCGTGGGTCAAGAATAAGTCCAATAGCATAACAATACCTTCATTGTTCTCTCCTCAACCATGGATATGACCTCATATTTATAGGGCTTTAATGGATAGTGATGGTTGAGAAATTAGTGGGTGAGGTGGCCTCTAAGATCCTAGGATGAGGGATCTCGAGCTCAACCAACCCACAACAGTAGGGTTAAGGGATATCTCGAGGCTTATCATCTAGAAGCCTCGAGAAGCTTCTATTTTTCCCCTTTTACCCAGGGTACCGCACTTCTCCTTCTATGACAGAGCGGTTCTAGTAATAACCGCCTATGGACCAAAGGTAATGGGCGGTGGCACTGCGTGTGGACAACCGATGAAAGGAGGTGCGATCAAGGGTACTGCTCCTGGACAAAGAGTCATGCATGGTGCTAGGAATTTGTATGATAGACTGATAAAAAACCATTTAGTCTCCACTCCAGAAGTTGGGATTCATAGCAAGTAGGTATGTCAAAGGTCTTATCACATGATGGTGACAGGATTTTGGTATAACAGGTACATTGTGTAAGGAGGTTCCTCCCTCGAAGAGGATTGATATTTATATCTATTATTCATCTTTTAGGTGTGGCTTACTCTCTTATTGTATATTTCTTCTCTTTTTATGCTATATCTGGGACTTGGTTGCATAACATTTGGTATCAGGGCTCTTTCCTTGGGACTGGCTTCTGCAAAATGAGTCATATTGGAAATTTTGCTAAATTTTTTTTTCTACAAGGATTCATAGATCAAGGTTAAAAACCCACTTCCAAAATAGGCCTAAATATCTCTAGTCCAAATTCATATCCTTATCCTTTACAGTTTCAGATATAATTGTGGATGAATCTATGGTTTTTTACTAGTCCTACATCTAGTCTAAAACAAGTGTTATTCGGAAAAGGTCATATCTGAGGAATACGAGATCCAAATGGAGTGAGACCAGTTTCATATGAAATAAGACAAACCATTGTATCTATGGTATAATTTTCATATACAAAATCAAAATAGTGGACATGTGGCATACATTACAAGTGTGCTCTTTGGGATAGGAAAAAAAAAGAAGCTTTGGTATATTTGCAATAATTTTTTGTTGGATCATCCAAATTAGGTCAGACCTACGGAATTGGAAAGAGGACAGACTAAGGTACTACATGCCAAAGTTTCAAACTCAGAGGACTCACAATTCAAATTTTAACTCAGTTACAAGTCGTCCCTAAAACAGTCTTCCAATCAGGGTTTGAAAAAGGTACGTCATTTTGCATTTGAATAGCTTTTAGTAGAAGGATATATATTTTTTAAACCCTAGGGTGTGATATTGTTAAAAACACCACCAAAATGAATTGGAAAGAATCACACTCCACTCAAACACCCATAGGATTCATCCCTGACATACAAGGAAATGGAAGGAATTTATTTTAGAGTGTCCAAGTTGGAAGATATGATTGAAGGAAATGTGAAAATTGATGACTTTGCTAAATTGGAAAAGAAGATGGCTAATAAAGAGGATCTGAAAGGGTTGGCTATTAAATAATATATTCAAGACTTAAAGGAGTTTATCAAGGATATCGAACATAACATTATTCCTCAATTATCTACTCAAGAAGAGGATAAGGAGGAAAAATATGACTTATTCCAGTCACGTCTAGAGAAAATTGAAAAGCATTTGGAGAGTAGGAAGTTGGAGTCCTCAAAAGTTGATGATTCACTACAACATCATGGGTTCAATTTAGGTTCAAGAAACTACACTATTCCCAAGATTTAAATGAGAAATTTTGATGGCAAGGATCCAATCACGTGGATTTTTTAGATGGAGCAATTCTTTGATCTACACCAGGTGCCCACCATGCAAAAGGTAACTATTGCATCCTTGTATTTGTTAGGATTATTAATCCTCCCTTCTCCAATTTGGTCATATGTCTAAATCGGAAGTCATGTCTAAATCGGGAGTCCATCCAGTCTATTTATAGTCATTAGCACCATTGGGTAAACTTGACCTAATTGGGGCACATGTTTCAGTTACTAAAGTGTGGGAAACACTAATTGAGGCTCACTGCCACTTATTGCACTTGATTGCATAAGTTTAGGAGCCTCCTAGATCAATCCCTACAATTTAGGAAGCCACTGGGAGTGCCGAAACCAACCAAGGTTAGTTCACTTTAGTTAATGACTGGTCAAGCTAAGTTAGGAGTCAGTTACTTTCAATTCAAGTCCTCCACATTCAGTTAGCGCTAGGTTTACTTGACTGCACACATGTGGGGCCCATTTCTCACCTACCACAGTCAGTTAACCATTGGTAAACACTGAACGTAACACTTGAGTTGTGTTTTAGAGCTTCGATGAACTCCGGTTATGGTTTAGACAAGGATAGTTAACTACTGGGTCCTCTGATAGTGATTTAGACAAGTCTTGGTTACCTACAGTCAAGTAGAGTCAAATCAATTCAAACTTACTCATGTGGATTCAAATTGCTTGTGGCTATTAAAGCCATTTTACTTCATTTTAATTATCATTCGGATTACTTTTTTTATTAATGAAAGCATTCACAGCTGCAAGCCTTTTGCACTGTTTCATTCTTCAATTGCTGAGTAAATTGTGAGATCTTCTTTGTGAGTTGTGTGTTTGTCTACAGATCTATATGCTCAAATTTACATGGTATTAGAGCCTCGACGGACAAGGCACTTCTCCTCCTCGGATCTCCTACAGGATCATTTTTTTTGTTTTGCAGGTACAACTTTGAAATGAATTCATCAGTTCCTCTTCTCACCTGATCCTCAGATTATTTTGAATGGAAGGTGAAGATGATTATATGTATGAGAAGACAAAAACTATTTTCGGTGTTTGATGGATATGGTAGACATTATTTTGAGAGTGAAAATGACTAGCTAAATGAAAAGGATGCAGCTTTTGAAATAATGAAACTGGCTCTTTCTCCTAGCATGCACTACCTCAGTAGATCTATTAAAGATCCACAGGAAATCTGGACAAGATTGGACAGAACCTTTGGAATTATTGATAATATCACTTTGGATAGCACATCCATCACCATAAGCATCCTTGATTCAAAATTCTCAGCCTCTACTCTCTCTGATGAAGTTGTTCAAGATGAAAATGAAGCAGAAGCTTCTACACAGTCAATTCGAATTGAAGACAGTCTCCATGCAGTGAATCCTTCTCCTGATGCTCCAGAAGTTCATGAGATCTCTGATATCTCATCTTCTCATATTGCTGAAACAGAAGAATACATTCAAATCTTTGATATTGAAGAAAAACTCTATTGCACTTCCATGCAAACATTCATCGGTGATTTTACTTTAAATTCTATGCAAAATTTACCAGTAATTGCTTCCGAAAGTGAAGAGAAATTTGATTTTTCTTCCTCTAATGTTGCTGCTGGTGTGAAAATATGTAAAAAATTGGATATTTTGGAAAAAATATCAAATTATAAGAGTGACACATTCGCTCCCCATGATCTATATGTTCCAGCAAATTCCTACAGGATTGCATGCACCAAAATTCAGAATTTTGAAGAAGAAGAAAGTTGTGCATCCACCATCTCGGTTAACCATTTATTTGAATCTGATATTAACCTTATTGGATCTGATATGATATTATTTAGATATGATATGATATTTCTTGGTTTAATATATCAAATTCATAATCTTTCAGTACTGCTTGTAGCTGTTCTCATCAATAGTGTGAAGAAACAAGTACCGCAAGTCTCCTACAAAACTACTGCTGGGGATTTGATTCCATTTCACAGTTTTGGATCTGTTTTAAACCTATTTAGATCTGATTTAATTTATTATCTGATATTATTTGGTTTATATTTTAAAATCCAAAATAATTCAGTCATGCTTGTAGCCGCTCTCACCAATTCCGGTGTGAAAAATCAAGTACCGCACTTTCTCTTCAAAACTGCTGATGGGGATTTGGTGTTAGTTTCCTCATATGAGGTTGCTGATATTTTATTATGTTATTCATTATCTATTTCAGAAGATATATAAGACTATGGATCTCAAGCATTTTCTCTCAACAGTCCCAGTGCTTCTCTACCATTGATCACATGCTCATCTCCTCACAGAACTAGTAAAGAGGAAGATTTTCTGCATCCTCCTGGACACCTGCTCCTAACACTTGGGGATGTTCTTACCACTCATGGTTTTCTGTTAATGGATGCAACATAGCAGTTTCTTGAGTTTTATTCACATTCTTTGAATTCTCAAGAACCTTTCCTCACTTTTCAGTTGACTTCAGTTGCTCTACATGGGTCCAGTCTTCATCCGACAGCTGTCTATATTTATGATTTAGTTGAGCATATCATTATTATTCCAAAGAGGAAGATTCATCCAGACATAATGATGGAGAGGTTCACATGCCAGGCCCCAGGATACCTGTGTACAGAAGAACCAGATTGATCCTGATTCTACCTGCTTAATTAGAAGGGGTTTTTTTTTTCCCATGTGGTTTTTCCCCGGCACCTTGTTTTTGAGTAGTTTCTTTACTTTACTTGATGTAATGGGTGACCTATGGTCTTAGTTACCAGGGCCCACAAATTTTCCAAGTTAGCATTCAGGGGGGGTGTTAGGATTATTAATCCTCCCTTGTCCAATTTGGTCATATGTCTAAATCGGGAGTCCATCCAGTCTATTTATATTCATTAGCACCATTGGGTAAAATTGACCTAATTGGGGCACATGTTTCAGTTACTAAAGTGTGGGGAACACTAATTGAGGCTCACTGCCACTTATTGCACTTGATTGCATAATTTTAGGATCCTCCTAGATCAATCCCTACAATTTAGGAAGCCACTGGGAGTACTGAAACCAACCAAGGTCAATTCACTTCAGTTAATGACTGGTCAAGCTAAGTTAGGAGTTAGTTACTTTCAGTTCAAGTCCTCCACATTCAGTTAGCACTAGGTTTACTTGAATGCACACATGTGGGGCCCATTTCTCACCTACCACAGTCAGTTAACCATTGGTCAACACTGAATGTAACACTTGAGTTGTGTTTTAGAGCTTTGATGAACTCCGGTTATGGTTTAGACAAGGACAGTTAACTACTAGGTCCTCCAATAGTGATTTAGACAAGTCTTGGTTACCTACAGTCAAGTAGAGTCAAATCAATTCGAACTTACTCATGTGGATTCGAATTGCTTGTGGCTATTAAAGCCATTTTACTTCATTGTAATTATCATTCGGATTAATTTTTTTATTAATGAAAGCATTCACAGCTGCAAGCCTTTTGCACTGTTTCATTCTTCAATTGCTGAGTAAATTGTGAGATCTTCTTTGTGAGTTGTGTGTTTGTCTACAGATCTATATGCTCAAATTTACAGTATTTAGAACCTGATCAATTTATATGGTACCAATGGCTTTGTGACCATAAAAAGAAGTCTATTATATTTTGGTATATATTCACAAAATAGTTGATTGCACATTATGGGGATATAAATAGCAACACCTTCTTCAGTCAGTTGGTAAATTTCAAGAAAAAATGTTCAGCTACAGATCACATCAAGAAATTTCAACAGCTAAGTCTCAGAGTGAAGAATATTTCAGAAGATAATTTGTTAGATCTCTTTATTGGAACCTTGAAAGATAAAATTCAACATGAGGTATGTCTCTTTGAACCATCATCGCAAGAGAAGGATTTCGTGATGGCAAGGAAGGTTGAAAATAAAAATATGGAAATGACTACTAGAAAGGCCTTCTCCAATACATATAGAGAAAATAATGTTCCTTCTTCTAAACCACCACAATGGTTGACACCCCAAAAAATAGATGAAAGAAGACCAAAAGAATTATGCTTTAATTGTGACATAAAGTATAATAAGGGACATAAGTGCAATGAGAAGAAATTATTCTACATAGATTGTGAAGAGGAAGAACCAAAAGAAGAGGAAGCATCTTAAGAAGAGGAGACTTCAAAAGAAATAGAAGAGGCTACTTCAGAAGAAATTACTCCCACAATATCTTGTCATGCATTGGCTGGGATTATCACTCCTCAAACTCTCAATATAGAAGGATACATAAAAAACAAGAAGGTAACATTGTTGATTGATTCTAGTAGTACTCATAATTTCATTCACTGTAAATTAGCCAAAGTTCTTAATTTCTTTGTTGATCTAGCACCATAATTTTAAGTATTGATTTTAGATGGAGGAAATATAAATTTCTCAGGGAAAGACCATAATATCAATCTGGTTGTGGGAGAATATGTATTGAATAGTCCAATGATTGCTATCCCAAAGACTGGTGTTGATGTTGTCTTGGGTGTCCAATGGTTAGAATCATTGGGAGCAGTGGATTTTAATTTTCAAAAAAATTACATGAAATTTTCATGGGAAGGTAAAGAATATGAGTTAAATGAGATCATGAGAAAACCAAGCAAGGTGATAAGTTCTAATGGTATGAAAAAGTTCTTAAAAAAGGGACATCATGCTATAGTTTCACAATTATGCTCATTAGATGTTCAAACCTCAAAGTTCCATATCTCCCTAGATATCCAAAGGGTCATTAATAAGTATTCCAAGGTATGTGAAGATATTCCCAAAGGTATTCCACCTATTCGTGACTTTGATCATGCTATGCACTTAATTCTAGGAAGTGTTCCTCCTAAAATCAGACCTTACCGATATCCCTATATCTAAAAGAGTGAAATTGAGCGTATGATGGCTGAAATGTTAGAGGCTAGTATAATTAGGCCTAGCCAAATTTATTACTCTGCACCAGTGGTAATGGTGCCCAAGACAAATGGATCATGGTGTATGTGTCCTGATTATAGAGAGATCAACAATATCACCATTAAATATAAGTTTCCCATTCCCATCATTGAGGAATTGTTAGACAAATTACATGGAGCAGTTGTCTTCACAAAGTTGGATATACATTCTGGGTAACATCAAATTCGAATAAAGGATGAAGACATCCCCCAAAAAACATTCATAACTCATGAAGGTCACTATGACTTTGGTCATGCCATTGGTTCTAAAAAATGCACCTTCCACATTTCAAGGTTTGATGAATTCTATTTTCAATCCTTTCCTTAGAAAATTTGTTCTAGTATTCTTTGATGATATACTACTATATAGAAAGTCTTGGGAAGAACATGTTCAACATGTTGACAAGGTACTACAACTACTAAAGGAGAAAGAACTGTATGCAAAACCCTCAAAATGTTTCTTTGGGATAAAGGAGGTAGAGTATTTGGGTCATATTTTGTCTTATGAAGTTGTCAAGGTAGACCCTAAAAAAATTAAATCCATGATGGATTGGATGATTCCCAAAACCATGAAGAATATTTGACTCGATTCTTAGGTCTGACAGGGTACTACCACAAGTTTGTTTGGAACTATGGAAGAAAAATAGCTCCTCTAATATTGTTACTGAATAAAGATGCATTTTCTAGGACTCCAAAGGCAACTCAAGCCTTTCAACAACTCAAAGAGGCCATGTAAATCTCATGTTTTGGCAACACCAAACTTCACAAAAACTTTTATTGTGGAATGTGATGCTTCAGGAAATGGAATTGGAGTTGTATTAATGCAAGAAGGACACTCTATTTCCTTCACAGGACATCCAATCAAGGGAAAGAACTTTAAAAATCCCATTTATGAGAACGAAATGTGGCCATACTACATTCCTTGAAGCAATGGCGCCCCTATGTTATAGGAAGACATTTCAAGGTTAAAACTAATCATGATAGCCTTAAATACTTCTTGGAGCAAAGGCTATCTTCAAAAGAGCAACAAAAATGGGTAACAAAGATGTTGGGATATGAATTTGAAATTGTCTACAAAAAGGGAAGAAAACTTTTGTTGCATATGCACTCTCCAGGAAATATGAGGATGGTGAAGAATTAATCTATGCTATTTTGATCATCCAACCATATTGGATAGCCAAAGCAATGGACGAATGGAAAAATTACTTAAAAATATGGACATTTATTCAAAAGATGCAGCGGGATCCCAATGCCTCTAAAACATTTATGTGGAAAGATGACTTGATATGGTACAAGGATCACTTATATCTTGGTAAGAGTTCCCAACTCAAGAAAAAGGTACTTTCTGAATTCCACTCTTCACCGATAGGAGAGCACTTGGGTTTCTTAAAAACCTACTATAAGGTAAAGAAATAATTTTTTTGGGATGGTCTTAAAACTGAAGTTAAAAAAATTGAGGCAGAATGTTTGGTTTTCCAATAAAATAAAGTGGAAACAATTAAGACCCCTGGTCTCCTATAACCACTTTCCATTCCAAGCCAAAGGTGGATAAGGGTCTCGATGGAATTTATCACAAGTTTACCGAATTCTAAATGAAAGAGTGTCATCATGGTGGTTGTTTAAATACTTAATAAATATGCACGCTTCTGTGCACTATATCACCCCTTCAAAGCAAGCATGATCACCAATTCTTTTATGGAGACAATACAAAAACTACATGGTACTCCAAATATTATAGTAAGTGACAGGGACCCCATTTTCACTGGAATTGTTTGGACCGAATTATATTCTTGTTTGGGTACTCAACTGGCTCATATCTCATCTTATCACCCTCGATATGATGGACAAACATAGATAGTAAACAAATGTTTGGAAGGGTTTCTTCAATGTTTTGCAGTTGATAACAAGTGATTAGCCTTAGTAGAATGGTGGTATAATAATTCCTTCCATACATCATAAAAAATGACCCCATTTATGCACTGTATGGCTACCATCCACCATCCATCACATCTTCACTAAGAAACTCTAAGGTTCAATTAGTGGAAGACCACATGGAACATCAACAACAAGTTCTTCAACTCTTAAAGGACAACCCAAATCTAGCACAAAATCGAATGAAGCAACAAGCATATCAACACCATAGTGAATGAAGCTTTAATGTTGGGGATTGGGTGTTTTTAAGACTTCAACCATACAAATAGATGTCCTTGAAGAACAACAAGAAGGATAATAAATTATCACCTAAATAATACAGTCCCTATAAGTTGTTACAAAAGATTAGTAATATGGCCTACACATTGGAACTACCTGCATATTCACGAGTCCATCTAGTTTTCCATGTTTCTTGTTTAAAGAAGGAAATCGGTGGCAAGATACCAGTTCAAACGATGTTACCAAAACTTGATGAGGAAGGAAAAATCATCTTGGAGCCTGAAACAATTATTGAAATATGAACTAGACAGCTTCAAAATCAATCAATTTCACAGTATCTCATTAAATGGAAGAACTTACCCACAGAATATTCAACATGGGAAGATGAGTCCTCTATACAATAGCATCAAGAACTACTTTACCGTTGAGGACAACACTTTTTAAAGGGGAGGGGCATGTTAAGCCCCTAATGATGACACATTACACCATATAGTGTGGTGCATTACTCCCTATATTATGGTGCATTACATATTATTTATGTAGGGTTGGGCCTATTAGTGGGTTTATTGGTTGTTATTCTACACCTTTATCTCCTATATATAGGAAGGATATATTCTCATTTTAGTCATCATAGTATCTTATCTTGTCTTGTGTACTCAGTACATTGTGTAAGTATGTTGCTCCCTCGAAGAGCCTTAAAGAAAATTGATATTTATCTCTGTTATTCATATTTTAGGCATGGATTACTCTCTTATTGTCTATTTCTGCTCTTTTTATGCTATAGTTGGGACTTGGTTGCATAACATCTATCATCTTAATCAAGTTTAGAGAAGAACCAATGCCAACATCATGCATCAACTCATACTCATCTAAATCTATTGATTTCTCTGGCGATGTTTCAAACATTGAATCAGCGGTATGCAACACAAATATATAAAACATTAATGACGTGAAAGGAATAGACTAAGGGAAAAACTATATTAACAAAAAATTTCGATCATGATATATTCATAAAATTACAGTTAGGTTTACCTAATGACTCAATGTTGGTGTCATTTGATCTACAGCTGGGGACTTGCCCCGATCACCCCCCTACCAAAAAGAAGTAGAAAACATTGTCAGAAAGAAACCAATATACACACGAAAAAGACAAAAAAAAAACATTATGCTCCATATTATATTTGTACATCTCCAATGAATTATACCTGTTTCCTAAAGGACCATATACTCATCGGATCAATGGTTATAGGGGACCTACCTCAATTTACTAATAGGGAGGTGCCCCTTACAACACCCTGCATAAAATAAATAGAAACAATTATCTAAAGAAACTAAAATACTCACGGTAACAACATTATAAGAAAACATTTCGACATATTTAAATTGTACATTTACAATCTAGTATACTTGTTTCCCCGAGGCTGTTGTTGTCTGATCAACACTAGCTGGTTGGTTTCCCCGATCAACACTCTACAACAAGTATATAGATAACATTAACTAAATGAATCGAATATACTGATGAAAAAACACAACAAACAAATTATCCAAACAAAAACAAAATACTCACGCTAACAACATAATAAGAGACAGATGATGTCTTGCATGTGGCAGAGGTTGTTTTCAGTATCCTCCTTAAATAAATTGATGGTAAGTTTTCATAGAAAAATTATCCAAACAAAACCAAAATACTCACAGTAACAACATAATAAGAAAACATTTTGATGTATTTAAATTGTACATTTACAATTAGGTATACTTGTTGCCTCGAGGTTGTTGTAGTCTGACCAAGAGCCATGTGGTTTCCCTTATAAACACTCTGCAACAAGTATATAGATAACATTATCTAAATGAATCAAATATACTCATGAAAAAACATAACAACAAAAAAAAATTCTTTTTTTCAAATTATATTTGTACTATTACAAAGATGTATACATGCTACCTCGAGGAAGTTGTACTCGTCTGACCAGTTGCTAGGGATATGCCCTAATCAGTACCCTATGAAGTAAATATAGAAACTTTAAATAAATTTATAACAATTGACTAACAAAAAATCCTTAAGAGGTTAAATTAATTAATAAAAGGTTGGGTAAATTGTTAGATGTACCGCTCCGATAATAACTATGTTTGTATCTACTCGATTCAATTTGTAATTAATACAGAACTCTTCCCCTGTAAATATTGATTTAATGGCACATACAAATATACAGTTTTCTTCACGCCCCTAAAATATGCAGTTGGGTTGCTTATTTGTAAACCCTAGTTGTGTACTGTTTATAAACCCCACAATATTCCCTGTGGCTTGTGGCCTTCCTTCAATATACAACGTTGCTCCTTTATTTTGATCATTGTCTTTCAACTATAAGTAATTTGCTGAAAATCCATATCTATGCATACTTCATGTATATTGGACCAGGCACAACCAATATTTGTACTGTTTATAAACCCCACAATATTCCCTGTGGCTTGTGGCCTTCCATCAATATACAACGTTGCTCCTTTATTTTTGTCACGTCCCCATCCCTCAGACTGGAAAAGAGGATGCGACGAACACCAATGCAACTGGGCAAACCGCCCCATGAACATAAAAGATGAAATCAATGCTGGAATTAAAACTTACAAACATACACAGATGCAGAATGAATCAACATTCAGCGGAAGCAACACACATACATTTCCAGCATAAAACATGTTCATCATAATTCGTTATACAATAGATGTAAATTGCAGAGATGAAGTAACCAACATCACTTATCTTTTAATGAAGAACTCGCCCGCAACCAGCTATGTTGCTACAACGTTCCACCCAACCATAGGCCAGCGTGCTCATCAATATCTCAGCACACTGCCACCCCTGAGCTGGGCATGATTCCTCCAAGGATAAGGGTCATTTTCAGGCTTACACATAGCCAAGGGGGCACCATTAGCAAACCAACATAGCTGGGTTTACCAGGCCATCAACAGATTGGCCAAGCCAGCATAGTCTGAAGACCAACCACTGCATACCTGCAGCAAAACAATCCCTTCACAACACCGTGAAGAAGCAAAGGAAACCAGGGGTAACCCCAAATAGAGATGAGCACAGCTCAAGCCCACAAGGAAACAAGGAGTTGTTCTTGGCCCTATCGTGGCCAAAAAAACTCACCAACACACCCAAACCAGGGTATAACAGCAACCCAATTTCACAATGAATGATAGCAGCAATCCACAGTCCCAAAATAGGGAAACTCAACCAATGGATTGGAAATCCATAGTGGCCAATGAATTTGGGCACCGCAGCCAACAAAACATGGGGAAGACAACAGCCCCAAAACACAATCAGTGAGCATGGCTCAACATGGGAAAATGACCCCAAATAGTATGTGCGTAAAGGAAAAGACACAACCCAGGCAGAGCATGGATGAACACACATGCACAGTCCAAAATGGAGACAAAATAGGACTCTCAATAGTTCCCAAACATCGGGGGAAAACACAACAGCAACCCAAATCATGGGTGAAACCAACAACACACAGAAAACGTGGATTAAATCCATGGCTATGGCACATACCAGCAGAAATCGGTCCCTTGAGGCCATTCTACCTGCTCGCTGCACGCACAACCCAGAAGAACCGCGACTGGCGCGTGAGGAAAACAACCCGACCTCTGCGTGAGGATCCGGCAAGACAACTGCCTGCGTGAGGAGGAAAAATAGAACATCTTCCTCTCTACCCGTGAATCAACAGACCAACGGGAGGAACCCCCCAGACCTTG
This sequence comes from Pseudotsuga menziesii, assembly GCA_001517045.1. Classification (NCBI taxonomy): domain Eukaryota; kingdom Viridiplantae; phylum Streptophyta; class Pinopsida; order Pinales; family Pinaceae; genus Pseudotsuga; species Pseudotsuga menziesii. Next base: position 506,012 of record LPNX010555823.1, on the reverse strand, counting down.
GGTGAGAGTGGAATGAATGGAAGGTCATGGGTGGAGTGGGCATGTGGGAAAAGGATTGACAGTCCTGCCACCCCACTCCCAAAGGCAATAACTTCCTCACCCACCAGCAGTCATATTCAATGAAGGTAGTTGGATAAAACAATAAAGAGGTTGGAAGATGTTGGTGAAACAAGAAAGGTGGAAAAACCGACAAGGTTTGACATCCCCCACCCCTTATCCTTTGGAACCATGCCCTTTTCATTCAACGTTGCACTGCCGTAGCTGGTTGTGGTTTTAGTTTTATTTGATGTGCGTGTTTACATGATGCCGAATTATAATGTGCCGGATAGCACGACATACCATCGGAAACTACCCCTATTTCCGAAACATACACGACCAAATCGATGGTGGGGCTTTTTCCTTGAGCTCCTCACCATGATTAATTACATTATATACATCATGCAAACGGGGTCAAAACCGAGGATGTGACAATTTTGAACTTTGTCTTTCAACTATAAGTAATTTGCTGAAAATCCATATCTATGCATACTTTGTGTATATTGGACTAGGCACAACCAATATTTGTAGTTACAATAGGTTCTAACATACTCCATCAATTCTATACATCTTTTGTAACCGACCTTTAGTCCATCCATGCAAAACAACCCCAAACAATGTAACGACGATGGTGTAATTCGATATATCCTCTTGTTCACATAAAAATCCATGTTTAGTTGAGGAATATCCTTGGGTACCCATTGTTTCACTAGATGTTTGTACCTCAAGGGCACCTCGATGTCGCCTATTGTCTCATCATCATAGGAACATGACCCCCCTTCAGCGAGAAAAAATTTCATGTGTTTATGGAATTTTCTTCTTATATTTTGACATCTAGTTGATATATCCATTTTATACCTCATGTATGTCTCACTTTAATTTAGTCATACTGAACTCCCCTCGCTCGAGGAAGAAATATCTGACAAATACCTGTTTGTTTCTACCCACACCATGGGAAAAAATTTCAGATAGGACATTGTTGGCTATGCATAATTCATAATAGACAATTACAAGCCATTAAGGCATGCATTTTCCACTATCATCATACATAGTTATCATTTCTCCCCCAATCTTGCATATGCATATCTTAACCAAGGTGTACCATAAAGGTGGAGAAACAACCCATTTTACCCATAGGGCCAACAAAACCAATGACTTTAATCTTTTCTCTCTCTCAAGGTATATTGTCACATATATTTTTATCATCATTGTATAAGAAGAAGTAAATAACAAAGGTAGATCTACAAAAGTAACACTGTAATAAATTCATAGATAATTTTCATCTCTTTCAACTTTAACACTCCACTAGTCATTGCATTAAAATTGGTGCTTGAGATGAGTTATCAATTCCAATGTACAGAACATAAAAAATAAAAAATTATAATGGAGTTTAAATAATGAATAGTAATTAAAGAACAACAATAATGCTAGATAGATCTGGTTTGGATCTGCCTTATACTCAGACATTTTGAGCCAGCTATTATCATTGTAAGGACAAGCTATAAAAACATACCTTCAGAGAGAGAGAGAGAGAGTTAGAGTGTTGATGGTTTAGGTTCAGATTTCATGGTTGGAGCTCACAGGTTGGAGATCACGGTTCACAATTCACAACACAATTCTACAAGCTCTAGAAGAGGTACCATATGACCTTTGGTACCCTAGTTTAAGTGTACTCAACTTTACAACAACAATAACCCTACACGTCCAACAAATATCATATCTATACTTCTTTCATGCCAAGATACCCCAAGGGTGAAGTTATGCACGTAATATATAAATGTGGCATGTCTTCTAGAATGGTCACTTAGGAAACCCTAGGTTTTAGGGCGGTTACCATAATAAAACATAAAATCAAGTTGAGTACACTTAGAGTGGTCACATAATAATAAAACAATAAAAGTAATAAGTTTAATTAATCATACCAAAGGTGGTCAAGGTACCACACACAATAAGGGAGCTAGGACCAAAAAGAAGATCAAGGACCATAAGTCAACAAAAGCGGTCACAACAAAATGGTAAGGCAACCCCCATACCCACAAGACCAAGGTGTACCGTAAAGGTGGAGAAACAACCCATTTTACTAATAAGGCCAACAAGACCAGTGACTTTAATATTTTCTCTCTCTCAAGGTATATTTCCACATATCTTTTTATCATCATTGTATAAGAAAAAGTAAATAACAAAGGTAGATCTAGAAAAGTACTGCTGTAATAAATTCATACGTAATTTTCATCTCTTTCAACTTTAACGAAAGTTGGTCCTTGAGATAAGTTATCAATTCCAATGTACCGAACATAAAAAACAAAAAAATTACAATTAAGTTTAACTAATGAATAGTAATTAAAGAACAATAATAATGCTAGATAGATTTGGTTTGGATCTTCCTTATACTCATAAATTTCGAGTTAGCTCTTGTCACTATAAGGACAAGATTTCTATCGACCCCATCAAAGGAAAAAAATGGGGGAAAATATGTTAGGCTAACCTTTGGCCAAAAGTATCCTCCTTCTTATGGCTTCTGTTGTGTAAAAGCATCCTGACATGGGACAAACTGGTAAAGAGAGGGTATAATGGGATGGCTTGGTGTTGTATGTGCAGACAAGATGGAGAAACTATCAATCATCTCCTTGATGAATGAAAATTTATGAATGAAATCTATAAAAGAGGGGGAAATATATTCAAAAGATCTGATAAAATCAATGGAAAGCTAGACCTTTCCATAACCAATTGGGCACACAACCCTTACCAAAGTCCACTTCTGAACAAAATTTAGCATCTTTTTCCTGGATTCATAGTTTGGGAACTTGTTATAGCGGATTTCACCACTCCAGGTGAATCACACTTTGTATGGCCTTCCCCTATCCCGCTGCAGACTATTTAGACCCCATGGACCATATTTTATCCTTTGATGTTTCCTTGATCATCCCTAAAAACTATATAAAAGATGATATACGCGGCTTTTTCCCTGATAACCGCGTACATACGTGGGTTTGACTCCTATAACCGCGTACATCGGATGTGTGCATAGTCCAAATCCTTTTGGATTTTTCCTTGACATGGATCCGACTCATTTGACTCCTAGCCTTCCATATGCCTTGAGATTGCTCGAATTCGACCCTTCATTATCCCTTGTGAAGCTATATAAGGAACCCCTTGGTACATTGAAGGCATATAGAGAGATTGAAAGTAACGAAACTATAGTCCATTGTTGCCGAAATTTATGCTTGAGTCTGCATCCCTTTGTCCCTTTGGAACACTTTTGTGTTCTTCCCAAGCTTTCCTTTTGCTAGTGAGCTTGCTATCATGAGATGGAGGATTGAGGTGGTGGAGGCCCAAGTGGGGGATTCAGTTTCTCCGGTTCGCAGATGTGCCGTCAGAGGTTGTATCTATCTTGTAATCTCTAATTTATATTAATAAGAACTGTCTTTTCCTGTCCAATGATGTGTATTTGATTGAATATTGTATCCATTGGAATATGTCAAATGCTTTTACATTATTGATTATATATGCTAGAATAGATCTAACACCATGATATATAGTATGCTTGTATTGTTTACTTGTTGTTGAGGAAGCATTATATCAATTCAAGCTGAAGATTGGAAAGCTCAACGGGGATCTACTTCAACTGTCCGGAATAAGGTACGAGGTCTGATCCTTTAGTGCTAGACATTTTATTTCTATTTCATATTGGGAAAGATTGATTTCTGGAGTCAAAGCTGTCTGTTGTGGTACCCCAAGCCATAGGAATTTCTCTCCGTAATAGAATTGGCGACTCTGCTAGGGAGTTCCTAGTAGTTGTCCTTTGGGGGTGATTTTCTCGGCATTCAATGTATTTGAATTGCTCTTTCTCTCTTGTTTCTGTGTCGGGTCTAGGGGCATGTATGCCTGCTAGAGTCTGATTGGAGTGAATTTTGTCTCAGCCTATCTATTTGCCTTGTTTTATGCACCTTTTCTTCCTGTACGCGGGTTTTTGATTTACAGTCGTGTATATACGCGGTTTCCTCTATGATTTCCACGTATACACGCGGGTTTACTGCAAACAATCACGTATACCCTGGATTTTTCCCTTTTTGTGGAAGTTAATGGGCTGTTGGGTGAATTTTGTTAGTTGCTGAGTCTCCTTTGGCACTGCCTGAGTCTATTTTGACCTCTGGTTCTGACTGGAAACGTTTTTTTTAGCCTAATTTTTTTTTTTTTAAGGTAAGTTCTTGTCATGGCATTTTCGATTTTTTGTTTGAGATTAGTGCATTAGAGTTCTTTTACCTTAGTGCTTTGCTTGGATGCTGTATATGTGTGCTTGCAGAGTCTGGGGGTGGTAGAATCATTCTTTTGCTTTTTGCATCTCTTATATTTTCAAAAAATCCAAAAACATTTGCTTATCATAATGCATTTCATTTTGCACTTTGCATTGTACTTGCACTAGATCTAGATTTGCTTTGGAGTACTAGTTAGGACTTCATATAGGGAAATTTGCATTCATCATTTGAAGAAGAATTGTGCATTTCACGTAGTTGCATACCCTGTTTACATGGACACAATGCATTTGCATTGATTGTTACGGTGTGCATTTTACTTCATGCTGCATCATAACACCACTAGTTGCATGACCATATCCTATTTTTGAGTAATAAATCCAACTAAAATCAACGCTAATTAAAATGAATTACACTCTTTTCTTTTCTAGGGTGCACCAACAAGCTTAGGTTTTAGGATCTTGGAATAGTTCATTGTAAGTCAATTCTCCAAGATCACTAAACAACAACATCTTGGTGTATGTCCAGGGAGTGTGTGAAATCCTTGGTATAACCATCGTTCTCAGGATCCTCCTCTCAAACAGGAGTTAAGCACGAGGCAGTGTGAGCGGTTATTGATTGGGATGACCCCTAGTCATAATTGAGTAGCACTGGAGATATTTCCAGGATTGTATTCATATCTGGGGGCTCTTTCGAGAGTTTTGGGCTTTGCTACCCTACCCATACGGTCAATCCCGCCTGCGACTGTCCGCTTGAGCTTTGATTATATTGAGGTGACCTTAGTGAACTTACCTAGGATATCGAGGGGGTACTTGTAGAGGTTATTCTGCAGGTGTCCCGGCTAGGTTGGGGTCAGACAGCACAGTCGCTATATGCGTTGAAGCTGAGGGCCACAATAATTGGTTATGTACCTCCGCTTGTTGTGTATGGGAGCCTCAGGCCTCTCCTAGGCGAGACATACCTGCTTCATTCGGGAGCTCACTTATCCAGCCCTTGTTTGCTTACATTTGGATTTAGATTTTATTAGTGATTTCTCTGTGCACACTAGTTAGCCTAGGGTTTATGTAAATAGAGAGTCTTTGATTTTTGTTGAGTCATTGTGGATTCGAGTGCGGTTCCACGCCGTTCTTGTCTGTTAGCAAGACTTCTGCCTTCCACTTCTCCTCCTCCTTTGGGAGAGGGGACTAGACTATCCAGGCGGACTATGTCACACACTGATTCACACACCATGGAGGATCATTCAGAGAATATTGCTAAGCCAACTCCTCCCATTCCTATTGATGATGGGGAACTCACTCCTACATACGATCCTTCACCTGACCTAGTTGAGTTCGGTCCTGTGATTTCCCAGATAGGATCTTTGCATGATAGACCTACTCACCCTAGGGCTGATTCCCCGTTGACACGCTACCGGTATGGAATGCCGAAAGATGCCGAGACTCACTTTGAACCTGCCAGTACTAGCTACGGTAGTTATGCTACGACTGGTTTTCCTATGCACGATTTGACATTTCATGTCGAATCTGACTTTGAGCCTAGCACTATGCCTGGGGGCAATCCCATTCCTTACCTTGCAGAGAGGTTTGGGAGTACTAGTCACATTGCACCTTCCATCCCAGTGGTGGAAGCTCCATCTCATCCCCCTCCTAGGTCTAGGGTTAGTGATCTGATTAGGATACTAGGTCCGAGACGAGTGACGATAGGCGGTAGTACATATCTTATTACTTAGATTCCTTCGTCCTCAGTTTCGAGTTCTTCAAATGTACATCCTCCACCTTATCCACGTGGTCCTTCGAGCCGATATATGGCTATGAGTCAGATCCATACTGCGGTTACTAGGCCGATTGTGTCTCAAGTTCATATACCACCCGCTGCTTCAGGAGGCTATAGTGGTCAATTTGTTACGTCCGGGGCATATATACCTACTTCCGGTATGTATGTTCCCCCTTCCAAAGCTTATCTTCCTACTTACAGAGTGTCCCATGGGACATCGCATGCGATGACCTATGGACCTTATTACGGTCCGCAGTATGGATAGGTTTCTTCACCTTATGGAGGTGGGTATCAACAACCTGCTTACTCTCCTAATTATGGCTTCGTAGCTCCTACTAGTCAAGGTCCACCTTACTATGGTATTTCCATGTCACCTTATACAGGTCAGATAGGAGGAGGACACTATGGACAAGGCCATGGTGGTGCTCAAACCTATGTGAACCAGGGAGCGGTCCATCGACCTCATCATCCTAGGCTCCCTTTCCTCGCGACACTTAACCTTCCTGACTTATCGAGACTTACGAACGATCCCGTGGCTCATGACCCGGCTTGGCCGGCTGTCCCTACCAAGCTTCCTTTGGACATACCTAAGTTCAAAGGAAAACCATGAGAGGATCCGAGTGAACACGTTACCACGTTTCACCTTTGGTGCTCTTCGAATTCGTTACATCAGGACTCAGTCCGTTTACGACTATTTCAACGCACCCTCACAGGGCCTGCTGCGAAATGGTATATAGAGTTACCAAAGGGATCTTTTACCTTGTTTGATGATCTTGCGATGACTTTTATTAATCACTTCCAGCTACCAGTGCGCTATGACATTGGTACTGAACTCTTGTCGACATTTCGGCAAGATAAAGCCACCCATATTTCTAATCATATTCAGGAGTGGCGTAGATGGAAGAGATTAATTAAAGCCTTTATACCGTCAAAGTTCCTTCTCGAGTGGTTCCTCAAGTCTTTATTGCCATATATTGCAAAGGATGTTTCTACATCTGGAGTGCAAAATGAGGAACAAGCAATCTTTAGGGCGCAGGAACTGGACTTGATTTATGCTCAGTCCGGTTTGTTGTATGAGATTATTCCCAATGCTCCTTGTTGTAGTTTTGATCCCAAGGTCAAACCTGGACCACATGCTGATGGCATTGTGGGTTGTGCAAGTGCGAAACCTGTAGATTCAGTTGCAAAACAAGTTAGTCAATTATCGCTTAACCAGTCTGCTTCAGGACAAGCTACGGATTCGTCTCAACCCACCCAAACAGCGAGTGTACTTTCTGTGCAATCGTCGGACCAGAAGGGTAACAAGCAACCCAGACAGAATAGAAAAAAGGGTAAGAATAATAATCGAAAGGGTGGGAATAGGAATGAGAATGCTTCCAGTAATGACAAGAACGGTCAGAATGCTAGTGGGGACAAGCAAGCGAAACGTAATGTTAAGTTCCCTTGCAAGCTATGTAAGGATGATCACCTCACTTACTTGTGCCCTAGAATTGATGAAGCTTCGAGACTCTTAGCACAAGGCCCAGCTGTGCTAACGAACCCTTTACCGCATAACCAGAATATGAACTCGAAGTCCCAGGAGCAATCTAGTGAGAATGATCCACCAGAGGCTAGTGCTCGTGGGTGCATTAACATGGTCCGAGCTGCTAAGGTTGTGACTCGTGCGAAAGATTATGGATCGTCACAACCAAACCCAGGCAAAGAACCTGATCCACCAGGAACCCCTTTGCGCATTGAGAAACCTGCGGATAAACCTGAGGATGCACCTCGCATTCCTAAGGGGGTACTTAAGCGCTCGGGGCATAATCCAAATGCCCGAGCCGCCCATAATTATTCATTTGTTGAGGATTTGGGCCATACTCCTTGTGCGATGTCTGCATTGGAAGTGCTTTAGAGTTGTCCTTCACAAAGGAAGGATTTTCTTTCTGCTCTTGGTGTGAACGGTGATGATTCTTCCTCAGTGATCAAATTTGAAACCGTAGGTCATCATCCTTGCTTGCCCTACTATGTGTCACTTTTGGTACACGTAGAATGTCTTAATATGATCATCAAGCGTACTGTGATTGACGAGGGCGCTACTGCATCTGTGATGTCTTTGTCCTGTTGGAAGGGTCTTGGTTCTCCTGAGTTGTCAAAATCAGTGACTATGTTAACTGCTTTTGATGGGAGATCTTTTAGGCTTCATGTCATCATTCCGTCCTTTAAAGTCCATTTGGGGGGGAAGACCGTTGCGATAGAGGTTGAGGTGGTTGATGCGCCCCTCGACTATAATCTCTTGCTGGGTCGGAACTGGATGTATAGTATGCAATCCGTTGCTTCTTCCATGTTTTGTGTTGTATGCTTTCCTCATAACGGGAAGATTGTAACAATTGATCAAATGGCATTCAAGAATTCCCCTGTTACTGCATCTTTGGGAACTTCGGTTCCGGTCGTTGAGCACTCTCAGCCGGAAACTGGGAGTGTGGGTGTAGGCATGTATCCATCCCTCACGGGAAGCTTTATTTATCCTACGTCGATCCTCATGATAGGATCTCGTTCCAATAGGGCTTCGACTTCTACGACCTCAGTGTCTTTTTGCACGACTCATATGGGAGATCCTTGGATTATTCCCACACTGATTATTTCGAGTGAGCCTGTCGAAACCAACGTGTCGCTTCCTACAACCATGATAGCTTATCAATCCAATCTTATGAATGTTGCAGAGCCTTGTTCTTCCTCTTCACGGACAGAAGAGGAAGACCCCTATGTACTGTCGGCATGGGCAGTACAGTCTTCTCATGCCCACTACTGCCTGGATACGGTTTTCCCTTTAGATGAAGCGATCATCGAGGCTATGTCAGGCGTTGAGCCGCCATGGGAGGAACTTCATCATAGATCATATTTCCTTCCACCGCTTGACTGTTTGGAGCATGAGGATTATAGGGAGATTCTTAGTCAGAGAGTTGGTAGTCCCATGATGCCATTAAGCTCTCGTGGTCAGATGGCTGATGGGAACATGGCGAACATATCTTCCATGATTTCTATCAACATCTCTCGAAATCCTGGCACCATCGAGAATGTCTATATTGGGGTGGATTGTTCTCCGACTGAAATTCTCGAATATACCGAGCTATTCAAGGAATTCCGTGATATTTTTGCTTGGTCTTATGATGAGATGCCAGGAATTGACCCTCGGATTGTCGAACATGAGATTAAGACTTACCCCAACGCTAAGCATGTTCGACAATGTTTACGCGCCGTGAATCCTAGGAAAGCACCCGCCATTAAGGCAGAGATAGAGAAGCTGTTGAAAGCCAGTTTCATCTATCCCGTTCCCTTGACGGAGTGGGTTTCAAACTCTGTTCCGGTGGATAAGAAACAGGGAGCGATTCGAATATGCACTGATTTCCATGATTTAAATCGTGCATGTCCTAAGGATAACTTCCCCACACCATTTATAGATCAGATTTTGGATGTGTGCGGGTAGCGAGGTGTTCTCCTTTATGGACGGATTTTTCGGGTATAATCAGATCCAGATTAAACCTGAGGACCAACACAAGACTGCATTTATTTGTCCTTGGGGAACATTTGCATATCAGAAGATGCCTTTCGGCCTTAAAAACGCCGGAGCTACATTTCAACGGGCAATGACCTTAATTTTCCACGATCTCAAGTATATTATTGAAGTATTTTTGGATGACCTCGCTGCTCATTCTCGTATGAGAATGTGTCATTCATATCACTTGAGATTGGTTTTTGAAAGGTGCCGACACTATTCGATTTGATTAAATCCTCATAAGTGCATCTTTTGCGTAAAATCAGGTCATTTATTAGGATTCATCGTTTCAAAGGAGGGCATAAGAGTCGATCCCTTAAAGGTTGAGGCAATACTTCAGTTGTCTCCCCCGAAGAATATTTGTCATCTTCAGTGTTTACAAGGTATGGCAAACTTCTTGCGAAGATTTGTGGTCAACTTTGCCAATTTGACTAGAGGCTTCATGCGTCTCTTAAAGAAGGATACTCCCTTTGAATGGGATGAGCAAGCCCAGGAGTCCTTTGATGCACTTAAGCGAGCCCTAGCATCGGCCCTGGTGATTGGTCCTCCCGATTATAGCCATGATTTCCTATTATATGTGGCCGCGTCTTTAGAGACGATTAGTATGGTATTGGTTCAGGAGGATGACGAGCTCCAGGAGCATGTCATATATTATCTGAGCTAAAACCTTATTGATGCAGAGATTCGTCATTCTCATGTCGAGAAGCTTGCTTTAGCGATCGTACATGCGGTTCAGCATTTGAGACATTATATCCTCCTTCGCCAGACCTTGGTTGTGGCCCATGTCAATCCATTTCAGTTCGTCCTCACACGAAGGATGATTGGGGGAAAGTATAATAAATGGATTGTCATCCTACAAGAGTTCAATCTCAAATTTGTTTCGGCAAAGTCGAAGAATTCGTTAAGTTTTGCAGAGCTTATATCGGATTTCCCGAGCGAGGCCAAGGAGTCGGTTTGTGAAGATACGTTTGTTGATGAACACATATTCTTAATCTCAACGTCTGACCCATTGTATGGAGATATCATAGTATATCTGCAAACATAGAGGACCCCTACTCACCTCTCGCGAGATGAACGATGACGATTAGGTCACGTCTCTAAGAACTACCTTATAGTGGACAATACTTTGTACTGCCATGGGGTAGATTCCATTTTACAACATTGTTTAACTCATGAGGAGGCTAAGGTTGTGCTGAATGATTGCCACGGAGGGGTGTGTGGTGGTCATTTATCTGGGCTTTCTACAACTCAAAATATTTTGAGAGCGGGTTATTTCTGGCCGTCGATCTTTAAATATTGTGTTGATGCGGTCAAGAGGTGCCACCCTTGCCAGGTGTTCACATGGAATATGCACTCGAAGCCTACCCCATTACATCCCATTATCACCACCGGTCCCTTCACCAAGTGGGGGCTCGATTTTATGGATTGCAGCCCAGCTTCGGCTGGGGGCACCATCATATTATAGTGGCTATTGATTATTTCACGAAATGGGCTGAGGCAATGCCTACAGTAAAATCCAATGGTGAGATAGCCGCTCACTTCGTATTCAACCAAATCATTACTCGGTTTGGGATTCCGAAAGAGATTGTCACTGACCATGGCTCGCACTTTCAGAACCATATGATGGAAGAGTTGGCATCCAAGTTAGGGTATAAGTAAGAGCACTCCTCTTCTTACTACCCCCAAGCGAATGGACAGGTTGAAGCAGTGAATAAATTACTTAAGTCCATTCTCCAACAAACCATCGCACAGAGCAAGATGAATTGGCATATTATGTTATACCCTACTTTGTGGGTATATCGAACCGCGGTTAAGAATACCACTGGTTTTTCTCCATATCAGCTTATGCATGGAGTGGATTCGATATTGCCGGTTGAATGCGAGATTCCTTTGTTGAAGCTAGCTGTGGAGCTCTTACCAGACACTTCACCTTTGGAGGAGCATTTGGTCCACCTCGAGCAACTTGATGAGCAGCGTCGAGATGCCTTGGTGGCTCTAGAGGTTAATAAGTGTCGCGTTAAGGTCCAATATGACAAGTCTATCCGTCCAAGAGTGTTTAGTGAAGGAGACTTGGTCCTTTTATGGGATCAATCGAAAGAACCCCTGGGGGCAGGGAAATTTAATCCTATGTGGCGTGGTCCTTACGTGGTCAAGCATGTATTAGAGAAGGGTGCCTATGAGTTAGTCAATTATGAAGGCATAGCTTTGGCGGAGCCTAGAAATGGGCTCTATCTCAAAAAATACTATGCATGATCTTTAGCCAAGGCTGCTTGTTGTATCTTATTGTATAGCTTTGCATAGTTAGGTCTTTTTCTTATCATGATCGGGTTTGTGATTAGTTTCCATTTCTTTTGGCAGATGTCAATGGAATCTTCCACCTACATAGGATTCACGGATGGTGCAAGCCGTCACACTCAGCACTCAGCCTCTGCTGCTTAGGTGATTTATACTCCTATGGGTCAAGTACTGTCTTTAGGAGGTGTATGTCTACGGCCATCTTCCAACAATGTTGCTGAATATAGTGCCGTTATCGAGCTTCTATGGGATGCCATTTCACATGGCATTCTATATCTTGAGGTACGTCTTGATTCGGAGTTAGTAGTGTCACAGCTCAATGGTTTGTACCATGTTAGAGATCCGACATTATTGAGAAGATTCTTATGTGTGAGATTGTTAGAACGGAAATTTGACAGTATTACATATATACACATTCCAATAAATGATAATCAAGTTGCTGACTCATATGCTAACTACGTGTTAGATTGGAATTTGTTTCATTCATAATAAATTAATCATAAACATTTTTAAACATGTAAATAAATAAACCAATCACCATAAAACCTTTTATATATATCAAAAATGTGGTAATACATAGGGTCATATACAAAAGTGGAGCTTTCAAAGCTTCCATCATATAATACACGGTTGTACAAAACATATATACTCCTAGGTGTCTAATCCTGTGGAGGGGGAGGGTTGTGATCATGATACGTCACTACGCCTCTAGCTAGCCATCGAAATAAATGTACCCATGCGTGTGGCACACCCACCACCTGTCACTGCATGGCCTCAGGCAAGTCCTCAACTTGCGCGATGGGAACTCTATGAGTCAGTCACACGAAGTTGGTATGAATGCCCTGGAGTGTTCGCTCTGCATCCGCACCTGTGATGTCATCCCCTCTTCCCCTCCGTCTATGACATGGGAAGCCCTCTGGTCGCCATGGTCCCACATCTGCACATGAATGGTAGATGTCACTATGTGTTGTCACGCAAAAACATGTCTTTTTTATTCCACATAATCAAGAAAATACAAAAAAATTAAATAACTCAAAAAACTTTAAAAAGAGTGAGAGTCGAGATTCGGTACCTATCTCTTCGTATGCCAATCCTGGTGGAAATGGCATGTCCAGATCCCCCCAGAAATCTATCCCTCCATAGGGGTATTCATCTATGGCAACAATCTGTCATCGCCACCATGGAAAGAAGTCAGCTGGATATGGGTTGGCCACCCTACCACCCCCCAGTCTGTGCATAGCATCTGCCCAACGTCGTTGGGCCGGATCTCGAACCCCGTGGAGAGGAACGTCCACTTTAGGGCTCAATCCTAGAACACGCTTGAAGAAAAAAGTGCTCAATATGTTGTTGAACCTGAAGTTCCGTATCCTTCTTGCCTTACACTCACTGAGCTGGTGTTTCATGTTGCTCAGTAGTGTAGTACTCCAGTCGTATATGGTCGGTCTCATACACTCCACCACATAGTACATCAGTGGTCGCGAGGCCTGATGGAGTGAGTCTAAGCCTACTATCCTGCCTAGCATCAGTAGTATGGCCTTTAGGTCCAACACCTGTATAGCATTGGTGGGGACTTGACTTCCCACCTTCTCAGTATCTGGGTAGCAGTACACAGCAACGTACTCATCGATAGTAAGGCCACCACCTGGCCCACCTTGGGAACAAAGTTTCACCACCTCCCCTCGTCTAGATAGACCTGTGATAAAGTATATTTCTTCCACCTCTATAGTGAGAGACATCCCATCTATCTTGAAGGACTCTGAGTCTAGATCCCAATAGTTTACCAACATCTCTAGCAGTCTTGGTTTGGCCCTCAAGCCTCCAAGGCACCAAAACTTCTAGAGTCCGCACCTTCTAAGAGCTTGTTGAGCCATCATGTTAGCCCTTATAGCTTCCTCTACTTCACCATGCTTGCGCTCTCTCCATTCTAGCACCATCCTGCAAGAGAAATTACCATTTTTCCCATTAGATTCTTGTAAATTCACTTGCACGGCGTCATACGTGACTGTTTTGCAAATAGCTACATATGTACGCAGGTTCTAGCCTCTTTTCCGCGTATATCCATCCCTATACACGGAAAAAGCTTCGATATCCACGTGGGCCGCGGTGCTCATGTAGAGATGGCCTAAACTACCTCATTTTTCCATGAAAATCAACAAAAATTATATTGAAATGCATGAGGAGAGCATGAGTAACTACCTGGAAGAAACGGTTGTGAATTCCGCCCACTGGATCTCCTGGAATTTGCAGTGGAATATCAGAGCTTCAATGGGTAAAAGTTTCAAATAGTTTATATTTTTTACTATATATAGAAAAAATTTCAAATAGTTGAAAATTTTTACCCCCTTTCCTATAGTTTTGACAGTTTCTAACCATTTTGGACCGTTTCTGACATAATTTGCGATGTAGAAGACCATTTTCAGTGTTGTTTCAGCCATTGGATTGACCCGTTCGTACTGATCTCAGGTATAACATCTACACTAGCATATAGGTTAGGTTCGCCATCATTTTCATTTTTCATGACCTTATGACCATGTCACCATGACCTTAGGTACGAACCCACGCTATTATGTCACGGAACCTTCTTGTTGTTTTAGAAGTGGCATGATGTGAGTGGTAGAGCTTCACCTTACATGGGTACCCTAGTTAGTGCCTTATTTGCATTTGGTGCCCACACTAATGTTTTCTCCTTTAGGGTGTGTGGGAGTCCATTGTATAGTATTGCCATGACATTTAGCAAGAGCCTCATACTCCTCTTGATCTTATGCTGGCCTGTTTCCCTCCGGACTCCCCTTATGTCATGTTGTGAATGCATTATCATGAACTTTTCTTGCCTTATTGAGCTTTATGCCGGCTCCCCTGACATTGCGTTTCAGCCATATAGCCCGAGGTTGTCTCATGTCTAGCCATGTAGAGCCATTTTTATATCCTTCGCAGCTTGATTCCTTTTTTACCGGGAGGGGATTTTCCCCCGAGTGTCGATATCCTACACATGTATCCTTGCATTGAGCATAGGTATGTTCCACTGCTTGGAACTAGTTTGTTTGCCCTTATGACACTTGTCTCCTCCTATTTTGTAACTATAAAGCTAGTTTATTCTTTTTTCAAGCTTTTCAAATAACTGAAAAAGTCCAAAAAAACCAAAAAACCAAAAAGTTGTACAAGGAAAGCTGTTATCTTTGGTAGCTGTCGAGTCATGTCACCTTCGAACAGAGCACTGTATATCACATCCATTGGTTGGGTTATAGTTTGACTTAGGAGCTGTACTCATTTATCTGAGTTTATCTCCATTGACTGGTTAAGCTTCCAGTCCCTATGGAGCCTCTGTTGATGCCTCCTGTGTCACAGAGATGTCCCAGTTTGTATATCGAGTCTATGCTGCCTTCATTCAGTCACCATACGCTGTTATGCTCTTGTTTGAAGGAAGTTGAAACCTATGTTGGCCATTCCTCAGTTATCTTGACTTTGCATGTCGACCATTCCCGGTACAGTTACTGGTTCGTGCACTTTATGATCGAGTCCTTCCACATTAGACAGCTTTGCTGAGTACCTCATGTTGGATGATGGGGGATGCCTTAATGCCCTCCTTCCAGTGGATTTCATCCCATCGACTTCAGATCATTTATTCTGGGATTGGAATCTAGAGTCCTTTTGAGTTCCTTGAGACTTGCAGTCATCAGTGGCAGGTTCTCTCGCCATCGACAGTTTCTTGGGAATACATCAATGTCCCTTGATCAATGGATTCTCTCAAGTGTTCGACCTCAACACATCTATTCACACTTGTTAGTTTGCACTCTAGTACCTTGGTTCCCATTATCATTATCGGTGGGTAATCTCGCGTCTGTTAATGGTATACATCAATGACCGGTAATCAGACGATGGACTACTATGTTCGACCTCGACACCTCTATTCGCATAGTAGGACATGTACTTGTAGTGGTTTGTGTAGAAGACCTTCTAGACTGGTAGCATATCTTATATGCTACCTCCTTGATCGTGCCAGTGTTCATGAGATTTCAGCTCTCGTGACTTGATTCCAGTGTATGTCAGACATTTCCAGCCACTATGGAGATCTTGATCTATTGTATATCTTCAGCCATTTTGGAGATCATGGTCCGTTGTATATATTCATCATGGATATTCTGATCTATGTATATTGTACATGGCGATGACCACATATGTGAGATCATGTATTATGCCTATTCATGGCCATTGTACTCTTATGTATCCAGGACTGCTATATGTACTTGCAGTTATATGCAGAGTTGTATCATTGCACTATGCTGATTGGTTGGCCGACCTTCCATTTGGGATCCTTCATCACTCCACTTTTGGGATGGACTTATAATGTATTGCGACCATCGTATGACCCCTCTGACCTCACACATTAGGGGGCATCTGTTATAGTAGATTTCACCACTCCAGGTGAATCACACTTTGTATGGCCTTCCCCTGTCCCGCTGCAAACTCTTTAGACCACATGGACCATATTTTATCCTTTGATGTTTCCTTGATCATCTCTAAAAACTATATAAAAGATGATATACACGGATTTTTCCCCGAAAACTGCGTACATATGTGGGTTTGACTCCTATAACCGCGTACATCGGATGTGTGCATAGTCCAAATCCTTTTGGAGTTTTCCTTGACATGGATCCGACTCATTTGACTCCTGGCCTTCCATATTCCTTGAGATCGCTCGGATTCGACCTTTCATTATCCCTTGTGAAGCTATATAAGGAACCCCTTGGTACATTGAAGGCATATAGAGAGATTGAAAGTAACGAAACTATAGTCCATTGTTGCCATAATTTATGCGTGATTCTGCATCCCTTTGTCCCTTTGGAACACTTTTGTGTTCTTCCCAAGATTGCCTTTTTCTAGTGAGCTTGCTATTGTGAGATGGAGGATTGAGGTGGTGGAGGTCCAAGTGGGGGATTCAGTTTCTCCGGTTCATAGACGTGCCGTCAGAGGTTGTATCTATCTTGTAATCTCTTATTTATATTAATAAGAACTATATTTTCCTATCCAATGATGTGTATTTGATTGAATATTGTATCCATTGGAATATGTCAAATGCTTTTACATTATTGATTATATATGCTAGAATATATCTAACACCATGATATATAGTATGCTTGTATTGTTTAATTGTTGTTGAGGAAGTATTATATCAATTCAAGCTGAAGATTGGAAAGCTCAACGGGGATCTACTTCAACCATCCGAAATAAGGTACGAGGTCTGATCCTTTAGTGTTAGACATTTTATTTCTATTGCATATTGGGAAAGATTGATTTCTGGAGTCAAAGCTGTCTATTGTGGCACCCCAAGCCATAGGAATTTCTCTCCGTAACAGAACTATGTACTGAAATTAAAAAAAAAGAACCTTTGAAGACAAATACAGGAAAGAAGAAGACATTTGGGACACTCTAAAAAAACACATCCTAGAAACACTCAAATTAAATGTCTGGGACAATAATGCCTTAACCATGAATCCCATCGAAATCCAAATTCTCCATTCTTGGGGCATCACCTCCAAAATGGATCACATTGGAAATACCAACATATCCATCTTAAAAAATTCCTCTTCAAACCACTAGTCTACTCCTCCACCAAACACTCAAATTAATCTTTGACGGTGCTTCGAATGGTAACCCAGGACCTGCTGGTTTTGGAGCAGTAATTAGAAATGATGAAGGAAAAATTCAAGGTGTATTCTGGGGCTCCCTAGGATACTTGACCAACAACACAACTGATCTTGATGGAATTCTCATAGGAACAACATGGACTATCAAATAGAACTGGACCCCCCTCATAGCAGAAGGTGACTTCCTCTTGATTATCAACATGGCGAATAAAATACAGAGGGGCTCAAAAGTAAAAAAAAGTATCCAACAACTGGAGAATGGAAAGTAGAATTGATACCATGCAAACTATCATATTTGACAATCTAGCTGTCATTTTTCAACATATATGAAGGAAAGGAAACAAATTGGTAGACTCCATCGCCAACTTTGGAGTTACAACCGAAGGATCCATTCAACAGGGAAAGTCGGATGAAATTCGAAACAACAAATGAAAAGAGAAGTGGAAAACTACAGCCACTCAATATCTTGTGGACCTAGACACTAGTGAGCATGTTAAAATAGCTATGGATGTCAGGAGGGGAGAAAATCAAGTGCCATGACACATGGTGACCCTCTCCCTACAGACATCTCAAGAAAACAAGCTTAAACTTTAGCCTCTTCGGCATTGATACAAGTACGCTCCCACACAAGGAAAATGGGTAACCATACCAAGATGAAGAGAAACACATGACTCTTGTAGTAAAGGAATGGATGTAGTAATCGAAACACATGCAGAATCACTGAGAGTGGGTACACCTTGGATCATGAACATTGCACAAGGAAGTTGTATAACATGGTATTTGAGAAGAGTAAACTTACATCCAAGCATAACGTGCTTCATCATAGAAGAAGGGTTGAGTGAACAACCAATGATGGGAACATGTTGAGGCATCTTTGGCACTATGATAACTTGTAGAATCCCTCTCCCTCCTCTTGGAATTTGATCTAGAAATTTAACTATGGTAACTGCAGCATGTCGAAAAATAAATCGAGCACAGATAACATTGAATGGGAAGCAATCTTCAAGGCTGAGACCCCCCAGCGCATCTGCTCAGAAATAGATGCAATGGAGAAAGAAATGTTTGGAAATTTTAGACTAAAGCTTGGTCCTGATGTGGTCATCAGTAACTACCAGAGGATTAATTTCTTGTAATCGAAAGTGATGCATGAACGGGAGATATTTGGATATATGGTGAAACCCACCATCAATATGTTTAAGGAGGTTTCTGAAAACAACCTTCGCCACATGCAAGACATCATCCGTCTCTCTGAAGTGCCATTTAATCATCCACAAGGAAGCAAAAGACCTAATCGATCTTCCAATAAAGGGGCAACTAGTAAGGCCTAGGATTATGAGGAACATTCTTCCTTCAGGGGATAATGTCTTCTCCTTCTTCTTTAACTGTTGTTTCCAGTGTTGTCTTCCTTCTAAATGTCATCTTATCTTAGTATTTTACTATTTACTAAGCCACATCTATATGAAGGTTGGACTATTGTAGCCATGGTCAGATTCTCAATTTGGCTTATGCTCTGCTTTTGTTATTTGTGGACAATTGTTTATAGTCTGACACTAGATATTGCACAGACCCAGCTTACTACAAATTTTTAATAGTGCTCTATATTGGGCAGACCCAGCTTAGTTACTGATAATTTTTTTTTATCATTACTCAATGGTCCTTGTGCTAAAGTTGGTCCTTGATATGCAATAAGCAAAGATAGAAGTACTAAAATAACAAAATTAAATAAACAAAGATTAGTATCCAAAGATACATGTCACAACACAGATATTAGCATCCCAACAAGGTCAAGTCTGATTCCTAACAACCCACAAGAATAATATCTCTATCCAAGCATCTGATAGTCCACAGAGAACACAACTCTCTCCAAAAACCTCATATAGGTCACAACTCAAGTACAATGAACAAACACAAGGTCACAACCCACTACATAATGCATTCAAGAGTCATATATTAGGTATGGACAAACCCCAAGGTTCACTGACTAGTAGAACCTCAATAAGTTGCATGGAAATTGTGATAAGTTTCACCACAAAACTGAAATGTATCAAGCAAATCATGACGCATTTTATCTCTTTTAACTTTTGAAAATTGATTATTTTACCATATCTTAAGTTCACTTAACTTTATTTATATGTTTTTGATTGGTAAATCTGTTAAAAGATAGGAGTAGTTGAGTGAGCTTTCTGGAAGACCATGATCCTCTCTTGGTTCGTGTATGTCCTCTAGGGTTGGGTTGTGTTTTATGTATTCCCTTTATTGTAGGGGCATTGACCTTATGAAGAGGACCATGACTGTGTGTCACTACTCCGTTGGACTGTTGCTATGTGTCAATACTCCATTGGATCGTTACTTTGTGTCACTGCTCCGTTGGACCGTTACTTAGGTACACAATGGGTTAAATGCATGCAATTTCACTAGTTCTATGGCCCTCTTTGTTATAGAAACAATGCTCTTTGATACATAGAAAGCATTGATACTTATAACATATGCACAATATTGATTCTCCCATGTATGCATGAAGTTTTAATTCTCTCTTATATGCATGAAGCATCAATCGCCCCTTATTACATTGATATTACTTTTTTAATGCCTTACCATGGGTTACAACATGCAATTGTTCATGTCTTAGTGTTGACTCACAAGCAAATTATTCTTACCCATTTAATTGGTGACTCCACTGGGGAGTTCCTAGTAGTTGTCCTTTGGGGGGTTGTTCTATCGGCATTCAATGAATTTGAATTGCTCTATCTCTTTTGTTTCTGTGTCGGGTCTGGGGGCATGTTTTCCTGGTAGTGTCTGATTGGTGTGAAGTTTGTCTCAGCTGGTCTGTTTTCCTTGATTTTTTAACTCACAGTCACGTATACACGCGGGTTTCTCTGCGATTTCTGCGTATACACACGGGTTTACTGTGAACAGTCACGTATGCCCTTATTTTTTCCTTTTAGTGGAAGTTAAATGATTGTTGGGTGTATTTTGATGATTGCTGAGTCTGCTTTGACACTTCCTGAGTTTGTTTATACCTCTATTTCTGACTAGAGACATTTTTTTTAGGCTAATTTTTTTTTTAAGAAGGTTCTTGTCATGGAATTTTTTATTTTTTGTTTGGGATTAGTGCATTAGAGTTCTTTTACCTTAGTGATTTTCTTGAGTGTTGTTTGAGTGTGCTTGCAGAGTCTGGGGGTTGTAGAATCATTCTTTTGCTTTTTGTATCTCATTTTATTTCAAAAAATCCAAAAATATTTCCTTATCATCATGCATTGCATTTTGCATTGTACTTGCACTAGATTTTCTTTGGAGTATTAGTTAAGATTTCATATAGGAAAGCTTACATTCATCATTTGAAGAAAAATTGTGCATTTCACATAGTAGCATACCCTGTTTTCATGGACACAATGCATTTGCATTGATTGTTAGGTGTGCATTTTACTTCATGTTGTGTCATAACACCATTAGTTGCACGGCCATATCCCTCTTTTGGGTAATAAAGCCAATTAAAATCAACGCTTAATTAAAATGAACTACACTCTTTTCCTTTATAGGGTGCACCAACAAGATTAGGTTTTAGGATCTTGGAATAGTTCATTGTGAGTAAATTCTCCAAGATCACTAAACAACAACATGTATGTGTCTGTCTAGGTGAGTGTGTGAAATCCTTGGTATAACCAGTGTTTCTCAGGATCCTCCTCTCAAAAGGGAGTTAAGCACGAGGCAGTGTGAGTGGTTATTGATTGGGATGACCCCTATTCATAATTGAGTAGCACAGGAGATATTTCCAGGATTGTATTCGTATCTAGGGGCTCTTTCAAGAGTTTCGGGCTTTGCTACCCTGCCCATACGGTCAATCCCTCCTGCGACTATCCGCCTGAGCATTGGTTATATTGAGGTGACCTTAGTGGCCTTACCGAGGATATCGAGGGGGTACTTTGCAGGGGTTATTCTGCAGGTGTCCTGGCTAGGTTGGGGTCGAACAGCATAGTCGCTTTATGCATTGAAGCTGAGGGCCACAATAATTGGTTACTTACCTCTGCTTGTTGTGTATGGGAGTCTCAAGCCTCTCCTAGGCGAGACATACCTGCTTCATTCGGGAGCTCACTTATCCTTCCCTTGATTGCTTGCATTTGGCTTTAGATTTTATTAGTGATTGCTCTGTGCATGATAGCTTGCCTAGGGTTTGCGTAAATAGAGATTCTTTTCTATTTTTGAGTCATTGTGGATTCGGATGCGGCTCCTCGCCGTTCTCATCATTTAGCAGGACTTCCATCTTCTACCTCTCCTCCTCCTTTGGGAGAGAGACATAGATAGTCCAGGCGTACTACTTCGCACATTGATTCACAAACCATGGGAGACCATATAGAAGGTATTCCTGAACCACCTTCTCCCATTCGTGTAAACGATGGGGAGTTTACTCCTACTTACGATCCTTCACCTGACTTGGCTGAGTTAGGTCCCATGATTTCTAAGATACGAACCTTTCATGACAGACCTACTCACTCTAGGGTTGATTCCTCATTGACGCGTTACCGGTATGGAATGCTGGAGGATGCGGAGACTCATTTTAAACCTGCCAGCACTAGTTATGGTAGTTATGGTATGCCAGGTTTTCCCACACATGATTTGGCATTTCATGTCGAATCTAAGTTTGAGCCTAACACTATGCCTGGGGGCACTCTCATTCCTTACCATACGGAGAGGTTTGGGAGCACTAGTCACATTGCACCTTCCATCCCGGTGGTGGAAGTTACATCACATATTCCTCCTAGGTCTAGGGTTAGTGATCCTATTAGGATACTAGATCCGAGATGAGTGACTATAGGGAATAGTACGTAATTAATCACACAGTGTTATAACTGATTTCACCACTCCAAGTGAATCACACATTGTATGGCCTTCCCCTATCCTGCTGCAGACTCCTCAGACCCCTTGGACCATTTTTTGTGCTTTGATGTTTCCTTGACCATCCCTAAAAACATGTGAAAATGATACATGCGACTTTTAAACCTCTAATCACGTATATATGTGGGTTTGACCACTAAAACCATGTACATCGGGATGTGTACAAAATCCAAATCCTTTTGGAGTTTTCCTTGACATGGATCCGACTCACTTGACACCTAGCCTTCCCTATGCCTTGAGATCGCTCAGATTCGACCTTTCATTACCCCTTTGAAAAGCTATATAAGGAACTCTATTGTACATTGAAGGAATATGAGAGAATTGAGAGCAAAGAAACTATAGTCCATTGTTTCCGGAACTTATGCTTGAGTTTGCATCCCTTTGTCCCTTGGAGCACTTTTGTGTTCTTCCCAAGCTTTCCTTTTGCTTGTGAGCTTGCTATCGAGAGATGGAGGATTGAGGTGGTGGAGGCCCAAGTGGGGGATTCAGTTTCTCTGATTCGTAGACGTGCCGACAGAGGTTGTATCTATTGTAATATCTGATTTATATTAATAGAA
>LPNX010555823.1:471458-482953 GCA_001517045.1 Pseudotsuga menziesii | reverse complement strand
CCTTTCCAATATGCAATAGAAATTAAATGTCTAACACTAAAGGATTAGACCTCGTACCTTATTTCGGATGGTTGAAGTAGATCCCCGTTGAGCTTTCCAACTTTGGCTTGAATTGATAAATTACTTCATCAACAACAAGTAAACAATACAAGCATTCTATATATCATGGTGTTAGATCTATTCTAGCATATATAATCAATAATGTATAAGCATTTTACATAATCCCATGGATAAAATATTCATTCAAACACACATTATTGGACAGAATGTCTAACACTAAAGGATCAGACCTCATACCTTATTCCGGATGGTTGAAGTAGATCCCCATTGAGGTTNATATAGCTTTTCAAAGGGGTAATGAAAGGTCAAATCCGAGCGATCTCAAGGCATAGGGAAGGCCAGGAGTCAAGTGAGTCGGATCCATGTCAAGGAAAACACCAAAAGGATTTGGATTTTGTACACATCCCGATGTATGCGGTTTTAGTGGTCAAACCCATGTATATATGTGATTAGAGGTTTAAAAGTCACGTGTATCATTTTTCACATGTTTTTAGGGATGGTCAAGGAAACATCAAAGGACAAAAAATGGTCCAAGGGGTCTAAGGAGTCTGCAGCGAGACAAGGGAAGGCCATACAACGTGTGATTCACCTAGAGTGGTGAAATCAGCTATAACAATGAAGTGTTAATTCTCTCTTATATGCATGAAGCATCAATCGCCCCTTATTACATTGATATTACTTTTTTTATGCCTTACCATGGGTTACAACATGCAATTGTTCATGTCTTAGTGTTGAAACATGTTTGGATTACCTCCGCTTTGCAACATTATTTACTTTACTACAGTTGGTTGCATTTTCAAATTAGTGTATGAAGTGATATGTTCTCATAGTGTACAATATTCATTTTCCTAGCATTATGGTAAAAAATTCATACAATATCACACAACCACAAATACTGTACACTGAGAATATATCGTTGCATACACTGCAATTCATCACTTGCAAAAATATTATTTCTCTGTACTGAGAGACCTGCACCCAATGATTTAACATTTGTTATGAATATTTGATGAGATAAAATATAAATTACCAGAGTCATTGGATTTACCACTATTCATTAGTTACATTTTGTCAAAATAGAGTAGACACTAGTGAAAATATATGCTCTAAATTAAATTACAGCTAGATGAGACGACCTCTAGCATGATTGCAAGGTTCAACTTTAACTCACTCCTCTTCACCAAGATACACATTTGAGGGCCATAATACAAGAAAATATTTTGGGTTTAAATTCAGCCACAACCATATCCTTTTCAGGTATACAGTACATGATGTTACAGGAAAACAAAAAAATTCCATGGAAAAAAATAAATATTCACTGTTGAAATAGCTTAATGATCCCAATGATCATGGGTTTACAATCAAATTTGTATCAGATCAGATCTAGGAGCTAGAACAATGTTCACACATGAAGCATTTGACAAAATGTGCAAGAGAATCAACAAAGAGACAGAAAACACATGGAATAGCACATGTGAATGGTGCTAATTTCTGATCATATTATTATCATACATCATTTATATGTTATATTACACATTTATAATACATTGGGAAAAATTTGAGTGGCTCTGGCAGCGAATTGGGAAAGTACAAGTGTCATGATGAAATTTGACCTCAATCCCCTCTAGGTGGACCAATGGAGCCACAAATCATCCCAAACAGTCATGAATTGTTGTGTGGAAGTGGTTGAGATGACATGGGGTCATAATAACACCTTGGCATTAAATGCACCAAATCATCCCAAAATTGGACAAAATCTCCCTCTAGCACTCTTGGTCAACAAAACTATCCACATTCAATGAATGGGAGTGCACCAACAATGATGAAGGTGCTCATTTGGATGTTTGACTGAGATGGAGTGCTCATATGGGTGTGAATGCACCAATTTATCTGGTTATTGGTTGGACTAAGCACCCTAAGTCCAAAACCTTAGTGTATTAATGCAAAAAAACAATAAATTTGACTAAGGAGTTAAAATAAGGTACTACGGATGCATTATTGCTCCTACACCCCCCATTAATCCATAATTAGTACAATTTAATAAAAAATATTTATTAAGGCCTTGGAAACTAAGGCACAAGTCACCTTTTACAATAATGTTATGATTAATCCATGTAACCGAGGTAAGGAGGAAAACCTGATGGGACAAAACCTCCCCTAAAAAATGGATATGACAGAGATCAAAAATGTCTTCAGCAGTTCCTCTTCTTCACTTGAATGATCTGAAAGAACAACTTCTTGGTGATGTACTTGGTGAAGATGTTGTGGATGCCAAGATCATGCATCAATGCATCAAAGTGTTGTAAACAAGGATCATGTGGAGAGGCCCTTTGATGGTCATCATTTGATGATGGAGGGGCATCATAAGAATGTACCTTTCTGTAAGCATACTCTGATATAATAGCATAATCATCCATGGAAAATATATCTCTGCAAACTCTTTCCCAAATAACATCAAAAGATTCAACAAAATATGCATTATGTGTAGCTGCCATATCATGAATAAAAACATGAATCTTTTTCCCAATTTGATGAAGCACCTTCATAACTCCATAAAAAATCTCATGAAGCTCTGAAATATCAGAATATATGTCATACACAACAGAAAATATCAGAGGTATGGTGTCTCCATGAGTGAATGGATCCATAGGAAGAGAAGACTGAGAAGCTAGATCACAATTGCAATTGAGCCAACCTGGAAGGTCTAGAGAATTGAGATTTGAACCATGGGTGGTGAAAGCAAGTCCAGACATATGGAACAACAGTCCCATGAAGGCCAATGATATGGATTTTCAACCAATGAAAGACATACATTACATAGCAGCAACATATATTAAATTGAGCACATAGATCTATGGATCAACACACAACTCACAAAATAGATCACACAATTTACTCAGCAATTGAAGAATGAAACAGTGAAAAAAGGGCTTGCAACTATGAATGCTTTCATTAATCAAAAGTAATTAGATAATAAATAAAATGAAATAAAATGGCTAAATAGCCACATGAAATTTGAATCCATGTGAGGAAATTCTAATTGATTGGACTCTACTTGAGTGAATGGTTAACTGACCTTGTCTAAATCATTATCGGAGTTCATCAGAGTTCAAAATCCAAAATCAAGTGTCTAATTCAGTTTGAATAGTCTAGGTGAGTAAATTTGCCTCACCTACATGCATCCATGCAATCCTAGCGCTAACTGAATAGAACTAAGTGTAGGGAACTAGAACTGAAAGTAACTGACTCCTAACTAAGCTTGACTAGTCTCCAACTAAACTCAACTGATGGAGGTTGGTATCGGCACTCCCAGTGGATCCTAATTTGTAGGGCTTGATCTAGGAGGCTCCTAAACTGATGCATGTAAGTGCAATCAGTGGCAGTTGTCCTCAATTAGTGTTCCCCACACTTTATTAACTGGTGCATGTGCCCCAATTAGGCCAAGTGGACCCAATGGTGCTAGTAACTAAAACTACACTGAAAGGACTCCCAATTTAGACATGACCCCTGATTTAGACATAATGACCAAATTAGACAAGGGAGGATTAATAATACTAACACCCCCCTGAATTATAACTTGGACAATTTGTGGGCCTTGGTAACTAAGACCATAGGTCACCCATTACAGCAAATAAAATAAAGTAACTTCTCAACATGAGCTGGGGAAAAGCCACATGGGAAAAAATACCCCCATCTAACTAAGCAAATAGAATCTGGATTCAAATTTGAAAACTTGAAAATGTGTTGCTGCAATCTCTCTGATGTAGTGGAGCAACATGTATGATGTTTTGTGCATAGGTATCCTGGGGCCTGGCATGTAGAATTCTCCATCTTCTCCCAAAATGATGATGGAAGGAAGGAGGAATGTAACTTTTTCCTCTTTCTAGATGAAGTGGTGTATGATCCACATTATTCATCTTAATGTAGTGATACTGATCCCTTTCTATGTAGCATATTATAGGAATTCTATTGTATCTCTTTGAAGGAGGTAAGATTGCATGGCATAGCGCAAGGG
Source organism: Pseudotsuga menziesii (assembly GCA_001517045.1). Taxonomy (NCBI): domain Eukaryota; kingdom Viridiplantae; phylum Streptophyta; class Pinopsida; order Pinales; family Pinaceae; genus Pseudotsuga; species Pseudotsuga menziesii. Next base: position 478,878 of record LPNX010555823.1, on the reverse strand, counting down.
TATTTCCCTTCTGCGTGTCAGATGGATTTCCAGTCATCTTCCTAGATTCCAATTTGGAAGTAGGGACTGGATCTAGATCTGAATCACCCTGAATATCAATCTCCTAAACTAATATAGCTGGATCTACAATACTAGTGGAAACTACAAAAGAAGTAGATGAAATGTTTTTACCTTCCCTTGCAAGTGGCTACTGAGAGTGCCTTTAGTGCATCACATGTCTCTTCATGTTCTTCAGTTTCTTCTCTATGTTCAGCCTTCCTTGCACTAGAAGGTATAGTAATGTTTTGTTTCTTCAGAAGAATAGACATCTCATCAATTGTCCTTCTCATACAGGTGCTTTCTGGATGAAAGCCACTTCCACAGTAAGAACCGAGTGTCTTTCCTTTGCCATTCTTCTTTATTTTCTTCAAACCTGAAGCCTCATTTGACTACTCTTTCTCTACATGAGACTCATCCTTTTGCTTCCCTTTATCATTCACTACCTTAGGTCCTCCTGCAATAAGTGCTTGACCTCTGGAAGATCAAATCATCCCCATTTGGATCAACTTGTCATGCTCCTGAGTGAGAGATTCAATGAAAGAGTTAAGAGTAGGAATATTCCAGTTTGGAGTAGAGAGATTCATAGAATGAAATGTTAATACAAAGACTGAATAGTCTGCACCAAGTTTGGAGAGAATGGCAAGGATGAGTTGATCATCCTCCTTCTCAACCTTGCACAGCTTCAATTGGAACACTAGATGCTTGAATTTTGTGAAGAAGTCATTTAGTGTTCTGAAATTGGCTGGATGGAAAGAGATCAACTCATTCTCCAACTGATAGATCCTCAGATCTTCCTACTTGTCAAATAAGGAAGCAAACTTATCCCAAACATCCTTGGGAGTCTTCAATCCATTTATGTGGAATATAAGGTCTCGAGAGATTGAGAGGAACAAGAATCCGTAGGATTCATTAAGCCTATTCTAGTACTTTTATTTGTCAACATAATGAATTGGCTCTTTCTAAATCTCCATTGTGAGTCTGAAGAGTCTTTTGGAGCATAGCTGAATCTCCATGTCCTCCTTCAACTGGTGGTAGTTGAAAGGAGTGAGAAGGTCCATTGGAGCAGCCATTTAGAATGCAAAGAAGAGGACTGAGCTGTGGTAGCAAATGCAGTGAAGGAGACTGAGCTGCTTGTGGCGAACGCAGTGAAGGAGATTGATAAACCTGTAATTCACACAATCAAATAGACAAAATAAGGTCGACAGTCTACACTTTTGGAATTTCCTTCACACCTAGCTTATTTGATCAAGCAAGCTTGATCAACAATTCCTTTGCTTGGGGTATTAAGAGGTAAATTCTCCGCTTCTGGTGCAGTACTGGAAGGAGCAATTTTTGCTCAAATTTTTTATTATCCAAGTATGAATCTATAGTAGGAGAAGTGCCTTTTCCTTCAAGGCTCTGATACCATATTAAATTGAGCACATAGATCAATGGATCAACACACAACTCACAAAATAGATCACACAATTTACTCAACAATTGAAGAATGAAACAGTGAAAAAATGGCTTGCAACTATGAATGCTTTCCTTAATAAAAAGTAATTAGATAATAATTACAATGAATTACAATGGATAGATAGCCACATACAATTCAAATCCATGTGAGGAAATTCAAATTGATTGGACTCTACTTGACTAAATGGTTAACTGACCTTGTCTAAATCATTATCAGAGTTCAAAATCCAAATTCAAGTGTCTAATTCAGTGTTGACTAGTCTGACTGACTGAGGTAGGTGAGTAAATGCACCTCACCTACATGCAGCCATGCAATCCTAGCACTAACTGAATAGAACTAAGTGTATGGAACTAGAACTGAAAGTAACTGACTCCTAACTGAGCTTGACTAGTCACCAACTGAACTCAACTGATGGAGGTTGGTATCGACACTCCTAGTGGCTCCTAATTTGTAGGGATTGATCTAGGAGGCTCCTAAACTGATGCATGCAAGTGCAATCAGTGGAAATTGGCCTCAAATAGTGTTCCCCACACTTTAGTAACTAGTGCATGTGCCCCAATTAGGCCAAGTGGGCCCAATGCTGCTAGTGACTAAAAATAGACTGAAAGGAATCCCAATGTAAACATGAATCCCGATTTATAAATAATGACCAAATTGGACAACGGACGATTAATAATCCTAACAACATATACAAGAGACATAGTATTGGAAACTAGGCAATTTTCTGAATTTCTAACTAGTGAACTCAAGGGTTGTTTGGACTTTTGGTCATGAAATGGTTGGGAAAATGAGTTAATGACTGTCATAGGCTATATATCAGACTATATATCATCTCCAGAATCAGAATGAGAAAGATCTTATTGGATTGAGAAAGATATTTCATAAGGCACATCAAAAGGTAGTGAAAAATGACTAGTTTTGGGAGGAAGATTTGATGAATTGACTGGGAATTTTCTCAAGGAATGGATGGAGGTTTCAGGTTCTAATATATCAGAATGTGAATAAAAAACAGAGCTATCAGAAACGCAGAGAACAGAATTGGGTTTTACCTATGCACCCAATGCATGCTCAGCCTTACCATTTCCTTGCCTGCACTCCCATCTTTTTGCAAATTCTGGAAGAACAATATGGTTCTCGTCAAGGAGCTTGGTCATGATGTCCATTTTATTTCTGAAACAAGATCTCTCAATATGTGAACCTATGCAATAATCACATGTGGGTATTTCTCTTTTGTTTCTCCTCCTTTTGGATCTCGACCTCCCATCAGTAGAACTAGAGCTTTCTGAACTTGATTCCTTCTTCTCTTTCTCCTTTTGCTTCAAATATTTCTTCTTGATTTGGGATTGACTTGATACACCAGAAGCAAGAGATTGATCCTTGGATTTGATGACAGTACCCATTTGTATGAGCTTGTCCTACTCTTGAGTCAAAGACTCCATGAAATCTTCCATCACATGCATCTTCCAATTTCTAGTTGTAAGTTTGCTAGAGTGAAATGCCGAAACATATACAGAATAATCCAGTCCCAAATTAGAAACGATGGACAATATAAGATGATCATATTTATTCTCTATGCCAAATTGTTTTAGCTGAAGTACCAGCACTTTAAACTTGGTGAATAAATCTTCAATGGTCTTGTAGTGAGCTAGGATCAGTGAGATTAGCTCATTCTCAAGATGATGACCTCTCACTTCATATGTATTCCCGAATAGTGACTCAAACTTGACCCAAAATTCATTTAGTGTGCCAATAATTTCTATGTGAAAGAGAATTTCTCTTGAAGTGCTGAGGCAGAGTATACCAAAGGCCTCATTGAGCCTATTAAAATACTTAGCTTTCTCCACAGCAGAATTTGTCTCGTTCTCAGTTCCCATGGTGACCCGGTAGAGGCCCTTGGACCTAAAATAAATGACCATATCAGCCTTCCACTCAAAATAATTTAATGGAGTAAGCAGAGCTCGAGTTTTCTCCATATTTCTTGCAAGCAAACACTCACATTTTTTGGAAATATTCCCTAAACAGCAACTCAAAGCTCACAATATTTGTTTGCAACTCCAAATAGCTCTAATACCATGTAATAATTTAGTTCTTAATCATATCTAGGATCTATAACAATGTTCACACATGAAGTGTTTGAAAAAATGTGCAAGAGAATCAACAAAGCGACAAAAAATACATGGAATAGCACATGTGAATGGTGCTAATTTCTGATCATATTATTATCATACATAATTAGATGTTATGTTACACATTTATAATACATTGGGAAAAAATCAAGTGCCTTTGGAAGCCAATTTGGAAAGGACAAGTGTCATGATGAAATTTGACCTCAATCCCCCTTAGGTGGACCAATGGAGCCACAAATCAGCCCAAACAGTCACGAATTGATGTGTGGACATGGTTGAGGTGACATGGGGTCACAATATAACCTTATAATGTGTGGGTGTGGGAAAATAGGTGGGTTAGACTCTCTAGGTGGCATTAAATGCACCAAATCAGCCCAAAATTGGACAAAATCTCCCTATAGCGCTCTTGTTCAACAAACCTGTCCACATTCAATGAATGGGAGAGAAAAAAAATGATGAGGGTACACATGTGGATAGTTGACTGAGATGGAGTGCTCATGTGGGTGTGAATGCACCAATTTAGCTGGTTATTGGTCCAACTAAGCACCCTAAGTCCAAAACCTTAGTGGATTAATGCAAAAAAGAAATAAATTTGACTAAGGAGTTAAAATAAGGTACTAAGGATGTATTATTTCTCCTACAGTGAATGTATTACATGCCTACCTATGACTTATGTTTCTCCTCTTAGCTAAGGTTATCATCTTCTAAGGGTCCATTTCCCTAATTCTTTGACATGGATCCTATAGATCCAAGAATTCCCTTGATTTCTTAAAGGTAAGAACACTACTTGTACACTTGTATTTTGTATATTTGAACTTATAGAGATAGTTATTCATGACTCAAATGATCATTGAGATGGCCATGACCTTGGTTGTTCCTTTTATTTTCACTTTCGAATAATGAACTAGAGGTATCCATACCTAACCTACGTTCCTATATAAATGATACAAGAGTCCCATTATATTTTAGTGATTGATGTATGCTCTAGGTGCAATTGCATGGCCAATCATGAGGATATTACTCCTACGCTTATGGTTTTGAGGTGGCACCAAGAAGGACATAGATGTAGGAAACTATTTCACAAAAAAACATTTGATGGGAAAAACAAAGTACAGTGAATGGAGAAATGGTTGATGTAAAATTATTGGGTGGTTTTCTTCTACCTCCAAAATTCACTTTTGGGGGAGGTTTTGGATTTGGATGCGGTCTTTACAAAACCGCCCATAATAGAACTGACACTAAAAGTTTTTACTTTCAAGGGTATTTCTAGAAGAGATCAAAACCACCCCTAAAAGTGACTTTTGGGGGTGGTTCTAAACCCCTCCCCTCCAAAAAAGTGATTTTTGGGGGCGGTTCTAAGCCCCACCTCCCAAAAAAAAGTGACTTTTGGGGGAAATTCTAAACTCTAAACACTTCTAAACCCCCCCAAAAAGTGAATTTTAAGGGAAGTTATAAAACCCCCTCATAGACACCTATGGCAGCATTTCCAAAACCCCCCCAAAATTCCTTATTACAATCATTTGGGGGAAGTTAAAAATCCCCCTTATAGGTACCTACGGGGGTGGTTACAACCCCCCCCACCCCCATAGGTACCTACGGGGGCGTTTACAAACAACCCTCGTAGGTACCTACAGTGGCGGTTCAAAACCCCCCTGAAAGTATTTATTACAAAAAATTTGGGGTGGTTATAAACCCCCCTCGTAGGTACCTATAGAGGCAGTTTGAAACCCCCCCTAAATATCTTTACAAAACTTTGGGGGTGGTTTAAAACCCCCCTTGTAGGTACCTACGAGCGTGGTTCAAAAACCCCTTAAAAGTATTTATTACAAAAATTTTGGGGCGGTTATAAACCCACCTCTTAGGTACCTATGGAGGCGGTTCAAACCCCCCCTAAAACTCTTTACAAACCTTTAGGGGTAGTTATAAAACCCCCTCGTAGGTACCTATGGAGGCAGTTCAAAACCCCCCCTAAAACTCTTTACAAACATTTGGGGGCATTTATAAACCCCCCTCATAGGTACCTACAAAGGTGGTTCAAAATTCCCCCTAAAACTCTTTACAAACCTTTGGGGGAGGTTAGGAACCCCCCTCATATAAACTTACAAGGGGGGTTTTGAACCCCCCTTGTTGTAACATACAAGGGTGGTTTTGAACGCCCCTCGTAGTGACATATGAAGTCAGATTTGAAAGCCCCTCAGAGCCACAATAAATCATAATAAAATATATTTTATTTAAAATATCAATATTGCAATATCTTTAGGGCATGAAGGAATCAAACCTTCAACCTCCTGCTTGTAAAGAAGGCGCTCTTCCATTGAGCTATAACCCTTTAATAATTGGGGAAAGGGGAAATATTAACACCAATATTGTATCATTTGTAATTCTAAGAAAATACTAATAATCCCAACATTGTTTCTGACTCAAGAGACCGAAGAAAGTAGACTGAATGGCTTTGACCTTATTTAGATATATGCTAACCACTTCAAATCGTATGGCTTTGACCTTCTTTAGATAGATGCTAACCACTTCAAATCCTATGATGTAATCAATATAATGTAGGTGTATGTTAGGAAATTCACATTTAGACTCTGAAACATATAACTATGCATCCAATTGACCTCAAGTTGGAATTTAAAAAGAAGAATATTATGCCACCTAGACAGACACCCAGTTTTCTTGATTATGATCATGCCACTGTACAAAACACAAAGTAACAACAAATAAATGCATTTTGGAGCTCTGTAGATTTGAATCTTATGTTGTTTTATGACAAAAAGTTGTATAGAATTTAACCTTTTGTGTAGCGGTATTAAGCTGGGTCGAATAGGGGGACTAGTGCAATCAAGTATGGTTAGTTTATCGTTGCATTTATCTATTGTATAAGATGGTTCTTCACAAATATATCGAATACATAAATCTTGTTTGACATTATTTCTATGCTACTGTGATTTGTTTCTAGGAGGTTGGTTCATCCTTATTTCAATTATGAAACCCAATAAGAAATTTGATTACCGAAACTCTTGTCTAATATTATTTCACTAGCTTTCTTTAACATGAATAGCAACACTCCATTTATTAAGATAACAAGGGACTCATGTATATACTATGTACCAAGGAGTAAAATAGGTCTCAGAAGGAATGCCCAAGCCAACTATAAAAGTCGGGAAGCTTCCCAAAAGGAAAAGTCTTCATTCTATGACATAATCAAAAAGAGTGCTCCATCAAGTCAGAATCTTTTACTCAGGTACAAAGTATCTTTTCATGGTCATTGTTATTCTTGCAATCATTTTGGGCATAAAGTCATAAACTCCAGAGATGATCAAGTTAGAGCTAGAAATGGTTACATGTCTTTATATCATGTTCACTATTACAAGTGTCATAACTATGCCCGAATTGCAAGAAATTGTGTAAGTATAATGGATCACAGTGATGAGTGCTTCAAATGTCACAACTATGGACATATTTCACAAAATTGTGGCATGAAAAGGTCTCCTAGGCCAAGACTCACAAAAGTATGGAAAATAAAATATGAAGTACAAAGAAAGAAAGATGAGGAAAAACTCAAACTCGAATTCAATCCAGCAAATGAAAGAAGAATGTCAAAAGGAGAAGGTTGCATTGTATCATGCCTATTTTAGACTACTCACATTGATCAATTGAGATAGTCCTAAGCAATGAAAGAGGTGATCAAAGATAGAGCATAGTGCAAATATGATCCGGAATAAAAGGAAGCATAAATTGAAATCTGAAAAAGAAGGAAAAGGGAACCAGACCATCAAACACAATAGATTAGCTATTA